>VDFB02353493.1:361924077-362004481 GCA_007258455.2 Sequoia sempervirens | reverse complement strand
TAGGAAATGATGTTCTACCTCTACATAAATATTTGTGGTCAGTTTTGTGCATTTTCTACTTGTAGGATTCTCACAGTTAGTGAAAAAGGTAGTGTTCATGAAGGAATGGAAAAGATATGTAGAGCATTTGAATTATACCCGTACTCTGCAATGGCATTGAATCATTTAGTAAACCATTTTTTCTTCACTACAGGGCACCATTTTCTTGTGGGATAGTTGACTGAGACAACTCTTGTTTCAACTGACCACCCTCTCATGAAATCTCATTCATATTATAATCTTGCATGATCTTATCATAAAAGGTGATTATGACACCACTAGCCGCTACTACATGACATCATTCAAGGAAAGCCAAAGACCACATGATTTTTTGGATAGTTCAATTGAAGTTGGGAGATCTTAAGAGTTCTCTCTCAAATTTTGAAAAGGTTTTGGAGGTCCACCTTGAGAACTATGAGAGCTTAAAATTTGTAGGCCATATATATGCTCAGCAAGGGCAGGCAGAGAAGGCTTTGGAAATTTTAAGAAAGGCAACTTGCATAGATCCACATGATGCCCATGAATTTATCAAGATGGGTGAGTTATTAATATCATCAGACCCGAGTGCGGCCTTAGATTCTCTTAAGACACAAAAGTCTCTTTTGAAGAAGAGCAGAGAAGAAGTACCCATTCAATTGTTAAACAACATTAGGGTTCTTTATTTTGAGTATGATAAACTAGAGTTGGCTCAACAAAATTTTATGGAGCCATTAAGAAATGATGTTCTACATCTACATAAATCTTTGTAGTCAGTTTTGTGCATTTTTTACTTGTAGGATTCTCACAATTAGTGAAAAAGGTAGTGTTCATGAAGGAATGGAAAAGATGCGTAGAGCCTTTGAATTATACCCGTACTCTACAATGACATTGAATGATTTAGCAAACCATTTTTTTTCACTGTAGGGAAACATTTTCTTGTGGAACAGTTGACTGAGACAACTCTTGTTTCAACTAACCACCCTCTCATGAAATCTCATTCATATTATAATCTTGCACGATCTTATCATTGTAAAGACGATTATGACACCACTGGCTGCTACTACATGACATCAGTTAAGGAAAGCCAAAGGCCACAAGATTTTGTCGATAGGTTCAATTGAAGCTGGGAGATCTTAAGAGTTCTCTCTCAAATTTTGAAAGGTTTTGGAGGTCCACCCTGAGAACTATGAGAGCTTAAAATTTATAGGCCATATATATGCTAAACAAGGACTAACAGAGAAGGCATTGGAAATTTTAAGAAAGGAAACTGACATAGATCCACCTAATGCACATACATTTATCAAGATGGGTGAGTTATTAATATCGTCAGAACCCAGTGCAGCCTTAGATTCTCTTAAGATGCCAAAGTCTCTTCTGAAGAAGAGCAGAGAATAATTACCCATTCAATTGTTAAACAACATTGGGGTTCTTCATTTTGAGCATAATGAACTAGAGTTGGCTCAACAAACTTTTTTGGAGGCATTAGGAAATGTCTTTTGGGTTGAATTCATAAATAAAATCCCCAATGCTAATTCCGTAGTTTTTCCTGTGCTCTTTAAGGATAAGAAATTCTTCCATCAACTAGAAGAAGGTGGTGTTTCACTTGAGTTACCGTGGGATAAATTCACAACACTATTAATCTTGCTAGGTTGTTTGAAAAACTACATGATACTAAAAAATCAAATATTTTATATAGGATAATATTGTTCAAGTTTCCTGATTATGTGGATACATATCTACATCTTGCAGGCATGCCTTAGGCTCGGAATGAGATCCAACTAAGCCTAGAATTGATTGGGGATGCACTTAAGGTGGATAAAAACTCATCAAATGCATTATCTATGCTTGTAAAAATGGAACTAAAAATAGATGATTGGCTTAAAGCAAAAAAACAATTAAAGCTGCACAAACTGAATCAAATGCAAAGAATTCTTATGTTGACATTTCACTTGGAAATTGGAATTATTTTGCAACTTTTCGCAATGAGAGGAGGGATCCAAAGGTGGAGGCACAACATCTTGAGAAGGCTAGATAATTCTATTGTAAAGTGTTGGCACAGAGACTAGGAAATATTTATGCTACAAATGAGGTAGCCATTGTGCTAGCTAAAAGGGGTCAATTTGATATTGAAAAGGAAATTTTTACATAGCTACAAGAAGCTATAGTAGGAAACATCTTTGTTCAGATCCCTGATGTGTGGGTAAATATAGCACATGTTTACTTTGCACAAGGACAGTTTGCGCTTGTAGTGAAAATGTATCAAAAATGTTTGAGGAATTCGAATTTGGAACTGACACCCAAATTTTATTATATTTGGCTCGAGCACATTATGAAGAAAAATAGTGGCAAGATTGTAAAAGAACATTATTAAGAGTAGTATAACATTATTAAGAGTAGTAGATTGTAATGAGTGTTTTGAATTTTGTTTAATGTAATGAGGGTTTTGAATTACCTCTGAATTCACTATAAAGGGCATCCCCAAATCCGATTTCGCTACAGACGGCCTCAGTGAATTCAAATTCATTGCAGTAAAATTTGAATTCCTTGCCCTTGCCTACCTTTTCAGAAGTCTCCAGGTCCTCTTTGAATCCTTATTTCCCATGAAAGTAGGTGCCATAATTGATCAAAACGCCCCATGCCAGGCTAACGAATGAAGCGAGGTCTGTAATGAACGAACGAAGTGAGGTCAAGTGAGATGAATGAATCTGCAATGAACTTGAATAATCACACCAATACATGGCGTGCATGAATACATCATGCCAATAATTGGCTGAATTATTTTTAATTTTTTTTTTCTACTTTGGATTTGTCGACTAACTCTTTAGACATTTTTATTTTTGTGACTAAATATATTTTTAGTCAATGACCAAATTAGTCATTTATTTACTCATTTATAGTTGAATTGCAAAAAATGAGTAGAATTTATTCATTTTTAGTTGTTGTGACGAATTTTTAGTCACCTAATCATTTATTTTCCAAATTCTACGAGTGGTGTATCGCTTCTCTCGAGTACACTTGTGATAAACTTGCTTCATTGATCATTGTTCTAGCTACTTCTTGAACTGTCCAGTTCATTATTTCCACTACACCATTCTGCTGTGGTGTTCTAGGGGCTGATAGTTGTCTTTTGATGCCATGCTTTTCATAGAATTTGTTGAATTCAGCAGAAGTAAACTCTCCACCTCTATCATATCTTAAACACTTGATTCTCCTGTCAACTTCATTCTCAATCTTGCCTTGAAAATCTTGATTTTTTCTAAAGCCTCTAAATTTTCTCTTAAAAATGTAACCCAGGTTAATTTGGAATGATCATCTATTAAAAGCATGAAATATCTCTCACCTTGTAAGATTCTTATTTTGGTTGGACCACATAGGTCAATGTGTACAAGGTCCAAAAAATTGGTAGATGATTCTTCTTTTCTTTGGAACATTTCTATGGTCTGCTTTCCTTCTTGACATCCTTTGTAGATAGTGTTTTTCGGTTTGGTCAGTCTTGGAAAATCTCTAAATGCTCTTGTTGAACTTATCCTTACCAAATTGTTGAAGTTGATGTGACACATCCTCTGGTGCTAGAGCCAACTATCATTGGACTAAGATAATAAGCATCTCTTTATAGCTCCTTCCAGTTGATACATATTCCCACTTGTTCTTTTTCCAACTGTAATAACAGTTTCAGATCTCTTTTGGATCTCACAACTATCATCCTAAAATACCACATTATAGCCATTTCCGCACATCTATCCAACACTCAGAAAATTGTGATATAAACCCTTCACATAGTAAACATTGTCAGTGTTATGTTTTCCATCAAAGGTAATAGAACCAATTCCAACAATCTATGTTGTTTTATCATCTCCAAATCTAACAGAACCTCCATCATATTTCTCAAGCTTCACAAACTTACTTTTATCACTAGTCATTTGATTCAAACATCCACTATCAATCAGCCATTCATCTCTGTTTCTTTTAACAAATAATGCAACTTTAATTTTATCATTATATTTTAGACAAATATTAGAGATATCAAATCTAGGTTTATCCTTTTCCACCAAAAACAAACAATCCTCATGATCAAATTCATCAACTAAAATAATGGCATTCTCATTAACATAATAGGCCTTCTTATTGATCTTTTTAAACTTTTGTCTTGTTCCTTTTTCCGGACACTTAGTTGCTAAATGACCAATCTTTCCACGTCTAAAACATTTAAGAGGTAACATACCTTTGTACTTTTCGATACCTTTCTTTAGTTTCCTTGTGAAGTTTGCTTCCAACTCATCTGAACTTTCACTATCTGGAACTTCTTTTGTCATTGTGGCTTTGAAGGTTGCTTCAAATTTCCCCTTTTCTTTTCCAAATGTCCTCATCTCAAACGCGGTCAAGGTGCCAAATAGTTGCTCGGTGGTTAGAATGTGACAGCTGGTCATCGCGCAGCTCTGGGCGGGTCGCCGGGCGATCATATCAGTTCATCATTCATGGCGGTGCTGGGCCACGGCGGCTTCATCAACTCTCGTTGCAGCGCTGAATCTCCACCTTCTTCCATCTCAGGGTTCCGCTCCATGCCGTATCGCTTCGCGTCAATGCGGGCTTCATGTTCGCCGAATTTCCTGTTTCGGCTTCCATGGCGGCAATGGCAGGCTGACGGTCGAACGCGGACCGCATACCGCTGCGCTGGACCTTCTCTTCGCCGGTTGAATCATGGTGTTCGCGTGGGGCGGACCGAACGATTCGCTGATTCTCTGCATCCGGCAAAACTGATCGCGGCAGAGAATTGGACCAGCCCTACAATCTCACGACGCCAATGTGGTAAAGGAATCATCGTTTGGGGATGGACGCGCGGCATATCGCCTTGCAAAGTTAAAACAACAGCACGATGGCGAAATCCTGGTGTTCAACAGTCTGGATAACTGAGAGGGGGGGTGAATCATTTATCATAAAATAATTTTCTTGACTTTAACTAATCCAGAGCAAACTTAAATCAATCAGATAATAATCTAATAGATGTGAACATGAAAGCACATAACAACACCATGCACAATGAACACCAAAATTTACATGGAAACCCAAGAAGGGAAAAACCACAAAGAATACTAATTCTCAATTATAGAACATCGGTTAAGGTGACACCAATTAAGGTGATTTTTACAAAGGGCTCACTGCCAAAATGCTCACTGTAGGTAAGGCTCACTATCGGTGGGCTCACTGCTTGGCTATTATAGCCAAAGATAAAAAGGATCACTACCAAAAGAGAAAGGCTCACTGCCAAGAAAAGGGCTCACTACCAGAAGAATGATGAAAGGGAATCCACCACTGAAATAACTGTCACCAACAATGACACCGGATAGAATCTCTTGTTTGCTATCTTCGGTCGTATACTTTCACAATGTCTGGATTTTTGGATTCGCATTCACCACACTTTCATTCATCAAACAAAATAAAATTTTAATTATACCATTCTATGCTTCCATAAACTCCTAAGTCGGCTAAACACAATTCCATTTCATGCTTCCATAAACTCCTAAGTTGGCCAAACACAATTTGAATTAGGTCACCACAAAACATTCCCGTAGTGAAAACGAATGAAACGTGGACCATATAGAACCTCCTCACTCAAATAAACATGCTACATATTAACCATGTTATCTGGAACCAAGGAATAGGATGTACACATTACAATGCAAACAATGCTTTGGAGCACATTAACCAATTTCTGGATCTGTCTGAACCCATAAGAGTGTGTCTCATTATGTTGCAAAATGAATAGGACTAGGACAAGAATGACCAAAGATAGATCATCACAACACAACATTCGGAAGCACATCAATTCAGATCACCAAAGATTAAAACTAAACCTTAATCAATCAACCAAAATATGTTGACATCAATGACAACCATTAATGACAAAAATCAACAACATCATATCTCACCACTCCAACACTTTGTAGTTTCCTGCTCAATGGCATTGACCTCCTTGTTTTGATCCTGCTATTTGTGAGATGCATTGGAAATCAATTTGAGGATTGTGTCTCTTTACTCATCAATTTTCATCATTTCCATAAAGGGCACTGTCATCTTTATCTGAGTTAGTGCTTGGGTAATGTCAAATGAAGGGGCAATCATCCCTTGTTTTCTTTTCTCTATTTTAGTAGCCCTTTTTCCTTCATTTTGAACTTTGTCATTATTTGGTTTTTTCTCAGATTCAACATTTGTAGCCTCCTTCTGAGCTATCTTCTAAGGATTTTTTGTTTTACCCTTCTTTTGGTCAAATGAGACCTTCTCCTTGTTCTTTTGTTCTTTTATAAACAGGCCTCTAGTTGTTCCCTGGTCTACATCTGCGAGTCTTCTTCTTAGATTGTATTTATTTATTTTTGTTTCATCCACAACCTTTGTTGTGTTGGCCCTCTTTTCTTCTTTTTTTGGTGTTATCAATTGAAATTGTAGTGTGTATTGTATGCATACGCTACTTCTTCTGTATTTTCTTCTAGATCAGAGAACACTTCTTTCTCTATAGTAACATTGTTTTTCTGATTGCTGACATCATATTCAAACCCATCCTCTAAGGATGAGTATCCATCATTGGTTTGATGGTACCCCCATCTTAACATATTCATGGTGTGGCCATCTCTATCTTGTTCTTGTGACCATTCATCTTCTTGGAAATTTTGAGCCACTACATAGTGTTTTGGGGCATGAGGCCTATGACATGGTGGACACCATGGTGTAGTATCCACTACATGTGCTCCATGTTTTTTCAAAGGATCCTTTAGAGTATCTTTCAAATTTGGCTTACCCACTGGTTGTCCATCCTTCCAAGTGGTATTATAGGGAATGTCATGCAACCTTGGCCTTCCATTCCTGTACTGGTTTTCTTGTCTACTTTGGTGATTGTTAGGATTTTGTGGGATTCTGAGGTTACCTCTTTTGCCGATTATACTGACAAATTTCCTATTGTTTTCAATGGTTATAGTAACCTTTTGTGCTTTGGTCAAGCTACTAGTACATCTGTTTCTGAGCTCATACCCTATTTTAGGATCAAAGGCTCTCAAATAGATGCTTAAAGCTATTGAGTTATCTAATTTAGATCCATGTGGTATCTTGTTGTTAATCTTGGAGAACCTATGATTAAAGTCAAAAATAGATTCATTTTGATGCTTTTGAATGCTTATTAACTCATGTAGAGAAAATTTAGGAGCACATTGATTCCCATATTTCTCTAAGAATTTATTTTTGAAGTCTACTGTAGAGGTAATTTGAGGCATCTGGTAGGTTGTTGAACCAATCCCTTGCTTCTTCAGTCAAGGACATCATGAATAGCCTCATAAGGACATCTTCATGTTCCATGACTCAGTCTTGAATGAAAGCATCAAAGTTTCTTACATATTCCTCTGTTGTAGTTGCATTGTTCCTTGTAAATTTGGGGATGGTATTTCTCAAGTTAGTATCAATGAGGTATGGGTATATTGGATATCCGGCTAGGAAAATTGTCTTCTCATACTTGCAAGATTCCATGGACAAGGATGTTGATGTGGTGGATTGGGGTAATATTGAAATCCATATTGAGGTTGGTATACACTTTGTTGGACATTCTTGTGAGAATATAGATTCTGTCGTGGCATATGGTGCTAATAGTGTGGAACATGTTGTCCCTTTGGTGGGTGAGATTGTGGAATGTTGCTGGTGTTTTGTGATTGTGAGTTTTGTGGTGGTACATTATGCTACACATGAGTATCCTTAGAAGGAAATCTTCATGTTCCATGCATAAGTCTTAAATGAAAGCATCAAAGTTTCTTACATGTTCCTCTACTGTAGTTGCATTGTTCCTTATAAATTTGGGGATGGTATTTCTCAAGTTAGTATCAATGGGGTATTGGGTATATTGGATATCTGGCCAGTTCAAATTGTCTACTCATACTTGTAAGATTTTGTGGGCAAGGATTTTGATGTGGTGGATTGGGATAATATTGAAATCCATACTAAGGTTGGTATACATTTTGTTGGACATTCTAGTGAGATTGTGGAATATTGCTGGTGTTTTCAGATTGTGAGTTTTGTGGTGGCCCATTATGCTACACATGAATAGCCTCATAAGGACATCTTCCTATTCCATGCCTAAGTCCTGAATGAAAGCATCAAATTTTCCTACATGTTCCTCTATTGTAGTTGCATTGTTCCCTGTAAATTTGGGGACGGTATTTCTCAAGTTAGTATCAATGGGGTGTGGGTATATTGGATATCCGGCCAGGTCAAATTGTCTAAGGTATAATGAATAGCCTCATACTTACAAGATTTTGTGGAAAATGATTTTGATGTGGCAGATTGGGGTAATATTGAAATCCATACTGAGGTTGGTATACATTTTGTTGGACATTCTAGTGAGGTTGTGGAATGTTACTGGTGTTTTGTGATTGTGAGTTTTGTGGTGGCACATTATGCTGCACAAGTTGATTTGAATTCCCAACTACATTGTGAGGTGCTTTTGAAGTACTTGGAGCACCTGTATTTTGAGATGACCCATGAAGATTGATGTTTCCCCCTTGCTTATGGGGAGGGGCATATTTTGGTGGTTTTGATGAATTAATATTCATTTGGGAGAGTTGTTGGTTCAGCTCTTTACTTTGTTTTATCAACTATTGTCACCTCCTAAATTCCTCCCTCTGTCTTTCCACATGTTCCAACTCTTGAGTGGTCATTTCGTCATAATTCTCATCGAGGGCAGAATGGTCTATAAATCCATATTGGGTCTCTTCTACTTGTTGTGATGAAAACCTCTGGTCATACTCATTATGTCTTTGAATTCTTTCTTCATCTACACGTGCGTAGAATTCACTTTCTTGTTGAGGATATGACTTGAAATTGAGAATGTTGTTAGTTAGATTACCTCGTTCAAGTGGCATTGAATGGTGTCCTTCATCACTGTGAAAGGAATATTATGCACTATGAAAGGTTTCTCTAAGGAATTCCCCTTATCTCCACACATGGCATCTAATTGCTTAGATGCCACTTCATTCCTATTTGTGTTGGTTTTTGAAGGGGGGGGTCCATGATTGTCTGTCCACCAGCCATTGTTCATCTTTGGACTTTCTTGGTGCAGAGATTTCCTTCCGTTCATTTCTTAGGATGATTTGAACTCTATGGTTTTTTCTTCTTGATGTGTATTTTAATTTCTTAGTCATGCACTCATTCCTACAAACTTTTGATAGAGTCTCCACTCACTTTTTATGAAAAGTGAGAAAAGTTTACAATCTTTTATATTTGTTCCCGACGGAGTCTTTTGATGATTTATACAATGAAATAGTTTTGAATGACTATATGGTGACTTGTTGCAAGGTGTAGATCTGCTTAGTTGTTCCCTAGTATAGTTTCCAATCTGTTAGGTCTCAAAAATGTAGGTTTTGAACCTTAAGAGGGTTCCAGTCTCTTAGTACATTTTTTGGTTAATGAACGGGGAAAATTTGGTTGATGATCCCCTGCTCTTTAGGCTCTGTTAAACCTAGGAGGGTGTACCTAAATGATAAGGAAGACTTGAAGGTTTGAATATGATTTCTAATTTGGGAAATCTACTCACAATGGCATGTGGGTGTGAAGTAGATGCAAAGCTTAATGACTAATTCCTTCTGTAGATGTTTAAAGAATTGAGTGTATAAGTAAAGTTTGTATAAAAATGTTCTAAATTTGACTAGTGCCTAATCCTATTGGGTGAATGGAGTCGACAGGTGGATGATGTTGATGGAGAAAGATATGTAGGATTGGTGGATCTATTTCTCATCTTAACTCTAACTTGTTGGGCACTTTGGATATTTGCACCTTGTACAAACGTGCAGGTTTGATAGCTACTATACTCTTCTTTATAAATCCCAGTGTTATTATCCCAAATTACTGTGATGTAATGAAAGGATTTTTAATTCTTAACTTGAGGGAAACCAATCAGAATAACTAATTTAAAAGGATTTTAATCCCTGGAAGGAACTAATTAAAATGAATTATCTGAAAGGAATTTAATTCACCCTAGCCAAAAACCAATCAAGACAATCACACAACAACAACAAATGTGTCCAAACAAATTGCATAAATTTGAATAACTTAGGAGAACCACTTTGGAGACAAAAAAACAACATAGAATAATGAATATTAACACAACAGTTGAACACTAGAAATAGATCATCGATTATGAACAGTCTTCCTCATTATATTGCTTCAAAAGATATACATTAATAGCAACAATTTTTGAAATATGGAAATGGATGAGTGGAATATGCCTATAGATGAACCTATCTACTACTAATGATGGCAATGATGATAATGATAATCCAAAACTGGGCCTTGGTTTCCCTTTTTATACAGGAAGCAACAAGCTATAGTCCCATTACAAAAAGGTATGTCATTTGATAACTAAACTTGATTAACATGAACATAAAAACTTAGTAATTTTTTGGTGGATGCACCACGTTCCATTAGTCTCTAGCAAGCGCCCGTGATCATCTAAGAACTATTCAAGGCTCATTCTCGATGATAATGCACCCACAACTACAAAACTTTGATACCCTAGCACTCCTTAATTGACCCGTGTGATGAATAAATTAATCTTCAACACATGTTCGATAAATCATGTCTTTGCATACGTATATACATTGTTTATGATGTCTTTCATTGCATATTCAAGTTCACAGATTTTTCCCAGTTGCACATGTGTTTTTCAAGTACCTCATCTTCATCATTAATTTCATCAAGAGCCATCAACAAATATTGAACTATCTCATCCTTCCATACATCCTAGTCTTTTTAGTTTGTTTCCTCAAATAAATTCGGCAGAGCTATACTTAGTGACTGACTAAAGTCACTCAATTATTGTGTTAGTATGTTATGGAAACTATCATGTGTTTTCATAAGCTCTTGATATTCTTGAAGTAAACTTTTTTGATCACCTTTCTTAGCCTTTATGTGAAGTTCCACCTCCTTCATTCTATCACATAGCCTATTATGTTCTTGTAATGCTATATATGTTTTTTCATGGATAACCCATACTTTGTCAACAAGTTTAATCATATCATCAAATCTCTTACACAAGTTCTGATGCCATTTCAAATATAGTAGTTTTTATTTTTTTCTTTAGTTCCTTTTTCCCTTTCTAAATCATTTCATATTTATGCTTCTAGTAGGTGATCTCAGAAATTGCTTCAAGTACTTTCCTTTCACATTCAATCAATGGTGAGTAAGGCCCCGAGGAGGAAGGTAATATATCTCTATATTTGATCACTTCTTTCTTTAGCCTCTCATTTTCATTATTCAACCCCTTATTATCTCTAACCAATTTCTGAATTTGAGCCACATTTAGATTTAGATCAACAGTCTCAAAAGGGCCTGTATCCCCTACTCTTTGTACTAGAAGGTGACCAAAGATCTGATCATGACTATTGATGAGGGAGGGCCTCTTTCCTAGTGGGTTAAAGGCCCAAATATATAAAGTAGTGTTATCACGATTAAACCCTGATCTAGTGTATATCTTATCACTGGCCTCATATATCAATTGCAAGGCCTTATTTTCTCTTTTTAGGAAACTATCAAACACTATGGATGAGCTGATGTCCCACCCTAGAAGAAGCATGACCCCAACTTCTTGTAATAGTGCTCTTCCTCTTTCAGGAGTGATATTATCCATTTCTTTATCAACCTCATACTGGAGTTCTTTCAAGACATCCGCTTCTTGCTCAGGGTTGACTTATTTTAGCTTTTCTCTGATCATTCTTACTTTGCACTCATAAATGACGGATTTAAACTCAGAGTTTTAAAAAAATGTATCATCCACAATGAATTCCTCACTAGCCCATGTCTCACATCATTAGACAATTCATTAGAAGCTTCAAATGTGATCACATTCCTCTCTGGTGGCACTTTATACTAGGGAATAGTGGAAATGGTGATCCGTGTAACCTCATTGTCTTCCTCAATTTCATCCTCGATAATAATAGGAGTATCAACTAAGAAGCTCTCCTCTAGAGTAGGCTGTGGTGATAAATGACTTAAAGGTACTACATTCTCAGCATGTCTCCTCAAACCAGTATCTCTTCTTCTTTCAAAAGCTATGAGAGGTACATCCTTAGTCAAATCTTCTTCATGTAGGATCAATTGATCAACCCTCTCCATAAGATCTTGAATTTCATGAAAAGCTTCTGCATATAATGGATTATTACTTCTCCTCCAAGCCTCGGCCATAACTATTCTATTGTATGAATCCTTCCTCATCATCACTTGAGTTTAATCACAATTCCTAATGACATCATCCATGAATAACTTGTGCTCATATCTCTTTAGTTTCTATGATATTTTGGCATCATGAATAAAGTTCTCAGGGTTAAACTTCTCCCTCTTTTTTCCCAATGGCATGCCATAATAATCTATTTTGTTGCTAATTGATTCATACCCTTGATCTGCAATAATGCTAAAGTCATCAAAACATAAAATAGAAGGAATGAGAGATTTCCTTCCATAGCTTTTAAGGTGCATGAAGTCTGAAAAGGCCAATTGCCTCAAAATCTCCAGGTATGCAACTCTATCTGGCATAGTCTTAGGTATTAAAAATGGAGTTGCCTCGAATCCATATACCCCTATAATAATATAGTCTTCAAATGCATACCAGTACCCCCAATTATGGTTTATCTTTCCCTCAGGGTTCTCTTTTTTCCTGAGGAATCTTTGTATCTATGGGGACAAATTGTAATCACATTTATGGCCAAGCAACTTATATACAAGGTTTTGAAAAAATATTCTTCAAAATATAAATAGTGGGATATCCCACATCTACTATCCAATATGGACATCCACATCTGAACTAGTCTATAATTTTCATCACTATCCAAATCTTTGATTCTTAACTTCTCTCCCCACATTCCCATTGCCTATCCTTCATATAATATTGTATGCATGAGGAGAGAATAATGCTTGAAGTTGATGGCATCACTATTATTCTTAATGGCAGCAAGCAAGGTATTAATGACCTCAGACAAGTATTATTTATAGTCATAAGGCCTAGCATCTTGTCTTTGCATATCTGTAGCTAAAACCATGGGAGCTATAGCCATCATAGTAGGAGCATCAATTCCTATGACTTGGCCAACTGAATAGTATGTGTACTGGTAGTATTCTTCAAATGAATCCACAGGAAATGGGGGTTTCTCATCACTAGAAAATCTTCTAAGTTGGTTTCCTAAACCCTTGGGTCTTTGTAGAGGTAATTTCCACCTCTTATAATTTGCATCCATGATCTGATACTCTTCCAACATATCTCTTATCCTTAATTTTGTTTTCAGGGATGTGTCTAATTGAAAAACCATGGAGATATAATCCCATGTTATGATAATAAATTGTGAACCATCATGGGAATAGATTTCCCTCGTTTTAGGTTTGTAGTTTTTAGCTAGTGCCTTAACCAATTCCATGTTGACAAACACATTAGGCATCACAAGCTTGTCCAAATTCATGTTCCATGGATTTGATACAGGTCTGTGTCTGTACTTCTTTCTATAATGATATATAAATAGATCATAGCCTCTCTGCAGAGTCCACATATCTTCACAATTTTTATGTTTATCTTCTAATTTTTCACACGAAGGATTCAATTGAGTTGTTCTCCTAGATTTTGGTCTAGACCCAAGACATTGATCTATTATGTCTTGGTTTAATGGCCTAGCCTCTATTTTTTGCCTCTTTTCCTTTGGTTTTTCTAGGGTTTTATCCATTTCAAGGCCCTACTTGCATAGTACTTCAAGAAAAAAAATTGAGAATATGTTCAGTTGAGCCAATGACACTTACTTGAACTAATGTCATGGTTTCTGAACTGCTTGTTGTCATCCAACTATGCCTCCTTGATTTTCAACCACAATTTGCAGTGATTTTGATTTCTCAAGAGTCAAATGTATCAAGTTTTAGCTTGCTTGAACCAGCTCTAGTTTATAAATGATGCTCGTGCCACCTTTCTAATCACTTGCAATAGTAATGACAATTATCTCTTCGATGACTTCATTAATCATGTCAATCAGGTAAGAATTTATTTCATCATGTCAAAGATACCTTGATTACATTTTGAAATATGTCCTTTTCTTTCTTTGATATGTGTTTGATTCCTTTTCATAATGTCGAAGAGACATCTAAGTTTCTCTCTTTGATCCCACAAAGTCTCTTCGATGGCTGCACTTCAAGTTCTTCCTTCCTGGTACTTTTGACATCATAAGTTTGATGAGACTGGTGATCTTTTCCTTCTGATAAGCTTATGTCCCCTCAACATACCCGTGTTCCTCCTTTCAACAGTGTTTTCTGAATATCCCCTTTTGTGTCTTCCCAATATGGGTTTTGCTCTTCGATGCCTTTTTCCTCTTTAAAGTGTCAAAGAGACCTATGGTTACCTCTCTGTGATATCCCATAGTGTGATTGATAATATATACTTGGAGCTATGTTTCTGTTGTTAGAAAGTCTAGGAGACTTTTATCAATATCTATTTGATGACCTTGTGCCTCTTCGAGTTGTCGTTGTACTCACCAGATCATGTTTTGTTAGTGATTTACAATTTATTTTGCTTGATTTTATGAGCTATGTACAAAAATTTATGTTTAATGTCAAATACAGTAAAAAATTGAAGGAGCTTATGATGGACATGGAATGATAAATAAACATGGAGGCATGTGAAAACCAAGGTGGATTTTTTTAGCTCCAACAAATCCTACTTCATGATCCCCAAAAGGTATACCCTCTTGAAGTCCCATAAACTCAACTATAACTTCATTGTTTGGGAATATGTCTAACCTTTGCGGTTCTTGTTGATCCTAATCTATTAGCTGTGAGTGGAATAGGGTGGTCACCATTGGTATTATTATAGCTCAAAAATAAGGTAGATAAGGTATAGATCAAGGAATCATTAGGGTCCCAAAAGGTCTCAATCCAGGCTCGACCATCAATATGTTAGTTTTTAGAAGGGTGAAATCTCAATACTATCCTTATAAATCTTGACATTGTTAGAAACATTAGCGTCTTTATCCAAAAGTAACTTAGTACGAATACTATTCAATTTTAATGGTGTATACCCAAGCCCTTTGTTCCTTGGTAATTTGTTAAGTAGTATAGGATTTTTCATTCCTTGCTTCTATGCACCAAGTCCACTATGACCATCATAACCTCTTTGTTTCATGATAATAAAACCTTTTCCATATTGTTTAACTGGTAAATGTGTAGGTTTTTCATCCTCTTCATCCTTGCAAATCCAAGTAGAGATGTTGTCATCTACAAATGCCTTTCTTAGCTCACCCCACTTAGTGAAAGTAGTGGGGGTTGATATTGAATGACAACCTTAGGATTCTTTCGAATGGGGCATGGCTTACCACAAGACTTGGGTGAGAGTAGAAACTTGTCGATGTAGAATGAGTTAACAATGTTGTATTCACCACATCCATTATCTTGGACTTGGACCTTTTTTTGAAGAAATGATATGGATGGATTGAAAGATATGGATAATGATGCAAGATCGATGTAGTGGGATGAGGTGGATGGTGAAAATTTCCTATTAATAGGTACTTGATATTTAGGGGTCCTTTTCAAATTACTACAATATTGGAAGGGGTTAGGGTCACCTCATATTGTGATTTTAGTTCTATTATATGAGAATTTAAAGCATTGGTGATAGGTGGATGGAATGAACTTCATGGCATGAATCCATGGGAGACTAAGGAGAAGGTTGTAGGGGAGGTCCAAGTCCAAGATTTGGAACAAGATATCTTGAATAATCAAATTGACTTAGATGGGGAGGATGATAGTGCCCTTAGATGAGAACTTTGCATCATCGTATGCTCTTATGATGATCCTTTTTGATGTATCTATACATGCTTTAGAGAAGCCCATTGTGGTAACCAATTTTAAAGTATAAATGTTCAGACCTGCTCCACCATCTATCATAACTCATTTGATCTTATCTTTATTGATGAATACCTCAAGACATAGGGGATCATTATGGTGGGGTTTCTACATTGGAAGATCATGCTCAGTAAATACAACATGATGTGTCGTAGCTAGTACCCTACCATGGCTTGAAATTGGTTAACATTTAAGTATGTGGGAATTGAAGAATGTTGTAAAGCTTTGTCTAGGATGGCCTTATGTTTAGGGGATATGTGGAGTAGCTCAAGAATAGATATCTGAGTAAGGGTTTTTACTAGATGATCTAAAAGCTTTTATTGATTTTTCTATTAGGATTTAAAAGTGGCCCACTGTAGGGTCACTTTGGATCTACGAGTTTTAACCACACACTCAGGATTCTTCATTTTAATGGTTATGGTGGAGACACTATTATCAGTCTACTGGATGCAGTAATTGTGTATTCATATGCAACACAAGTGTAATTGGCTTGGTCCTTATTATTTGACCTTGAGCCAGAGGCTTTTCCCTACCCATGATTTTGTAAGGGATCTTTGAAGATGGTATAATTAGTATTTGATGATCCTTGTGAATTATTGATCACTATGTCCCCCTATTATGTAAGGTCTTAAATTATGTTTTTAAGTTTAAAGCACGAGGAGGTTTTATGCCCTTTTGTCCTATAATACTCACAAAAGTTGTCACTCCACTAGGTTGATTTGAAAGGTCTTGGTTCATAATGCCTAACCTCTAGGAGTTGGGTAACATTTGATTGTAGTAGCTTGTTTAAAATTGATTTGATGGGTTCTCCTAAGGGTGTGTATTTTCACCTTGGATTATTAGCCCTTGGAGGACAACATTATGCATTGTTTTTAATTATGTTTATTGTATGCTCATGATTTTATGGTTATTTATTACTATTTGATGTTTGCATAGATGGTCCTTTAAGACTAATGATGGGGTGAGATTTATTTATTAATTTTGCATCCACCACCTCATCATTCATAACATTCTTGTTTCATTATCAAAATTTTCTTTTGTCATTGAAAGTGCTCGAGTTATTGTTATTCTCTTTGAAAAAATTTACTAACCCTTTTGTGATAAGGGTTTTCTCAATGGAGAGACCTTTTTCAATAACCTCCTCAAATGTATTACAACAGTGAGTCTGGAGATGAAACATCACTTATGTATTGATATTCTCCACAAATATTTGCACCAATTGCTTCTCTAGTATATGACAAGTAAATTTATTGGCAAGGCTTATCCATCTATGGAGGAAAGAAGTGAATGATTCTCCATCCTTCTATTTTTTACATAAGTTTATTATGTTTATGTCACTTCGATATTATAGGAGAAGTTCATGAAAAACTTATTAGCAATTCACTCCAGGTCCTTATACCAGGAGGAAAGTGTGTGAACCAATCTAGTGTGTGTCCCCCAAGACTTTGTGGGAAAATACACATTAAGTATGTGTGACCAAATGAAACATCCAACCAAGTTGTGTGAAATTCTCTTATATTCTCTACAAGATCTCCCTTTCCCTTGTGTTTGTTAAATTTTTGTACATTAAAGTTTGTGGGGAAGGGAAACATGTATATACTTTTGTCAAAAGGATGGGGACACAAGTCCCCGATTCAGTAAGTCTTCTTTGTTCCTATAACTTGCATATTGAGAATTTATTGTTGTAGGTTTAGTAGTTGTTGAGCTAGTATCTCCATGGGTGATGGTGATGTAGGAGATGCATTAATTTGAGTTTGTGTGGAATGTACAAACGGGTTTGTGTTTTGATAGCTCATAGTTGAAGTGGAAGCATGGGTGTTTGGACTGAGTGTGTTAAGGTGATGTTGTGATGGAGGTTGGGTTGTTGGGTGAAAATAAGATGTGAATGTGAGATTTGGATTTGGTTTTTGTTGAGGTGGAGGTTGGTTTAGGTTTTGGTTTAACACAATGAATTATTTTCATGTCTATGTTAGAGGTATGTTCATGTTTTGTGAAGTTTGGGTAGTGTGTACCTGTGACCTTGGGAAGGAAGTATATGTCCTTCAAATTTTGTTGGGTGGATTTTGATTTGTGATTTTATAAGTTGCAGGTATTGTATTGCTTTTTTGTGCTACAATTTGAGATGTGTTCAAAAAAGGGTTTGTGGATTGTGTGTCAAATGTCAGGGTGGAAGGTATGTTTACAACTGTTGCATTATGGGAGGTCCTTCCAAATTACATTCTTGTATTTAATTGTTGGGAATCAGGATTGTGTGATGGAGGTGTCGTGTTAATTGCACCTTGTTCTTGAGATACCACATTTGACAGTGGTCCTATTATTCTGGAAACAACCAAATCTGTAGCAATTTTAGCTCTATTTTGTATGAGCGACAAAAAGTATATGTTAGGATCTGCAAATATGAGTTCTTCCATTATTCACAATATGTGGGGATCTTGCAATGCACCATCTATTTCCTCTTGGGTTAGGTGTTTTTTAACATTGTTGAAGTTAAAATCACCATCAAAATATTGTGTAGTTTTAGATTGGGACATTGGTGGTTCATTTGAAGATGTCTCTAAGTGTGTCATGGTTGTGGGATTGAAAGTAGGGTCACTTGTGGGATCAATTTCTTTTCTTTTTCTCTATGATCTCATTTCGACCATAAAATACTTGATGTGCTAAAAGATGTTTTTGGAAATTTTTGGATTTTTGGACTTTTTTAGATTTTGTGATTTTTAAACATTTTTGGATTTTTTGGATTTTACAGGATGCAAAATGAGTATGAAGTTACACTATGTTTTTGTGGCTTTTTATTTTTAAATGATGCTTGCTAATGTATCTTAGGTTATTTTTTTGGTTTTTTCTAATTCTAAGAAGGATACTTGACAAGCTAAGATAGACCAAGGTGATCAAAGGAAATATCTAGACCTGAAAAGGGACAAAGATTAGGATGCTTGATAAAAATCGAACCTTAACTAGACTTATGAGTTATAGGTCCTACTTGTTGATTGGATAATGGGAAAGTATGAGGTCAAGATATTTAAAATATAACTATGGTCTGATCAAAATATGATTATTTTCTTTATTTGACAATACAAAAGTAGATAACTATGATGTTGGATGAAAATCGTTAATCTAAGAGATGTAATCTAAGCTCGGTAAAGCGGGAAAAATAATGAAAGTGAAATACTAATCAGACAAGTTTTGGGTCTCTATGTAAGGTAACTATCTAAATATGATCTAAAATTTGGATCCTCAAGAATAGACCCTAATTTATCAGTACAGATAGATCCATCTGGGAAATCAATAGATGCAATACAAAAATTTACAAATGCGGTACTCTACTTTTTAGCAAATGCATCACATAGCAGTTTAGATGTGTATCATATTTGGACAATTGTGTGACTCTGACAGATGTGATACTAATCTAGATAGTTGTGATACTCTAGTTTTTCTCTAGGGTTTTCATAATAGATATGGTACAAAAAACTGAGAGATGTGGTACAGAATAGAGATAAGTAATTCTATCTTATAGATGCATTAGAGAACATAGATGCAACACAAAATTAAGTAAATGTATGAATTTGGCTACTAAATGCGTAGCAAGATTCAAATATGGAACAAAAGTAAATAGAAGCATGGCCCCGGTTCTACAAGTGTGTTATAGAACATAGATGTAGTGCAAGAGTTAACAAATGTGTGACTCTGGTGTTTTTCCTAAAATTAGGTGTTCTAAGTGATTTTTCATGCTGGAAATTTTTAGATTTGGATAAATACACTCAAAAGAAAAATTTAGTTTTTTGACTCTTGACTCTTGGTAAAAAATGCTTAAGGCCTAAAGGCCTAATGGAAACATTGTTATAGCACAAAATAGAAGACAGTTTGAAGACAAGCACAACCCAATTAATTAGATGGGTGTGTTCACTTGATGTAGGCCCATCGCATCAAAGTCTTAATACTTTGTAAGATTTGATAGAAACAAGTTTCTTGTGAGAGCAGATAGCTAGATGTCCAATGGCATAGGCCCAGTATGAAAATAGGCTCACCTTCTTTCTCTCCTTGGTTTTCTATTAAATCCAACCCAAAGGATTTCTATATCTACTCAAGGGAGTACGTAGTAAGTAGCGACACACATGATACTATACACTGCTCTACACCAAGCTCACGACCAAAGGCTCCTAGGATTCTAATTAGCAACAATTTCTAGTGGGGGTCTAAAGTGAATAGAGATGCTATCTATAATAGCCTAAGATTGGAAGGGTCTCCTCTACTCTTGTCACAAAACATGTCTCAGTGGATCAAGGGTCACGTGGCTCGACTTCAAATGATGTTGGCCACTCCTTAAGGTACAACTTTTGCTTCCCCCCTTTATATATCTTGTCAGGAAATGTGCTTGAGGTCAAACCCTGGGGTGATAAAATCCCTAGGTAGACATCCTATTGAAAATAAAAAAGAAGCTATTGGTATTTCTCTTGCACCCAAGATCACACAAGTGTGCAATGGGAGACGATACGTACACAATAGCTTGGGTTGACACAACTATGAAAGCACACAAAACACAAAAAATAATGGTTCTTTTTAAAGCCCAAATATAAATGTTATCTAATCTAGAAATAAAAACCACATAGGTTTGAAAAGTAGATCATTTGACCAGTGAATGTGCAGCAAATTAGTTAGTAGTTCCAAAAGATGTCTTTGTCAATTGATCTGTAAGAAACCATATTAGTAGAATTAAATTAATTTATCTTCCAAATCATCACCACAAAGCTGCAAATAGAGATCAGTACCTAAAAACACTTAATATATCTAAATCAAATTACATGAAAAAATTAAAATTGAATATATTATACCTTTTGATTCAATAGATAGATGCGTCACTGTTTCTGACAGATGTGTCATAGAAATAGTTGTGGTACAGGAAGATACAGTTGCATTGCAAGAAAAAAATATGGTGTAGAACACTAGATAGATGCATTGTAGAAAATAGTTGCGATGATCAAATCCTTAGATGTGGTGCAAAAAGCAATTCTGATGCAGAAATATGATTGTGTCACATAACCTACAAACACTCAAAATCACTAAAAATGCAAAAAACAAAAAAATTGAAATGATAAATACAATGTTATGGTTTTTAAACAATCAGTTTCTAAACCTCTACAATAACCAAAAACAACAACTGTTAGCTAAAAATAGGAAAATTTCAATCTCAAACAATTGAGTCAAAAAATCCAACAAATGCATCAAAAAAATCTACACATGTGTCACAGTAAATATATGTATTAGAGAAGGCCATAGATGCATCACTCTACACTCAATAGATGTGTCACAGAACCTATAACTGCAAAATTTGTAACTTTTTGATAAATTTTTTTAGCATTTTACATTAGGTTCACCAATTTGTCTGACCATAAATCAAGTAAATTGCAAGAATCATAAACAAAAACCAAAAAACTGTCAAATTCAAGAGAACTAATTCGAATCCACTAATGAACAATGAATGAATGCAAGAAACACGAATAATCAATCAACTGATATACCTTTTCTCACATGAAACATCAAATCACCTTCATTGCTCTTCTTAATTTTTCTTTATACGCTATGTTGCTCTCAGATTTTATGTGTGCATAATTGCAATAAGCTCAAATTAATGAATATGATAGAAAATCCTCAAATACTCTTGTTGGCTTCAAATGAGAATGAAGGATATTTTATAGAAATTACAAGTTGGATGAACAGTGAGGATTTGAGGAAGAACTAACAAGATCGATAGTGGAGAATTGATGAGAGAAATTGATTGATCAATTAATTGGATGCATGATTCAATGAACTGGGTGCATGAATCAACCAACTTTTTGCATGATTTAATTCAGAAATTTGTTTGAATTTTTAACTCAAACCGAGTAAGAGTGAACTAATTGTATGAAGAGTGGACTAAAATTAATTAGTTAGTGGACTGAGAGTAAGCCTTAGATAAAGGATGAGTTTAGAATGCATGAGCTTTAATAATTAATTAAATTAATTAATTATTAATGCATGTGCAAATTTTAATTAAATAAATAAAATAATTAATTTTATTTATTTATGGAGAATGGATAATGGTTTTTTTGTTAAAAGGCCATAGCTGATATATGTATTATATTATAAATAGTAATTACAATGAATGCTAGAATTATAGTACTGGTCAAAAACCATATCCACATACTTCAAGTGTCGGGGTTCGGAGTTTACCCATACTTCATACCTTGTTCCTCCAATACCTTGCTCCTCCAAACCTTGTTGGGTGTTGGCGATCAGCCTTCCCCAATACTTTTTACCACCCTTTGCACCATTGAAAACCATCATGCATACCTCTGAAAAACTGAAGTGCAAAGACTAACCTTCTTTCAATTTATTGGATGTCAACATTCGCCATTCCCTCATACTACTTACCTACCTTTTAGTAAGGAGTAGACCATCTCGCCTGAAGTGTTTTCATTGTCAACATGAACCTTTTTCAAGTGTCGGGGTTTGGAGTTTATCCATACCTCATATATCACTTTAGCATCCAAGTTAAGGCGCAAGCCTTAACACCAAATCCCGATGCCCACTCTCCTCAGCAACGGATAAGCAATAAGCCCAAAGTCTAAAACCTGAACCTTTTTCAAGTGTTGGGGTTAAGATTTTATCCATACCTCATACATCACTTTAGCATCCAAGTTAAGGTGCAAGCCTCAATGCCAAATCTTGATTCCCACTCTCCTCAACAACGGGTAACCAATAAGCCTGAAGTCTGAAACTGCCTTCTTTGAATTTATCAGATGTTGAAGTTTTCCATTCCCTCATACTACTTTCCTACCTTTCGGTAAGGAGTAGACCATCCCTCTGAACCGTGTAACTTGAAATGTTTTCATTGTCAACATGAACCCTTTTTAAGTGTTGGGGTTTGGATTTTATCCATACCTCATACATAATCTAGCATCCAAGTTAAGGCACAAGCCTCAACACCAAAGCCCGATGCCTGCTCTCCTTAGTAATGAGTAAGCAGTAAGCCCGAAGTTTGAAACCCAATCAGCTTGATCAAAAAATGACTAACTCTTTCTTCATTTCTTCTTTGGCAAGCGATAATATGAGATAATCTTGTATCTTCATTGTTAACTAGATTTGCAGACAGAAAGATGTGGCATCACCAACAATGCCACTTGACACAATTATCTTTGATAAGGCACCTTTAGAAAGCTATCCAAGTGTTTGTCTTAAAGGAAATGCGGGTACACCCTACAAACCATTTTGCTCTCTTCAAACCTTGCTTTATTGCATTAATCAATGAACCCTACCTCCATCAGTCATCATGAGCTATTCTTGTAGCTAAGGCATGATTGTCCCTTTGAAAATTCTAATTCACTGCCCTTGTTGTAATGCTATTCATTTGATGCACATTTGAGACCCTAGGATTTTGAATATTTGGTGTTTCATAATCACCACTCAAAGATCACATTAGTAGGGTTTGAGGCTTACAAAATCACTTAACCCTTATTTATGATGCTATCTCAACACATACAAAATCAAAAGGAAAATTCCCAACATGAACATCCACATCAATGCACCAAGTGTCAAGCACAGTAGAGCACAAACCTTTGAACACTTTTGCTAATTCAAATCACACCACCCCAAAAACTACATAGAAACCAAATAGCAAAAAAATGCTACCAACCGAAACTATGTTCATACAAGCAACAAAAAAATGCCAACCCTTATGAAAAAGTAATTGCTTATTAGAATTATTACTCCCTGAAGCCAAAATGATTGAAAACCATAGCCAAGATGACTACTATACCCGCATATAGAATTGTTGTGCATTTTTTTGCACACACGCCCCGCTATAAGCAGGGATCCTCTTTCGCTTTGTTTTGGTGTTCTTGCCCTTTCTTTTTGGGGTTTTTGTCTTACTCGGGCACATGCTTAAATGTTTATTTTGAATTCCCAATTGTTTCCCCCAGGTTATTTATTGAAAATATTAAGTTCTGAATGAATTTCGGGCTTTTGCCCAGATTCAGGATTTTCCGCCCTAGTCAGATTTTTTTGGATCCTGCTTGGATTCCGGTTGGATTCGGGAATTTTCGTTCTTAGCGGATTTCCACGTGGTCCGGATTTTCCCAAACTCCACCTTGTCGTCGGTTCCCTAGGTTTCAGGATTGTCTTATCGACTGCATTAATGGCTCTGTGCATGCCCTGAGAAATGTATTTAACTTGATTTTGAGATCTTTTGCACCATTATGTTCACTATTTGCCATCGTTTGAGCTGACAAGTGCTTTCTTGTGAGTATTTGGTTGGGATTTTGGGACATTCTGCTTTGATTTGACTTATTTGGCGGTGATTTCTTGTGCATTTTTTCCTGTGTTCATTGTGAACACCCTTGAGCTTCGTGTTTGCTACTTCTGAGACCAATTCCTACTTTATAATGGTATGTGTCTTTTTTCTCTACTTTGAATTGAATTATGAATGGCACGTTGGTATTGTGAGGGCTTGTGGGATTTGAGTTCCTGTTTATTTGTTTATTTCACACTAGGGTTGTTTCGTATTGAATCCTTTGTTAGACCCCAGGCTAGTTTTGAGTGTTAGAGTAATAAGTTATTATGCTTAATTAATTATATCATATTTATTAATTAATTAAGTCACTTATTCCTCTTTGTTACTTAAGCTAAACTTAGGCACATTAATAATTAATTAATGATTAATTATTAAGTGTGCACACTAGGGTTTCATTTAGGGTTTCCCTTTTAGGGTTTCTTGATCTCCTTCATAAGGATTGATCTCTTTGTAATAATTGATTCTCTTAATGCATTTTTACTGTAAGGTTTACAGAACATCTTCTTTGGTTTTGTATGTCTTTTGCATGTGACAGGTATTCATTTGCATGCAGGTGATTTTGCTTTTCTAACATGGTATCAGAGCTCCAGACTTGTAGCTGCCTGTTCATGATCTAAAGATATGGCCTTTCAGTGAGTTTATAGTGCAAGGGTTTCCATAGGCATCTTTTTTTCAAGATCTGGGGGTAGCCAAATTTTGGGGCACTTTGAGCAGAAACGGAGGTCACCATTGCATTCGTAGTGGCCAAAAACCCTAAGGTCACCCTTCGTTTCATCAATTTATGAGAAGTTGGTCTGGAAGGCAAAAAAATTTGTTAGAGGGGCCGTACGGCCTCCCCTGCATGCTTCCTAAGGCTCGAAAATTGAGAAAAATATCAAAAAAATGTGTTTCTTGGTTTTCGCGCCACCGCGCCTAGTATAAATCATCTCTGCCACCGGGTGGCCACCGGCTCGCCACCACCGCCGGTGGTGCCGCCTACTTCCTCCGCCGAGCCGGCTTAGCCCCTGCGGGCTTCTCTGCCAGAACCCCCAGTCATATGGAGGACCGGGGGCCATGCATTCAGCCGCCGACCAGAGAATATTCTATGGGGATTCCGCCGGAGATTCTGGAATATTCTGGAAAGATTTTGCAAATTCCGGGAGAAGAATATATCGACAAATGTATGGGAATATTCCGGGGGCCGTACTGGGAATATTTTGATTCCCGAACAGCATATTCCGTTGCCAAAATTTTTTTTCGGAAGGGGGGTTTTTCTTCCCCGACAGCCAGATGGCCATCAAATTTATGCTCGTGAACTACTGACGTCAGCGTATGGCTGGCCCTCTTTGCCCTCCTAGCCCTAATTTTCCCTAAAAGAGCAATTTTTTTCTTTTGGTCATAACTTGGGCATACGGTATCGAAATCGAGCAAAAAAGATATCGCCAGAAAGCTAGTTCCGAGCACTTTCATTTGGTGTAGTTTATTTTATAGTATTTTTCTATTTTATTGCATTTATTTCTATTTGAAGTCATATGTACTTTTTATGCTTCCGAGCTCATAACTTTTTGCCACGATGTCTAATTTTTGCCTCGTTTGTGGCGTTGGAAAGGTATTAAGGAGCTCTATGTTGCTATCCATGCACTTTTTATATATCTATCCCAAGTTGATCACTTATTCCAGATTTGGCCTGATGGGTTGTTTGGAGATTACTTGGATGTTTTTCCAGTTGGGAGGGTGCATCTTGCATCTTTGCAATTCATTTTCAGTAATGCATCATTCAATAATCACTTGCTACTTCATAGATTCCAAGCTTGTTCCCATTTGGAGTTTTCGAGTGTTCCAAGGCATCGGGTCTACTATTTCTTTTTTCATGATTCCTTGACTCAATCAGTGACTCTCATCCGGTTTCAGTAGTAAATATAAGTATCTTTCCTTGCTTGCCAGATTTCGGTTCTAGTGTTACTCTACAGAGTTCTTCCAGTGCTTCTTTGCAGCATGACATCTCATTGTAGGGGGGGTTTTGTCCCACTGGGTTTTTCCTTCTTTACTCCATTCTTGCATTTGTAAATGGGTACCTAATCAGGCCTAGTTGTCGGGACCCATATTTTCTTTCATGCATCTTATTCTAGTGTTTTAGCTTCTTCCTAAGTTCATCTTAAGGGGGGGTGTTAGAGTAATAAGTTATTATGCTTAATTAATTATATCATATTGATTAATTAATTAAGTCACTTATTCCTCTTTGTGACTTAAGCTAAACTTAGGCACATTAATAATTAATTAATTATTAATTATTAAGTGTGCACACTAAGGTTTCCTTTAGGGTTTCTTGATCTCCTTCATAAGGATTGATCTCTTTGTAATAATTGATTCTCTTAATGCATTTTTACTGTAAGGTTTATAGAACATCTTCTCTGGTTTTGCATGTCTTTTGCATGTGACAGGTATTCATTTGCATGTAGGTGATCTTGCTTTTCTAACATTGAGTTCATGTACCCATCTGCATTTTAATGAATCTCCCCTGAGAGTGGTTAGTAAACCCTGGTAGTGACTCAACGGTAGGAACAACCAAATTCAGAGCTGGCCTGTGCGTTAATGGCGGATGGTGAGGTTTGGAACCTAGGGCGGGGCCATGTCTGGTTATTTAATCTTAAGATTGACCTAAAATGCAAGAAATATTTGTGAAAGGCCCATCCCTGACTTGCCTTAAGTTAAACTTTTTGAAATCCATAGTTGGTTCGGTATCTGGGTGAAATCTTGATTTAGCATCGCTATCCGGGATTATCCATCCCTTTCGAATTTTATTCGTCATGACACTATCATTCTTACGCTGAAAAAATTCCTTGTGCATATCGGTCAACGAGATCTTTGGTTTTGCTAGGACATCCATCTTTCGCTAAGATCCTACCGTGAGATTCCAACTCTTGCCGATACTTCACATGATTCGCTGTAACCATCGGCGTTCGCCAAGACGTTGTAGCGAAGCCTTCTTCTCTTAGCAAGCCCAGGTCTTTTTGCTAAGACCACTGGCCGAATCCAAACCAAGCCCTAGTCGGCAGGACATCGCAACTTCGCCAGGACTTCATATCGATAAACTGTTTTTTGATCGAAGTGATTGTTTAAACCCACCAATCGGCGAGACATGAAACATTCGCCAAGACCCTTCCTCGACCACTCGAGTTATACCGAAAAGATTGCCATGTGCGCCTTCGGTAGGACTCTGTGGACTCACTGAGACATTACATAGAAAAATTAGTCTGGCCGGAGTGATTAATTAAACTTTGAAAGTTGGTGAAACATGGCCAATTCGCTGTGACTTTATACCGAGAACATCTCTCATCAATGTGACTTTCATGTCCGCTTTTGGTGAGACATGTCCCTTTCGGCGTGACCTCTTTCCAAATAAAATTTGTTTAGCCGAAGTATACTTGTTTGCTTTGTTGAGGGTTTCCTCCAGTTGCTAGGATGTTTCACCGAACCCCCTAAGTCTTAGCAAAGCCTATCCTAGTGGTTTCCTTCGGTGAGACTCCCGAATGTCGCCGAGATTTCTTGGCAAGCTCATAACTCTTGCTGAAGCTTTTGTTCCGGGAATTCCCATTGATCCAGAACTTTTCCTTGACCGTGGATGTCCGCCAGTACCGGATTTCTCTGAAATCCGTCATTTCCCTGACTGTCTGAAAATCTTCCTTGGCCCGTTCTTCATGGAAATCCGTCCCTCACATATTTCCTCAAAATTTGGTGAAATGTAAAGGGACATGAAATAATTGAATCCGTTTATAATTTGTGATGCATTTGATGATTATTTCATGTCATATTTGAGCCTCTCAGGTGATTTATTGATTAAAAATGATCAAGTTTAATGATTAAGTAGGTGTTTCTTGGGTTTTTTGCTGGAATCCGATCAGTCTGGAATTTCTCGAATTCCTCTCTGGTTCAGATTTTGCGGATGGTCTTGAAACCTAAAATCTGTTGTGGTCATTTTATGTGAATTTTAATAACATCTTGACTATATGGGACACATTCTAATGGTGTTTTAATGGAGTAACCTTGCTTTCCTGTGATTCTTACTATGTTTTCGTGTTGAATGCAGGCTGAGTCAAGCAAAGCAGTAGCTGGTTCCTCATTGTCTGATGTAGAGAAGATCAAGCTAGAAATTAAGAGCAAGTTCCATGCGAGTAAGGTCACTTCTTCCTGGTCAGAAGTGATTGATACAAATGTTGGCCTCTGGGACTATGAAGAGTTTAAAGCAAGGATGGCGGCCGAGGATCTTCCTTTGGTGGCCAGGAGAATGAAAGAATCAAGCTTGTCCCACATAGCCAGTTTCCCTTCTACAGCACAATGTTATGAGCTGGTCCTTGAGTGCGCTAGGTAATATGATCAGGGTACATTGAGGATTATTGGGCCTCAAGGGAGAGTTGTTTCCAATCTCAACCTGGTTCCATTGCCTTCTTCGAAATCATGACGGAAGAAGGAAGATCGCGCCCAAGTACTTGAGCTTGGAACAGTTGAGAGAGTGGTGGCATGATGTGTACGCACCACTTGATGATGGTTTTGTTTTCGAGCATCAACTAGATGATGCGGCCACCTACCTCACAGTTATTAATAAACATGTGACATACAAAGTAGATTGGGATAGGTCGGTCAAACACTCAAGGGATGAGATTGCGTCCATTGAGAGGCAACTTAGGGTTCTGCTAGTACCGCCTGTGGCCGACTTGGATGCGGCGTTCTTAAAGCTACATGAAGAGTCAGATCGGCGCGGGGATAAGGGAAGAGAGCTAATGATAGGCTGCAGCGTGATTTATGCTTCCCTATTATCTTCCCGTGTGTCGTCCAGACTGCATTGTAGATCTCGAGCCGACCTCAATGGAACACACATTTATTATTTGACTCATTCCAAAGACTCCCCTGGCTGAGTGGTTGTGCCGAGTTATTGTTGCGAAACCCTTGCCTAGCCAACGGGTTCCTGGGGATTTCTATATATTGGGCATTTGGCCTATTTGCAAGGGGTTAGAAGATTTAGATAGTTGAAAATAGTTAGAGAGTTAGAACTTGTAACCAGAATATAGAAGTAGAGTAAGTTAGCAGGGAGTTTCCCTCAAGCAAACATTGTAACAAAAAGCTAAAATTGTTGCTACAATGAACAATTTGAATGCAAATAGTGACATTGTGATTTGGTGCATATTTGTGCTCTCTTGTTTTGCATGGTTCTTGCTATTCCATCTTTAAAATTTCTTTGAGTTGGTCAATATTTAGATTAGATTCGATTTGATAATTTTTGTGATTTGATACTTAAATGTTGCAGCAATCTCTCAGTCCATACTTTTCGCAACCAACTGATTGTTAGTTGCTTTGCAAATTTAGCCTGGACTTATCATATTCCTTGTACTTAAGTTCGATTGTGAAGGTTTATTAACTTCAACCACAAAAGGGTTGTTTGAATGAGTGTTCATAATTTGAAAATCTTAACACCTTAGAAGATTGCACTATTTTCTGTGAGATTGTAGATTTATCTTGGTCAAGTAGAAATCAGTTTTGAGAGATTGGTCCATTTCGAGTATTGGGTACTTTCATTGTTAATCTTAGGAGTAGTATTAGATTTAGAAAATCTCTTTAAAACCCTTCTCTTTTTTATTTCTTTGATTATTGGGTTAAATCTAGGATTGAGGCACCATCAGATTGTTAAATCTGATAAAATTGATTCAACATTTGCTCGTAGTAAGGTCCCATTGTGATTACCAACATTTTCACATTTCATTACTGAGTTGTTTTATGCACTGTCAAGACCTGACATTAGAGACCTTGGGGTTATCTCTTGAGGCTTGCCGATAGAGATTTACCTTTCAAGAGAGATAGGATATCATATTCTGTCTGGCTGTTATTGTGCAGAAAACACGATCAACAAGAACTATCAAACATTCTGACAATATAAGCATATATGATAAGGATACTTGAGAATTACAAATGCATATTACTTATGCTTTATCCAGGAAACTATCATAACATTAGGAAGCTACACTTTCTTGTTGAATAATATCCCATAGTGGCTTCATGATATTATTTGAGGTAGCATCATATAATATTTCATACAAGGTTTAATCACAATTCCTATATTTTCCAAAAGATCAGCTACGCAATTTCCTCCCTACATATATGGCTTGTTTGAAAAACTTCTAGTCTATCTATTAATTTCCATGCCTATTCCAGGATATATTTTATTTTCCAATAGTAAAGCTTTCTTTCTTTACATGCATTGACAATGAACAATGAATCTCCTTCAATATGTAATATTTTAACATTTAAGACCAATGCCAACTCCAGACCATGTAACAAAGCTTGCGCTTCAACAAAATTATTTGTAGCTTATGCCAAATGAATTGAATTTTCTTCCATAAGTGAACCATGTTGATCTCTAATTGCAATACCTACCCCTGAATTCCCTGGATTACCGCACGAAGCACCATCAAAGTTTAATTTTAAAAAGAGTGACAGCGGGGGAGACCACATCACCTTAATTCTATCCACCTTCTGAAGAACACCTTGATACAAACTCCCTTTAAAAGGTAGAACAAGATTTTTCCACTGCTGCAATATTTTAGAATCCCATTTTGAGAATAGGGAACCAACATTTTTGTTCTCTAAACATATGCATTTACTATTTTAGACACTCAAGATTCTATTTTACATATTATTTGCTCCAACTTTATTTTTTCACCCATGAATATCCGTCTATTTCTTTCACACCATAAACTCCACACAACCACCGATGGGACCACTCTCCATATATAAGCAAACAAAGATGATTTGTACAATATTGGCCAACTTGTAAGCAATTCCCACAAAGACCTTGGCAATGTTGAATTCCAACTTAATTTACTAGTGATGAATGTCCAACAAGCATATGCAAAAGGACAATGAATGAGAAGATGATTTACTTGTTGAATAGGACAATACAGAGGGGGGTGAATCAATTGTCACATAATTAAACCTTTTAATCAATCATCAGAACTAATACTACTTAATTGATTAATCATCAAATACCAATGCAGAAACTCAAATCCAACACATAAACACAATAACACTAGATTTATGTGGAAAACCTAATGAGGGAAAAACCATGGTGAGGATAAACTCACACTATAGAGAATATCAAAACTGATTACAAAAAGGCTCACTACCTGAAATAAGGACTCACTGTTTGGAACAAGGACTCGTTGTCCAACATGGCTACAACTCGGAGGGCTACTGCCACAGGGATATAAAAAATGGCTTTCTGCCCGAATATAAAAGTTATGGCTCACTGCCAAAAGTATGAACTGATGGAATACACCTTCCTTGTGTTGAATTTAGTTCCAAATGAAGTTTAGAATATGAACTAGTGCCTCACACGATATTCACTCAACTAATCAACAACTAATAAAGCATTTAGGCACTCACTCCTTGCTCGCTCTCTGTTGTATACACTTCTTCACCTAAAATAATCTTATATATGATTCATGTAGTACATCATATTAAGTCAACTAGGATCTATACAAAACATCCCCAAGGTAGATTCAATCTTCTTAATGCATAACATGTGTTAGGTTGACCAAGACCAGGACCAAAAAAGCTTCAAATGATCAAAAAACCTCTGAATATGATGTAACACCAAATTCTCATCATACTACCATAACTATAGTGTATAGAGTTAAACTCTGTCATTGATAACTTACTGATCCCAACACAAAGCTTCTCAAGTTCTTGAATATAGTTGTCTGAATGAATCATGATGACATAGTTAAGATATCAGAGACATAGCTTGTCTTGCAGTAGAATCCAAACCAACAAACCAACACACCAGTTCACTGAAAAAAACATCTTTGATAAGGAGTAGCTTCTAGTAAACACCTCATACATTTGGTACTGTGTTGACATTGATGACAACCATTTGATGCAATCCAATTTCCAACAATCTCCCCCTTTGTCATTGATGGCAACACAAGAAGTGAAAAAACAACAACAACATCCTTTGTAGTTTTCTCCTTTTGCTGAGCTATGATGATTTTCATTTTTCATTGTTCTCTCTCTCCCCCTTTGACATCAATGGAAAAGGAATATTTATCTCCCCGTTACTCCAAAAATTTCTACAAAAACAGACTTCAAAAAGTGATATAAAAAATGGTTCTTTACCTCAATCCTTCTACTCCTAAAATATCTATTTGTATTTTTTTTAATTCTAGAAGAAATGTCTTCTAAGAATCCACTGTCAATTTGATGTTTACACAAAAATTGTTGTTCATCACTATCGAATCAATTGTTTCCAGAAGAGTATACGGGATAGTGATATTTTGTTCCTTTTTTCAGCTTCCATCAAGAACCAAAAAGTTGTTCCAGTCTCAATTGAATTATCCCTTTGACTTTCCAAAATGATTTCACAATTTTGTCCCACTGTACCAAAATGTCTGCAAGTTCAGACTATAAGGAATTGATCATTTTATTCTGTGCTCCATCCCTGTCATTAAGGATATTATATGTTTTTCCAATAGAATCCAGCTCAAGCTCAATAACATCAATTTTTGCTTTGTAGTTTTTGATAGCAATAGGCCACCGGAGACAATACCTATACATATTGTTTACACTTTTGATGCATGTATTCAATTCATTTATGCTTTCAGTCAATCTCTTCTGTGCATTTCCAGATCTTTCATCCATAGCCAATTGAATCTCATCTTTTTCTTCTATTTCCTATTCATGGTCCAAATGGCACAACAACAGTTAAACAAAATACTGCTATTATGTTTCTCCTAAAAGAGAAAGATAACACATGGATATCTTAGCTCCCAAGGTCTTTATAGTTGGTTCTCAACTATGCTGATGTCCCTCAGTGGTCAATGTAGCAGTAATGTTCAAGGGGCCTGCTGGTGTGAGCTTCTAGATTGTTCTAAGATCAAGCATGAATTAAAACCTACTCTAATTGGGGGGTTTTTAAAGAAATATAAAAATATGGGTCAGAGATTTGGGACAAAAATAATGATAATTCACCTATCTTAACCAGACTTGTTATCCTTCAAGGAATTGTAAACTAAAATTGAAGAACAAAATTAACTTGTGATTAACACACAGTTGCATTCATTCACAGTGCTGATTTCTGCAATAGAGTACTAGTTACCATTTTAAATAAAACACCAAAATAACATTGCATTCCTTGAAGGCTTCACAAATCATATTATTAACTTAAGACAAACACCATTCTGAAACACAATTTGAAGTAGATTAAGATCTGGTTGCTTCTACTATTAGTGGAACAGATAAGCAACACTTACAGAGCTAACACAATCACCAGTGTACAGAAAATCTATGACTCCAAATTGTTTCCATTTATATTAAGAAAACTTGAAAGATACATTCTAGGCTTCTGTTGAATCTAACTCCTAACTAAGAAGACAAAAGAGGATCCTATTACAAAGAATCATGATGTAGTTCTATCTCCTGTACTTCTGCTAACTTCTATGTATGTAACTCCTAACTACTCCTGCTTCTAACTATCAATTTTCTAACTTTGTTCCTATTTTCTTAACAAGTTTCAACCTTTACAAAGAGGCAAGAATTCCATATATACAGAATGTACCCAAAGAATGTGTTGTCCCCTGTTTTAGGGTTTACAAAATATCTACCTCCACGAGAGTCGGCTCTCAGATCTTTTCGAAGAGAGTCAAAGTTGCATTCAATGTGAATCCTTGCTGTCCATGTCGATTGGTTAGCTTCTTCTGATTGGTTAGGCATACGCCATGCAGGATTATTAGGTGGTCAAAGGTGGTGCATATTGAATCGCATGTCGGTGAGACACTAATCGTGTCTCCCTGATGTGATTTTTCCTCTTAATAGCTATCGGCATAGCGGGTGTCAGTCGATGAGACCTCCTGGCGAGCCGTAGAAGTCATATTGAGTCCTACAAAGACCATCGGCAAGACAGTCACTAGTCAGCCAAAGGTTATGCCGAACCCCTTAGTCTTTCGGGGAGCCCCTTCCTAGCTCAAATTTCTTTTGGCAAGACACTTCAGAATTGATTAGATGGTTGGGAAAAGTTGGATCTTTCTCCCCAAGCTCTTTCTACTTCTCTGAGCTCAAGCTTCTATTCCCTTTCGCTAAAACTCTATTGTAGTCACCCAGACCTCCCAACGACTTCCTCTTTTCTCCCCGCTCACAATCTTGTTTTGGTGAGACCATTTTGGGTCGGTGAGAAGTTTTGTTGAGCCCTGAATCTTTCGGCAAGCTCCTTCCAGTTGGCAAGACCTTCTGTGGTCGGGGAGACCTTTTTCCAACGCTATCGTCCTTCGCTAAGACCATTTCGCTTCTCCTAGACATCTCAACGAACTTCTCCTTTCAGCGAGGGCCTATGTCAAATTCACTTCATGTTGCCGAGACTTCCTTCGATCGGTGAGACATCATACCGACTGAAGCTTCCTTTTTTGAATCGAGAGCACTTCCGGGAGACCTTAACATATCGATCAGACCTCATGGTGAGCGAATAGCCCTGTGGTGATCCCATTTCATTTCGGGGAGACAAGCTCCCTTCACTGGGACCCTACTCAGAAGCCACGTTGCTTTATGTTGGCGAGACTAAGTCCCCTCACCAAGACATTTTGGCGAGCCTTCCTTTCTCTGGCGAGCACACCCATGTCGGGGAGACTCCCTTCTTTTCAGAGAGATCTTACCCCAAACTTTACATCCTGTCTCTGAGAGATCCCTGAGTCACTGAGACCTTTCATCGAATTCTCTTTATTCTAACCAAGCTCACTTTGTTTCGGCCAGACTCCTCGCTATTGGCTAGACGTTATGCCAAGCCCCCTTAGTCCTTCGAGGAGCTCCTATCAAGCTCAAATTTCTTTCGGTGAGACATTTCGTAGTCGCTCAAACACCACGCCAAATGCATCCAGTCTCCCCAAAGGCATATCTTATCGGTGAGACATAAACATCTCACCGAGACCTTATGGTGATGGAATCCCCTTCTATCGATGCCTTCATTTCATGTCGGCGAGACAATCCCACATCGGGGAGACCTTTTTCCGAGCCCTTCATGTCATATTGAAGACTGACCTTTTAGTAAGACTTTTTCATTTTGGCAAGACCTCCTGCCGAAGGCAACATTGTTGTCGGGCTCAGACCTTTGGTGGGACCTCCTTCTGTACTTTATCAGTGAGACCCGATGCACTCGCCAAGACATCTCCCCACCTCAATAATTTCTCACCGAGATATATCCTTGTCGGTGATCGGCAAGACTTAAGGCTCTCGGAAAGACCACATGTCGAAGGAACAACTCTTGCCAAAGTGCCCGCTCTTTTCGTGCTAGTCGGTGAGACATGAAGAAGTCACTGAGACTTCTCCCTGAAGGAAAATCTTCGGCCAATATGTGCATCCCTCTTTCGCCGGTCGGTGAGACCCAAATATCTCGCCAAGACCTTCCTCCGAAGGAGACTTTCATGCCGATGGGAAACTCCTAGTCGCTGGGACGATGATTGATATCTTTCCGATAGGAGCCTGCATGTGAATTTCAGTCGTTGTAACATCCCCGAGGTCTTGCCGATAGGAAACACAGATGTCTATTAACCAAATGCACTAGTAGTTGGCAAGACATCTGCAAGGTCTTGCCGACTTTCTTCTTAGAGGAAAATTATGACCAATTGGATTGAGGAATACATTCCAACTGAGCTCCCTTGGAAAATATCATCATGTGTGTGATTTGATCCTACAATACAGAGTCCCCATCAGTCCTTAGAAGCACATAAGAAACCAAAAGAAAGGGGGACCCATTTTGTTCCAGAATTAAATGGGGTGGTTATGCAAGGCATAACAAATGGCGACTCGACTGGGAAAATGGTTTAACCATTTTCAAGAAACTGAAGGATTCAGCTACCCAGAACTCTTGGTTCATGAACATTACAACTCCAGTTGGGTTAGTTATAACAACCAAGGTTGAGCTAGAATCTCACATGTAAATCCTCACTGGCTACCCCTAAAATCCATGTGTGTGCTTGATTGTGCACCACTCTTTTGTAAAGTTTTCTTCACCTTTCGAACAACAATGTGCCAGATTTGAGCTACATGAGTTGCTCCCTTTAACTGTTGTGCAATGATATCCTGGGCATTGCTCCACTGCCAGTCAGGCATCCATAGCCCTGACAAAGATACCGCTAGTTTCCTCATAGCATTTCTCTACTACCAGTCAGGCGTCCATAGCCCCGGCAGAGATACTGGAATCGCCCATTCATATTGAGTCTTTCTTTTCTCGTTAGATGGTTCTCTTTTTTTTTCTTTTTTTCTTAAGTTTCAGATATTTCATAGACTCTATTTTTTTTTTAATATGCCAAATGCTTAACATCTATTCTAGATTGAAAACTACCATGGACCTCATAACAACACTTGGGAGATCAGATTTTTCACTCAAATCTTACAACACTGTCACCCTAGGACAAATATACCATTACAAGAGGAGAATACCTTGATGATTTGTGAAAGATTTAGAGGGAGCTAATGAAGGTTATTTACTTTGCACCTTGTTTTTAAAACCTTCGACAACTCTTATTGATAATGGGAATAAAGCAAAATTTTAGGACAAAATCACCCAATTAGAAAACCTGAAAATACCTAAACCATTTCTCTCCTAACGACCAAAGTATGCTCAAGATAACAACCACCACTTTAAGATGGGAAAGAACAGATAAACCCAAAATAACAAAACAAAACAAAAACCAAAAGAGCAAAGAAAACAGAAAGACAAAAAGAAAGGACAAACAAACAAACAACAAATTATTTACAAACAAAATAGCAAATTACTTACATAAAGAGCAGTAGATTATTCACATAAAGAACCGAGTTATTTACACACATAAATTATTTTCAAGAAGAAATTATTTACACATATGAATCACCCAACAAAAGTACTAACTTCATGACTCAAAATAGTGTTTTAGAAACTGTCCATTGATAGGCAAGGGAACAGGTTCTCCAGTTAAACTACTCAGTCTGAAAGCATTTTCTCCTAGGATCTCAACAATCTGATAAGGACCCAGCTAGAGTTTGTCAAACTTTTGGTCACTGCCCTTTTTTTCACTAGCTTTATCCCATAACAACACAAGGTCTGATATCCTAAAAGCTTTGATTTTGGCTCTTTTTTCAAACCAACGTTTGACAACAGCTTGGTGCCTAAAGAATTGTTGCAAGGTTGCATCTCTCTGTTCTTCTAATTTTAACAAAGCAGCTAATCTGACTTCTATCCTATTGTCATTAGAGTAGAATTTCTAAATGAACTCAAGGATAGGTATTTGTAGATGGATAGGGAATACAGGCTCTTGGCCATATACTAGCTTGAATGGTGAGGTCTTTAAAGCAGCCTTAATCCTAGTCCTATCTGCCCATAATGCAAATCTCAGTTGGGTATGCTAGTCCCTAGGGTTGTTTTCTAACAATTTTTTAATTACCCCAAAGAGATTCTTATTGGTTGATTCTACAACTCCATTGCCTTGTGGGTAATAGTTTGAAGAATACTTCAAGACAATTTTGTGATCATATGCCCAGGAAATAAACTCAGCAGAAGAAAAGGAAGAGTCATTGTCACATACCAATGCGAAGGGTACCCCAAACCTTGTAGTGATGCACTCGGTGAGGAACTTGATCACTACTTCTGTTGTGCTATTCTTGCAGGGTATAGCCTCTGTCCACCTTGTGCAGTAATCAATAGTAGTCAAAATAAACTTGTGTCCTACATAAGAGTTTGGGTTAATTACCCCAATAAAATCTAGTGCCCATTCATAAAATGGCCTTACCTTATAGACAAGCTGCAATGGCATGGCCATATGGCATTCTTTTGACGCAGAAACTTGACATATGTAACATGTCCTCACATGATGATGGGCATCTTTGAACACACAAGGCAAGTAATAACCAGATCTAACGATTTGGTGTGCCAATGAGTCTATAGACCCATGACCTGTGCCATGTTTCCCATGAAACTCAGAGATCACATGTTTAGCCTCCTGCTGATCAAGGCATCGTAGATACACTCCTTTGAAATTCTTCCTGTATAGCAACCTTCCTTTGAGCATGTAATGAGAACTCTTCATTCTTAGTGCTCTCCTTTGAGTTGCATTCATTCCCTCTGGACACCGATTATTGAGCATAAAGCAAATGGTATCAGCATACCAAGGGTCATTAGAGAAAGACTGGGTCGTGTATTGCTGACAAATGATGTTGTTGCCAGCATTCGCCATGGACTGAGACAAGCCTATACCCTTAACTAGTTTCATAGGGTGTATCTCTAGATCAAATTCTTGTAAGATGGCCATCCATTTCCCTCTTCTTTCTCCTAGCTCGCTCTGCATAAGTAAAGACTTCACAGCAGTGTTAGGAACTACAACGATGATTTGGCTTCAGAGAATGTAATGTCAGAACTTCTTGACAGTCCTGACCAGTGAAAAAGCTTGCTTCTCGAGAGGTAGGTACTTAACTTCAGTGTTTTTGAATGGAGAGCTCATGAAAGCAATCAATCTCTCCTCTGCCTCCTCTCTTCGTTGAGTTAATACAGTTGCGCAGGAATGTTCAGAAGTAAAGGAATAGATATAAAATGGTCTCAAGTAGTCAGGGCTGGTGAGAACGGGCGCTTCTAAAATGGATCGCTTGACTTGTAAAAACACGGCCTTTGCCTCCTTATTCCACTATGTTTTAGTGTCTTTCTTCATCATTTCATTCAAAGGTTTTACGATTTCTGCAAAGCCTGTAATAAACTTTCTCACAAAATTGATCTTCCTAAAGAAAGACCTCATTTCTTTCTTGCTTCCTAGCCTGGTAATCTTTAGAATGGACTCAACTCGATCTGGATCGATTGATATTCCTCTTTCAAAAAATACATGTCCCAAAAGCTTCCCTTCAGAAACTCTGAACACGCATTTTTTAGGATTCAAGGAGATGCCATACTGGATACATCATTCCAGAACCTTAGCCAAGTCTACAATATGATTTAGTCGATCTTTGGAGAATACCATCAGGTCGTCCATGTAGACGATGATGCACTTTCCAATCAGATCCTTGAATGCTATGTCCATTGCACGCTGAAAAGTTGCCCCGATGTTTATCAAACCGAATGGCATCCTTCTGTATGCAAACGTTCCCCACTTTGTAGTGAAGGTTGTCTTCATCCTGTCTTCACAGTTAACCATTACCTGATTGTATCCAAAGTAACCATCCAGGAAGGATATCATCTGAGATCCATTGACAGTCTACAAGACTTCATCCAAAGAAGGAAGTGGATAATTATCTTTTTCTGAAGCTTTATTCAGATTTCTGAAGTCGACGCATAGCCTGATCTCTCTGTTTTTCTTACGGACTGGAACTAAGTTAGCCACCCATGTCGAATGGCATACAGGGAAGATTATCCTTGCAGAAAGAAATTTCTGAACTTCCTTAAGGATCAGTGGCTCAATCAAGGCGTTGACAGGGCGTTGTTTTTGTCGAAATGGCTTGGCTTCGGGCTTCAGGGGAATAGTATGAGTCATTACAGTAGCATCAAATGTCTTTAGGTCTTCATATCCCCAAGCTATTGTAGCGATATCTTTCTTAAGTGCCTTCAATATGTCTTTTATGATTGCTTCAGGGCAGGATTTCCCTATGTAGACATTCCTTTCAGGACCAGAATCAACTAAGTTAACAATTTCGTATCCACCTCCTTTATCTTCAGCTAATACCTTCTCTCGAGCCCTTGTCTGAATCAAAAATTCTTTCAAAAGCAACCATTCCCTTGGGGATGTTATTATTCTTTAAATTGAGGACCCCTTATGTATCACATTCCTCAGGGTTCCAATCCCCTTGATCTCTGTTGGACTCATCAATAATTTGCCCCTCAAAAACATCTGAGCTTGCTAAGAAAGCAAGAATATGTCGATCATCATCAACGACTTGAAAGTTTTTGATATTATCAGGAACTGCAAGGGTGGAAATTAATTCCACTGAGAATTTCTTGAGCTCGGAGCATTGCATAGGTTCCAAGGTGCTTACAGCAATAGCCAATGAATCAGCTACCTGATTTTCTTCTCTAGGGATTAAGCTAATCCCAAAGGCATCAAAGTCCTCAATCAGGTTCCATACCCGATTTCTATAAGCTGCCAGCCTTCTATTGTGACATGTGTATTGGTTGCGCACCTGCTTGATAACAATTTATGAATCTCCCTTGACCATCAAGGCTGTGACTTTCTTCTTATGTGCAAACATCAGTCCCCATGCAAGAGCTTCATATTCTGCTACGTTGTTAGTACATCCAAATTGCAACCTATAAGAAGTAAAGAAGGTTTTCCCTTTCAGGCTGGTTAGTTCAATCCCAACACCACAGCTTGTTTTAGATTTAGACCCATCAAACATGAGGGTCCACAGCTGATCATGGGCTGGAGTTGGTCCTTCTGAGGTCATGGTGGGCACTTGGGTAGAATGAGCCTGGGGTGGGACTACTTGATCTTTTGCATCAAATATAGGGAATGGGCGTTCAACCGGTTCCTTAGGTGTAATTTCCAATTCCCGCATAGATATATCATATAATCTGGGGCTATCCTTCTATTGATCAGTTGTGTCTTTGATTAATCCCCTAGGTTTTGGGGTATTTGTCAGTGTAGGGATGTCAAAAAAACTTTGGGGTTGCTCCTCATCAATATGCTAATTTGGAAATGTGTCTGGGGTAGGCTCAATTTGAGAAGGAACTTCCTTTGAAGGTATCCTATCTCTGGTTAAAATTATCGCTTCCTTGGATTCAAATGAGAAACGGTCTACAATGTTCTCAGGGTGACTTGAGTTAGCATCCTCAGCTTGGGAAACATGATTTAAAATGTCAATGCAGGGTTGGCAAGTCAATTCAGAATAATTTTGGCAATGTACCCTGCACCAATTAGGGAGTAGAAGACTTTGCAAGTCGGTATCTTCTCCCAAGACTAGCTGATCCTGTTGTAGCTTATTGACCAATGCTTGTTGGTTTTCATTAATCACCGAATCAGGGAACTTTTGTATTGGCAATTCTTTAAGATCAAGAATAGAGAAGGTTAAAATTTCATCTCTTTTGTAAACCCCTATCTCAATTTCGAAATAGGCTACCTCATTAGGGTAATCATATTCAGTGATGATATGCTTGAGGCGAGGCTCACTTTCAATCCTAATCTAAGTAGGAATCCCTCTCCATGGTAGCCACATATGTGAAAAGTCAAGGGAAAGATATCCCCCTAGACTTTTCATCAAATCTTTGCTCAGCAGCATACCATAGGTCTCGGGAATGTCTGCTACTTGAATGTCTATGTTGGTTTGAACCTTGGGGTCTGATCCTACTTGCACATGTATGTTCCTTAATTCCCCCACCACATTAACCTCTGTTTTGTCAAGTTAGATGACCTTCTTGTTTGTCTGAATGGGGTTTAATCCCAACTTCTTACATATGGAAAATGGCATAACATTGCCTGAAGCTCCTGAATCTAACAGACAATTGCGTAGGTTCCTCCCACAAATTCTTAAACTCAAAAGAAATGGTGGAGTACCTACCTTGTTTTTGTACAAGGCTACATTCATGTCCCCAGTAGGTGCCATCTTGTTCTTTCCTTTTGATTTGTCAGCTTGCTCCAAAGCTTTCATCACTATCTCCCTTTGGGAAGGGCACCACTTTAAGATGTCAAAATATGACAAATAATTTTTTTGTTTCTGCATCTCAGAAACAATATCAAATTCTATATTACTTGGACTACCTTTGAAAACACCAGAGGAATTACCCTTGTTAAGGAATTTAGGTGGGCCTTTTGGTGGAGGAGGGTTATTATCAGCACTTTGATTTGGAGGCACCATGTGATTAGGTGGCATTGATGAAGTGAATGGTCCCTTATTTTGATTTTTCAGGAAGTGTCCTCCTTTCGCCTGAAAGGCTTGGGCATCATATGATTCTTCCTCTGGTTCATTCTCTTCTTTCCTTGAGAATGAAGGGTCCTCCTCAAAGAGGTCATAAGTCATTGTTGTATCTACTGAGCTGCCTTTGTTGTGAGGATTCCCTTGGAACGTTTGGGCATCTTCCTATGCCATTTTGACAACCTTCTCCATTTCAGGGCAATTCACCTCAGAATGGGTTGCTGTATCACGCAACCTACACCAATTAGTCATGAAGTTGAGGTCAACCACATTTGCAGTATGTGATCTCTCCTCATTTGCTGGAACCTGGTATTGAATAAAGGCAAGGATTCACCTGGTTCATTTCTGATGGTAGCGAATTGGTGGTACAAAAGAGCTGGATCCACATAAACCCTGAACTGATTAATGAAAGCATTTTCCAAGTGTGTCCAGGTCAGAATGGAACCTTGAGGAATATTAAGGTACCAATTGTATTCCATATCCCCTAAGGAGTAAGGGAAGAACCTACAAACTACATCATGATGAGCTATCTGAGCTCTGGTACAAGCATCCTTGAAAGCTTGTATGTGCTCTTCAACACTCCTTGATTCACCATGAATGTACTTGGGGCAGAATTTCTTAGGGTTCTTGGGCATATCATGAAAACCTCCAAGAATAGTCCCCAATGGAGAGGGATTATTTTGAAAGAACACCATTGGTGGGGGTGGTTGAGCCAGTTGTTGTATGGGTTGAACCGGTTGTGATGACAATTGAGATGGATGTGGTGGATTGATGGGTACCCACTAGGGTATTGGTGAAAATCCTGGTGGAGTGAGCGAAGCTGATAAAGGTGGTATGATAGGTGCCCTGGTCTTGTGACTTCAGTGTCTTGTTGGGGTCTTGATTTCTATGAAAAGTGATGGATCTTCAGCCGATCAAAGAACTCTGTGGGGCCTTTCTAGGGAGGAAAACCCAGTTTTATCTAGTTTTCCCTTCTAGGTCCATCTTCTAGTGCCAGCTTCTGTTGATGGTCCAAATGGCACAACAACAGTTAAACAGAATACTGCTATTCTATTTCTCCTAAAAGAGAAAGATAACACATGGATATCTTAGCTCCCAAGGTCTTTATAGTTGGTTCTCAACTGTATTGATGTCCCTCAGTGGTCAATGTAGCAGTAATGTTCAAGGGGCTTGCTGGTGTGAGCTTCTGGATTGTTCTAAGATCAAGCATGAATTTAAACCTACTCTAACTAGGGGTTTTTCAAGAAATATAAAAAGATGGGTCAGAGCTTTGGGACAGAAAGAATGATAATTCACCTATCTTAACTAGACTTGTTATCCTTCAAGGAATTGTAAACTAAAACTGAAGAACAAAATTAACTTGTGATTAACACAGTTGCATTCATTCACAGTGTTGATTTCTACAACAGAGTACTAGTTACCATTTTAAATAAAACACCAAAATAACATTGCATTCCTTGAAGGCTTCAAAAATCAAATGATTAACTTAATACAAACACCATTCTGAAACAAAATCTGAAGTAGATTAAGATCTGGTTGCTTCTACTATTAGTGGAATAGATAAGCAACACTTACAAAGCTGGCACAATCACCAGTGTACATAAAATATGACTCCAAATTGTTTCCATTTATACTAAGAAAAATTGAAAGATACATTACAGGCTTCTGCTGAATCTAACTCCCAACTAAGAAGATAAAAGAGGATCCTATTACAAAGAATTAGGATGTAGTTCTGTCTCCTGTACTTCTGCTAACTTCTATGTATCTAACTCCTAACTACTCCAGCTTCTAACTATCAATTTTCTAACTTTGTTCCTATTTTCTTAACTACAAGTTTCAACCTTTACAAAGAGGCAAGAATGCCATATATACAAAATGTACCCAAAGAATGCATTGTCCCCTGTTTTAGGGTCTACAAAATATCTACCTCCAGGAGAGTCGGCTCTCAGATCTTTTCGAAGAGAGTCAAAGTTGCATTCAATGTGAATCCCTGCTTTCCATGCCGATGAGAGATTGTTCTGGGAATCCTCTTAGATATTTTGTAGCTACTGCATTTACTTTTGCCTTTCGTGTCCATCCTTGAACTCCATTGGGGCCGCCTTGAATGCTCTAAAAGCATTTTTCCATTAATACTGATCTGCCTCTCGCTAGTGGTCACTACAGCTGTCCTTGCGAGTCATAGTTTCTTCATTCTTCTAGCCTCCTTCATGTTCTATACTTCTATTACATGTTGACCATCTTCTGGAGCATCATCGGGCCTCCCTTCAGATCTGAACATTATCACCTGAGCCGATCCATCGCCCCTTTGATATCAGAAGAAATCCATCTGGTTTGCGTTCTGTCAGTCTCCTTCAAGGTGGTATTCAATCGGTCAATGGCCAATAGGTCATTCCTTTAGCTTCTTCTGATTGGTTAGGCATACGCCATGCAGGATTATCAGGCGGTCAAAGGTGGTGCACATTGAATCGCATGTCGGTGAGACAATAATCGTGTCTCCCCGATGCAATTTTTCCTCTTAACAACTATCGACATAGTGGGTGTCAGTCAATGAGACCTCTTGGCGAGCCGTAGAAGTCATATCGAGCCCTATAAAGACCATCGGAAAGATAGTCACTAGTCGGCCAGAGGTTATGCCAAACCCCTTAGTCTTTCGAGGAGCCCCTTCCGAGCTCAAATTTCTTTCGGCAAGACACTTCAGAATCGATGAGACATTTGGGCGAAGTTGGATCTTTCTCCCTGAGCTCTTTCTTCTTCTCTGGGCTCGACCTTCTTTTCCCTTTCAGTCAGACTCTATTGTAGCCACCCAGACCTCTCGACTACTTCCTCTTTTCTCCCCACTCGTAATCTTGTTTTGGCGAGACCATTTTGGGTCGGTGAGAAGTTTTGTCGAGCCCTGAATCTTTCGACAAGCTCCTTCTAGTCGGCAAGACCTTCCATGGTCGGGGAGACCTTTTGCTGATGCCGTCGTCCTTTACCAAGACCATTTCACTTCGCCCAGACATCTTAGCAAACTCCTCCTTTTGGCGAGGGCCTATGTTGAATTCACTCTGTGTCACCGAGGCTTCCTTCGGTCAGTGAGACATCATACCGACCGAAGCTTCCTTTTTCCAAACTGAGAGCACTTCGGGGAGACCTTAACATATCGGTCAGACCTCATGGCGAGGGAATAACCCTTTGGTGATCCCATTTCATTTCAGGGAGACAAGCTCCTTTTGCTGAGACCCTAATCTGAAGCCACATTGCTTTATGTCGGTGAGACTAAGTCCCCTCACCAAGAAATCTTGGCGAGCCTTCCTTTCTCTGGTGAGAATACCCATGTCTAGGAGACTCCCTTCTTTTCGGGGAGATCTTACCCCAAACTTTACGTCTTGTCACCGAGAGATCCCCAGGTCGCCGAGACCTTTCATCGAATTCTCTTTATTCTTTTCGGGCTCACTTTTTTTTAGCTAGACTCCTTGATGTCAGCCAGACGTTATGTCGAGCCCCCTTAGTCCTTCGGGGAGCTCCTATCAAGCTCAAATTTCTTTTGGCGAGACATTTTGTAGTTGCTCAGACACCGTCGCCGAATGCATCTAGTCTCCCCGAAGGCATATCTTATCGGTGATACATAAAGATCTCACTGAGACCTTATGGCAATGGAATCCCCTTCTGCTGATGCCTTCATTTCATGTCGGCGAGACAATCCTACATCAGGGAGACCTTTTGCTGAGCCCTTCATGTCATATCGAAGATTGACCTTTTGGTAAGACTTTTTCATTTCGGCAAGACCTCCTGCCGAAGGCAACATTATCACCGGGCTCAGACCTTTGGTGGGACCTCCTTCTGTACTTTGTCGGTGAGACCCAATGCACTCGCTAAGACATCTCCCCGCCTCAAGAATTTCTCACCGAGATATATCCTTGTCGGTGATCGGCAAGACCACACACCGAAGGAACAACTCTCGCCGAAGTGCCTGCTCCTTTCGTGCTAGTCGGTGAGACATGAAGAAGTCATTGAGACTTCTCTCCGAAGAAAAAATCTTCGGCCAATATGTCCATCCCTCTTTCACCAGTTGGTGAGACCCAAAGATCTCACCAAGACCTTCCTCCGAAGGAGACTTTTATGCCGATGGGAGACTCCTAGTCGCCAAGACGATGATTGATATCTTGCCGATAGGAGCCTGCATGTGAATTTTAGTCGCTGTAACATCCTTGAGGTCTTGCCGATAGGCAACACAGATGCCTATTAACCAAATGCACTGGTAGTCGGAAAGACATCTGCAAGGTCTTGCCGACTTTCTTCTTAGAGGAAAATTATGACCAACTGGATTGAGGAATACATTCCAACTGAGCTCCCTTGGAAAATATCATCATGTGTGTGATTTGATCCTACAAAACAGAGTCCCCGGCAGTCCTCAGAAGCACATAAGATATAACATCCTAAGATACACTATTGTTTATGATAATTCCATTTAATTTTCAACAAGAAGAAAACCAACTCAAGCTGAAACATAACCAAAATTTAACATAACCAGCAAACAACTCAAGAAGAAAACAAAAGAACCCCAAGAGTGAAAGCGAACAATAGAGGCAAAGAAACCAAAATAAAGGGGGACCCATTTTATTCCAGAATTAAATGGGGTGGTTATGCAAAGCATAACATTTCCCTCGATGACAATACCTTTAGTCTATCTTCAATCTACTCAATCAATAATTTCAGTAAGACATTTTTCAATTCACCCAGATAGATACCATTATGAATTATATAATCATCCAAGGCGTCTGTGATCTCATCATGTTCATATGTTGGTCGGGACAACCAAACATCTCCAATCTTCTTTAGTCCATCGGTTTGCACAAGAAACTTCAACACCTTCTCTCTAGTAAAATTTTATTCATCATCATCCATTGATACCAGATCAATTTCCTCTTTAATCTTTACTTCCTTTTCTTCTTTCTTCTCCTCTTTCTTTAGCTTCTTTATTTCTAGAGGGGAACTTGAAATGATTCTTCTTGCTTTCCCCTTCTCGGAGGAAGATCCTACCTCAGATGTCCCAACAAGATTGGAAACTATACTAGAGCTCCATGCATTTATTTTGTTTATAAAGTGTTCTTTACAAATCTTTTCCTTCTCTGTCAGACATTCCAGATACTGGTAGACCTGCTTACCAACTGGTACGACTGACTTCCACACAACATTCTCTTTCAATGGTAACGACTACAGAAAATACATCATCAAACATATAACTAGAGATCCAAAATGAAAAGGGTAATTGTCTTCCTTTGTCATAGTAATGTTCTCCATTAATTGATTCCTCAATAACTCACACAAGTCAAAATCCTCATTCTTTTCAACCATTTGATGTGTAATGTAAACATCAATCGCCAAAGTAGAACCTTCCCTATTTTTGAAATAAATATTATATGAAATGCCATGTGCCACATACCTTATCATAGGGTCGACTATAGTATGAATTTGAAGTGCCCTTTGGTCTCTTGTCACTCCAGTTAGGGCTTCGACCACTTTTTTCTTTACTGACTTCCTTACTAGAACGGGTCCATTATTACATAATCCTGTAGTTGTTGCAATTGATTCCTTTGTAATCCCATAGGGTTTTTCGAAGATCATTTGATCACCTTGAATTTTGCTTAGGACAAACCAAACAGTGTCTACATCCAAAAAGTATGGAAATTTTCTCCAAATGTCTAAACCCTTGTGCCCTACACTCTTGACCTTTTGTATTTACTCAACTGAAAGTGATCCTTCAAAATTTTGAATATTTTTGTATGTGCATAAAATTGGTCATGTCTAATAAATCCTGACATTTAATCAAATATTTATTATTTAATTAAATTCTCTAAAGTCTTCTACATGTAATTAAATTTAATTAATTTAATTATATGGTTCATTCATTTTATTCTCCCACCATAATTGAATAAATTTATTTTATTTAATTATTTCACATGTCTACTTGGTTAATTAAATAAATACATTTTATTTATTTAAATTAATTATCATCTTTTGAATTTAATTAAATCTTTTTAATTAAATTTAAATATTCCTTTTCTTCTATTTTAAACTTTCTTTTAATTAATTAAATATTGTATTTAATTAATTTCATAACACATGTCATCTCGTCAAATTTAATTAAATATTTTATTTAATTAAAGATCTTCTATTTTCTTCAAATCATAATTAGATATTTCATTTAATTATGAAATCTTCTGATTTCCTCAAAATCTTAATTAAATATTTATTTAATTAAGAAAAATCTACATGCACCCATAAATAAATAATTGAATTTGATAATTCATTATTTATCTTCTCAATATCTTTCCATTTTCTTCTAAAAAAGATGATTTTTTTAATCATCTCATCTTATATCTTCCACAAAAATAGAAAAATCCTGCTTTATTCGTTTTCTTCTATTTTTCTCTCTAATCTTATTCATTGTCGATTGTTCAATCTGTCAAGAATTATCATAGCCGTTGACCAACTCAGCCAATCAAAATCCTAGAAAAACTCTATAAATACATGTGCAAATCCAAGCATTGGTTACATGCACGTATACTCAGAGATATACGTAGACACACACAACCAATTACGCTTATGCATTTCCATCTTTAGCAATAATCTTGCACCTTAGTATAGTATGCATTTTAATTTAAATCTCATTCTCTAGTACTCCATTTCATTGAGCTTGGCATCATAAAATCTGAGAGCAACTCAAATCAATGAAACACTGGGGATAGAGAACAATAGAACGACTTCGAAGAAAGTTGCCATAAAGAGTTTGTTTATTTTTCTTTCAGTTTCTTTGATATAAGGTTTTATTGATTATGTTTTGAATTCATTTATGATAGTCATATTTTAATACACACAATTTTCATGGTTAAATTCATCTTGTAACTTACTTAATTTTTGCAATTCGTCATTGCACGGATCAAATACCATCATTTCCTTTGACTCCATTGTTTCAGCTTTGTTCACCATAATTTTGCTTTCCACAACCCTAACTCCTTATCTCTTAGTTGCATTCACTCCTTAGCTCGTTGAATTCACAATATGAAAAAGAATGACCACTCAACTTCTTTATTTAACTTGCCACTTTTAGGGTTTTATCACAAAAAGTAATTTATTGCTTATCAAATCATCATCAGTACTTCACTCTATCAGAACCTTCCCATCAGACGAAGCTTTTGGATCAATTTTTGGATGACAAAGCCTCTATGTCATAATTTGATACAACAGACTCATTTCCTTTTCCTCCAAGTTGTGGTGCTTTTCTTGAATTCATCTGATTTTGCCCTAATTTTACATTTGTTGTTTTTTAACTTTTGAGTTGCCAATTACACTGTACACCAAGAAGAGCTCCAAAATTTTCCTAATTTGCTTCTTTTCTACTAGAATTTTCTCCAATACCTTCAAAACGAAGTTTTACATCACTTATCCTTGTGTCATCACATGGCACCTCATATATCGGGGGCTTGTTAGATTTTTCTATGACTGCTCCTCCTAAAACAACTACTAGGTCTAGTACTTGGAAGATGTATCTGCACCGGATGTAGATACATGGTTGTTTGATTCATCCTTGTTCTCAGGTTCTTCCTTCTTCCTCCAAATTTTTTCCATTTCTTTTCTTATTTCTTTGAGATCTACCTTGTTCGTAGGCTTGATCTTCTATTCTAGATTATTTTTCTTCCCAACTTTGCTCCTACAAAATTTTGAGATATGTCCTGGTTTGTTGCAAGTGTAGCACACAACATATCCTTGATCAAATGAATTTTCCTTCATCCTTGACCTGCACTAATTTTCCTTGTGTCTGAAGATATTGCACTAAAAAGACTAAATCCTTCCACTAATATTAAACTTATTCATCATCATCTGGCTTCTACATTCGGTAGCCCTATATCCAAAATTGTTGCAAACATAGCATTGTCCAGTAAAGAATCCAACATTATGACTCATTCTATTCTATTTCATCCTACTTTTGCATTCTATTGCTCTATGTCTGAACTTACTGCATGAGAAACAAAAACCATTAAAAGATGGGTACCTTTAAGCATTAGGTTGTCAGATGGGAAACCTTTCGGTATTGTTCCTTTGCTTCTTGTTTTGATAAGTATTGCCTTGAAATTTCCTTTGATTTTCCACTTCTTTGAGAACTAGTTTAGTCTTTGAGCTTTTCCCTTCTTCAAGTCCTAGACTACCTTTATCCTTAGCAGGTTTCTAAGATGAAATCAACTCATCAAGCATTGTAGAACTTTTCCTGAACCTTTCTTCATGATCTTTCACTTTTTCTAGATCAACTCTTAGGGTTACTACTTCTTGTTCAAGCTTATCACATTTTTCTATCTTCTGATTGATAATCTGTTTCAAGCATCCTTCCTCTATCTTGCTTTGTTCAATTGCCAATTTCAGATTTTCTTCCACACTTTTGCTTTCTTCAAGTTTCATTCTCAGATTCTCAATAGTCTCCTTTGCGCCCTTTAGTTCCTGGCTAACTTCTTTATGTTTCAATTTGAACTTCCAAATCTGATTCCTTTGTTTCTAAATGCATTCATCTTCTTTCTTTATATTTTCTTTTAGATCTTCACTTTTAGACTCTCAAGTCTTTGTTATTAATTCTCCATACAAATCAGATTCCTTCTCCATTTTTTTCAACCCTACCAAGATCTCCTTCAAGTTGTTAAACTCATTCCAAAGGACCAAGCTTTGATACCAATTGTTGAATAGGACAACTAAGAGGGGAGGGGTGAATCAGTTGTCACAAAATTAAACCTTTTAATCAATCACCGAAACTAATACTGCTTAAATGATTAATCATCAAATGCCAATGTAGAAACTCAAATCCAACACATAAACACAATAACACCAGATTTACGTGGAAAAACCATGGTGAGGATTAACTCACACTATAAAGAATATCAAAACCAATTACAAAAAGGCTCACTACCTGAAATAAGGACTCACTGTCTGGAACAAGGATTCACTGTCCAGAACAAGGACTCACTATCCAACAGGGCTACAATCCAGAGGGCTCACTACCACAAGGATACAAAAGATGGATTTCTGCTAGAATATAAAAGTTATGGCTCACTGCCAGATGTATGAACTGATGGAATACACCTTCCTTGTGCTGAATTTAGTTCCAAATGAATTTTAGAATATGAAGTACTGCCTCACACAATAGTCGCTCAACTAATCCACAATTGATAAAGCATTTAGGCACTCACACACTCACTCCTCACTCGCTCTCTCTTCTCTACACTTCTTCACTTCAAAACATCTTATATATGATTAATGTAGTACATCATATTAAGTAAGCTAGAATCTATACAAAACATCCCCAAGGTAGATTCAATCCTCTTAATACATAAAGTGTGTCAGGTCAACCAAGACCAGGACCAAAAAAGCTTCAAATGATCAAACAACTTCCGAATACGATGTAACACCAAATTCTCATCATACTACCATAACTGTAGTGTACAAAGTTAAACTATATCATTGATAAATTACTTCTCCCAACACAAAGCTTCTCAACTTCTCAAATATAGTTTTCTAAGTGAATCATGATGACATAGTTAAGATATCAAATACATCTAGCTTGTCTTGATGTAGAATCTGAACCCACAAACTAGCACACCGGTTCACTGATAAAAACATATTTGATAGGGAATAGCTTCCAGTAAACGCCTCATACATTTGATACTATGTTGACATCGATGAAAACCATTTGATGCAATCCAATTTCTAACATCACCTCTTCCATAGCCTCACTACATAACACACACCTAAATTGATTTGCAATACCAAGCTTGGCCAATCTATCACTTGTAAGAACTCTATTTTTTATGGCAAACCATGAAAAGAAACCTGCTTTCGAGAGAAATGAAGGATTCAAACAAAAATACAATACTCTTTGACTATCAACAAAAATACCATTACTCATGACAACTCTATAACCCAATATAACTGTGTATTCTCTAGATTTGGAAGGCACCCAAATTACCTTGTCTTCAACATTTGACATGTAAACATGTCTATATTTTAGAGTAACTTCCAAATTTTCCTTTTTCTCATTTGATAGAGCAGTATTGGAAAAATATTTCAAAAATACTTTCCCAGAGTATGCATCCATAGACTAAAAATAATTTTCAACTTTTTCATCCCAAGCAGCAGTTAGAATGACTTCACATGCTTGAAAGGAATGATTTGAATTTAGAGGAGGGTGTCCATTCTAGGAATCCTTCCAAAAATTTACATGCTTTCCATTATGAATTTCCCAAGAAAGGTAAGGAGTAATTACCTTTCTACAACATAAGAGAAAATTCCACATTACAGAACCTTGAGGAGGGTTGGAGAATGTGAAGATTTGAATTAGGTATGGCACATCCAGGTACATTTCTTGCATAACCCTGCACCACTTAGCATGAGGTTTTGAATACATATGCCATACCAACTTGGCCCCTAAATACATATTTCTAGCCAAAAAATTATGTACTCCAACCCCACCTTTTAGTTTCTCCACACACATATTTTCCAATGAGACTAGGGGGATCTTTTTTATTATCTATATTTCCTTTCCACAAAAATCCCATGATTAATTTTTCAATCACCACTATTACTAACAGGAACTTTCAATACTGCCATATAATAATTAGGAATTGCATAAAGAACCGACTTGACCAACAAAATTCTCTCCAATAAAGACAACCATCTACCTTTCCAACTTGCAATCCTTGATTGAATGCTTTGGACAACCTTATGCCAATAGGACACCTTACTTGCATGAGTGAAAAATGGAATGCCAAGATATTTAGAAGGAATCTTTTTTGTTTGAAAACCCAACAACCTTACAATTTGTTCCTTCAGACCAGCTAATATATTAAAAGTATAAATCTTTTACTTTTTTGCATGTCTTCTAACCAGATGCAATAGAATACTTATCCAATATAAGTTTAATGTGTTTGGCTTCTTGAATTCATGCCCAACCAAACAACAATGTGTCATCCATGAAGAAAGAGTGTGTAACTGATATATTAGTAGCAAGAATAGTTATACCTCTCACAAGCCCTTATTATGAGAGCTTTGAATAGTTCTACTGAGATCCTCTGCTAGGATAATAAAAAGAAATGGCGATAATGGATCACCTTGCCTAACTCCTTGGGTGGAACTAAAAAATTCTGCTAGTGCACCATTAATGAGAACTGAAATTTTTTCTCATGATAAGTAGGATAGTATCCACTTACACCATTTAACATGAAAAGCAATTTTTTTCAAAATTTACATTAAAAATGACCAATCTACTAGATGTCATATGCTTTTAACATGACAAGCTTTATGACAAATGATGAAATACTATGGATATTGAATGCAAAACTTCATGCGCTACAAAGGCTCCTCCTATTGTTTCCCTGCCAGGAAAAAAAACCCCCTGCTCTTTTGAGATTATACTAGGAATGAGTGGAAGCAACCTCATGTATATGTACTTTGTAAAGATCTTGTAAATCGTATTGTATAGTGATATAGGGAAAAATTCAAAAAATGACTTTGGACTATTGAATTTTGGAATGAGAGCTATATTGGTCGTATTAAATTGCTTAAGCATGGTGTTTTCTAGTCTTCATTAAATTGGAATTTTATTAGAATTTTTACTGGTGTTTTCTGGCCTTCAAGAGATCATTTCCAATAAAATTCTAGTATTTTTGAAAGAAAATGCTAGTAAAACCATTAGGTCCAGGGGCCTTATCAGGTGCTAAAGAAAAACAAGTGATTTCAACTCTTCCAATGTGAAAGGCCACAAAATCTCCTCATTTTGAACTTGGGAAACTAAACTAGGAATTGCTTGCAACATCTCCATTCTTTCTTGATCAAGACTAGAGGAATGTCGAACTGGTGTTGAAAGTAAATTTGAAAAAAAATTAACACTTCCATTGCGGATTTGGTCTTCAGTAGACAACCAATCCCATGAAAAACTATCTTGAATTTTAAATATTGCATTCTTAACTTTCTTAATCTGAGCAGAGACATGAAAAAACTTTGTATTTTTATCCCCCTCTTTCAACCATAACTCACGGGATTATTGCCTCTAGTAGATTTCCTCACGCAACACCAATTCCTCCCATTCAACTTGTAAACTCTTTTGCACCTCATATAAATCCAGAGTCAGACCTTTGGAAATAATTTGATCATTTACAGTTGCTATTTGTTTGGAAATAACATCTTTTTGATGAAAAATGTTTTTGAAATTATGCACATTCCAGAATTTGATTTACCTTTGACAAACAACAATTTCTGAAAAAATATGAACATACGTGACCCTTGCACATATGGAGCTTGGATCTACTAGCTTTCCAAAAGAGACATAAAATCTGAATCCATAAATCACATCGACTCAAACTTAAAAGTTGGTCGGAATGTAGGGGAATAGCCTTTATCCTTGATAAATAATAACATGGGAAAGTGATCAGACCTAGGCCAGGGTAAAATTTTTGACTCTACCATATAAATTCCTACAAACTAATTTGGTAATACCAAAAATCTATCCAGTCGAACAACTATCTGCAAGAAATCTTGCCTCCTATTTGTCCATGTGTAAATTTCTCTTTCATCGGTTGAACATCTAGAAGAGCATGTTTTGAACAAAGGAATTAAAAATCCTCCATTGTTTTCTGAGGAGGTATGATTCCTCCCACCTTTTCATGAGATGAGAGAATTGCATTGAAATCTCCAACAATGACCACTTTCTCATAACCTACCTCCCCCAAGAATATTGTAATTTCATCCTATAATGCTTTCTTCCCAGCAGTTAAATTCATAGCATACACATTTATCAACAGAAAGCCTAAATCAAAATGTGTGACCCTCAACAATTGCCAATGTGCATAATTAGAAATGGACACCACCGACACTGAACTTGATCTCCAAAGTGTTAATAATCCCCCTAAGGCCCCTTGTGCTTGAGAATGAAAAGACTTCCACATAGCCCTTTTACTAATGTAAGATTCATAATTTTCATCTGACAACTTGGTCTCTTGCAATATAACCACATTGGCCCCACAAGCATTTAACTGTTTCTTAATTTGGGCCCTCTTGTTAGGGGAATTAATTCCCCTAACATTCCAGGATATAATCTTCATGATGAGCGAGGAGATTAGCTAGCCTCCCTCAATCTCTTCTTTATACTCCCATCCAAAGAATTTTGGTGTCTTGCCTCAATATCTTCCTAAATATTTGTTGCATTAGATTTATGCCCTCTTTTATGTGGAGACTTCTTCACAGGTGATGCTATAGGAGTCTGAGAAATAGATAACTCCTTGGAAAAATCATAATCACTTACTTGTTGCTCGCTAGGAACCATACCCTGTACTACTTCCTCAATACTAACTACCTTACCCTGTACTACTTCCTTAATAACAACTACCTTACCCTATATTGTTGCCTCATTAAAAACTTCCTCCTCCCCATCCTTTATAATACCTACTAGTTATTCAACTTCAGGAGTAAAGAATGCATCATGCTCACCCAACACCACACCATCAACCCTCCCTTCGTCCATTCTAAATTCCTCTACAATTTCATCAAACATCTTGGAACCTACCATAATGGAAATATGATTTTCCAACTATTCAAGGTTACTATTATCAACCAATTCTCGATTCTCAAAAATATCCCAATAGGAAAAACTATCCCTACTCCCTAGGGGTTCACAATCCTTAGAAGTGGCAGATTCCAATGTAGATAAGGACGTCCAATTCAACTAGCTATTCCCCTATTCTGTAACTATGGGCGATGTTGAATTCTCCCACATTAATGAAAGACTAACCCATCTAGTTGCTTTTCACTAGTCAAAGAAATATGTGGTGCATATAAATACAAAACCTTGTCGGAAAACTTGAGTAGAAACTACATACTACCCTCTTGATGCCTCTTTTGATTGAGTAGTGATATTTGATTTTGACCCAATGATAGATCTTGAACCACAACACTCTGAGGCCACTGTGGTAGGGTTTTTCTTAATACAAGTCTCTAACCCTTATCCAAAACATTGAGTTCATTTTGACCCACTGATAACTTCTAAAGCACAACACTATGAGGCCGCTGAGGTAGGATTTTGCTTAATTCACATCTCTTACCCTTATCCAGAAGATTGGGTCCAAAAGATTTGGAGCTACATAGATCATGTGAATATGTAATGGCATTACCCTTATCAAGAGGATTGAGAGTGCCAACCCTAGAACTCCATAGATCACCAAAAGATTTGGAGCACAACGACTGAGGAATAGAAGGGAGATCTCTAGTATGTGTAATACCACCTACCATGGGAGACTCTTGTTGCAAAGAATGATCATGTGCAATAGTTGGTTGTGTGTTTTCCACTGAATCTTTACAATTCAAGATTGAGTGTCCCAAATCATGACAACACATGCATACATTTTGTGGACTTTTTATTAAGATCAGTCTCTCCAAGGATCCAAACTTGGATGTAATATGGATGGAAGGAAGTTTCTTGGTCATATCTAAAAGTACACATACCCTAATAGGTTTGGTAGGTTTCATAAAGAATTACATATCATGTTTTAAAAAGATACCTAGTTTGTTCCCCAAGATTTCAACGATTTCTAGCTCTCTATATTCAAGTGGGAGGGAGGGAAATTGGATCCAAAATGGTACATACTTAATTTGAGCAGAGGAGGGGTCAAAATTTGGAATCCAAGGTTGAATGAATAAACTAGATCCCTCAAAGACCCATGATTTAACCTTAAACACAACATCTCTAAACTCTTTGGGAGAAAAAGGACAATAATGAACCCATTACCTTGATCTACATAAAAAACTTGATTCAATCCAACCCAATCTATGTAAATTAAAGCTTTAAGAACACCAATAGGAGTTGTATAATTCCAAAACTTACAAATTAAAGTATGCTCTCAGAGATCTTGCATTTGCAAACCTAGATAGTCCTCTGGCATGGACACTTTGACACAACCCTGATGCTTAGAACGGTCATTCTCAGGAATGAGAACCTGAGTAGGATCTTTTCACACCCAATGTTGTTTAGGAACTTTTCTTGACTGCTTTTGAAGATTGCGATAGTATGCTTCTTTATTCAGAGGGATATTGTTAGGGAACACAATCCTAACTAGAGCATCCTGACGCAGACGTTCACACCTGACCCCTTGCCTTCTCCATTTTGCTTGTGCATTCCTCAACTACGTTTCAAGAATCCTATGATAATCCACTTGATTAATAACAATATTATTAGGAAATGGAATCTTGAGTGGGATATCATTAGGGAAAGTGGTAGGTGTAAAGGCTTCTATGCTATCTGACTTCAATTCGCAAATATCAAGAACTACTTGCTTAACCATTGAAAGCTTCTTCCTTGAATATTGGGGTTGCTAGGGGCCACTATTCCACTCAAAATTTGAAAGCTTCTTCCTCGAATATTGGGGTTGCTAGGGGCCAATTATTCTCAAAATTATCTAACCTCAAGGAGGTTAGGGGTAAAGTTCATTCCTATACCCTGAGTCAGCGAAGCAGGAACTGGCACAATATTACTGACCCCTTCCTTTCCCACTATGAAGCGGAGTTGAACTTGTGACCTTAGGGGATGCAAACCCCAAGCCCCAGCCAACTCCGCTACAAATAATTATAAGCAAATTAAATAATTAAAATAATTATTTAATTTAGGAGGTGGAAAATGGATAATTACTTTTTTTTATGGATAATTATTTAATTTTAGAAAAATGATTAATTCATGATTAAATAAATAATATTAATTTATTTAATTCATTTAGAAGAATAAAGATAATTAGTGACATAATTAAATAAATAAAATTTATTTAATTAATCAAAGAAGAATAATATTAAAGTGAATTAATTAAATTTAATAAAAAATTATTTAATTAAAAATAGAATATGAAAAATGGGTAATAATTAAATAATTGATAATTATTTAATCATTAGGATATGACGGTAATTAGTGTAAAAGCATTGCTTGTAGGCTAAGACAATTTTTAGTGTCTACATCATGAAGTTCTTTAGTTGCATCTGAATTAGACTCTAAAACAACCTCAATAAATTGAACTTGACCCTTGCCAAGAAACATATGGCCAAAAGCCCATGGATTTCTACAGGTAAAATAGAGCTTTTTGCTTCTAATCTCATTCTTTGCTTCATCATCCAACCTCTTTGTTATTATCGATGATGTACTATTTTATACAAGAGTATGAAAAGTTTTCTTCTAGAAATCAAATTTCTACTACAATGGAGTAGAAACTTGGATTGATATGCCAATTTTTTCTTGGGAATGGAGGGTTCAAGCTATAAAACTATTATAATGGCCTCTTGTAAAGTGTATGGTGCAAAATCTTTGAAAAAACCCCTTAAGGGTTCCTCAAGCCCTTCGAGGAAAAACTAGATAATTAATTTTTCTAATATGTTAGGAACCATTATAGAAATATTCTAGAATTCATCCACATACTCATTAACTGTGGTATTTTTCTTGATATTGAACAATTACCTGAAATAATCCTCCTCATCTCTAAGCTAAAATCTATCAAGAATCCTTTCACTAAAGTCTTCAAAATTTATCACTTGATCAAGGCCTTGTGTATTTATTTCATGATACCATGATTCATATGCATTTCCATCAAGATGAAAATTTTCATACTAAATAACATCCTTTTCCTTCATTAGATTGCTCTTTGAAATATGTTTACAATTTTTGAACCATGCTCTAGTGGAGATCTTTTCACTAATATCAAAGGTAGGTGTTGAGAGTTTACTAAGTTTTATTTTGAGATCTCTTTCACTTCTATCTTTTTCTCTTCTCTTTCGGTCCTTCTCATGTATTTCTTTGAATTTTTCAAATGGAACAACTGATTTGAAATATTTAGATTACTTAATTTAATCTTCATACCATTTTGCAGTTACATTAACTAGAGATTTTTTAGCTAAAGTAATAGGTACAACTTCTTCTTCATTATCAAGTAAGAAAGTAAGATTTGATGGCTTTGAATTATGCACTAATTTATTCCAGCAAGAAGTTCTTCCTTCACTTACAATTGTCTAGCTCCATATATGCTCAATCAATTGATGTAGGCAATGCATGTGTACAACTCAACAAGCTAATATACCCCTTATTAAGAAATTAATTGTCCTACATACAATATATTTAATTTATCAATCAAGGAATTGTAATTTCTTAGATGATGTTGGAATTGTATGTGTAATGAAGAATCCTAAGTCGTCCTAATAAATTGTGTATAGAAGAGTTAACAAAATAAACTTTAATTGAAAGAACTTGACTGAAGTAACTTTATCTAGAAGAAAATCTAACTGAATAACAATTGATATGGGTAACCGCTCTTGTGGGGATGATGATTAATGACTCAACTATGCTATAATGACTTAAAGTAATTGTGATAACAATTAATTACTACCTCAACAATTCACTATATATTTAAATTATGAGATACATTTAGAAATCTGTTCTGCTATTAGTAATAACCTAAACTACAAGGAGTATTACAGTTACCTCAAGTGGACTTTGCTTGACTTGCTGCAATACCATGGTATGTATCTTAAATATTAACTCAAAACTTCATATAAATGACTAAATTTATCTTTATTTCAATTCAAAAAAATAACAAAGAACATAGTATCCAATGATAGGAAATATGTTTATATCTAAATCTATGAACACTAAGATACTAGATCCTCAACCTGTCACAAGTTCAAACATATATATAGGATCTCGAGAGTTTGATTATTCTTGGACTGAAAACAAACTCTAAACAACTATCAACGCTCCTAAAAAATAGGAAGAGGACTCAATCTTATTCTAAATAGTAATGGAAAACTAATGGAGGTATGAGTGTCAAAATCATATCAAGACTCTACATCATAAATAAGATAGTTATAGTTGAAGAAGTTCTTAATATGGAATAACTTATTGCAAGTCATGACCATTGTTATTATAAATATCTTCCTTCCTTCATGACTATCTCTATCAAGTGACAACATAAATTAAAAAGATAGAATGATCTATAAATAAATCATTTCCACAATCTTTGACCATTGTCTACATTAGCTATGAAAGACTGCATGTGTTGTAGGTGATCATCCCCTTGGATAAGAGCTAACATGTATCCTTTGTTGGGTTGACAGATCCTTTGTTGCATGTTGACATGTCCTTTGTTTTGTATTGATAGATCCTTTGTGGAAGATTGACAAATCCTTTGCTACAAGGGTTAGTTTACTTCAAAGGCGTCTCTTCATCAGTAATAACCATAATAAATATAAAACTCTATATAACTTTCATAGACATTCAAAAATTCACATAATGATTTAACAATATAATACATTATTTTTAATGCTTTAAATACTTCAAAATAAGTGGGAAGGTCTAGGTAATGTCTTTGAAACCATCAAAAATATCGTGAAAAGTATGAAACTTAAACAAGGAAAAGAGGAAAATTTTAGGACTCATCAATAATGTCTTTCACACGAGCTTCTTTTTTTTCAACATAATTACTCCAAAATGAGAACCAATATATAATTAGTTTTCGTAGTTTTTCCTGGATCTTCCTTACGTTTCCCTCATTCTTCTTCAACCATGATTTATTCTTTTGATTCAAAATCAATTGCTAACTTTCTTTACTCTTGCCTCAAGTATCTAATTTCTTTGTCACTTGGAAACATAAATCAATCAAACCATAAACGATGGAAAGATCATTCTCTGATACCACTATAATTTACCAAATAAAATAATTTTCAAATAATAATAGATTCAAAAATTCATTCCATAAATTGCCTAGAAAATTGCATTAACTAGCCAACAAGGTTAGATCATAAAAATCCCAATTTTTTTGACAACTTCCCCAAACATTAATTATTAATATTAAATGGATTATAAAATTTTTTGGATTGATTTCATTAAAAAATCCTACTATAGATAATGGAAACTAAATCAAAAAATTACAAAGTCTATGAAGAAGTAACAAGCCATAATAATTTGGAAAATACCATGAAATATTTTTATTTGATTTTTTGATATATAAACAACACAAAATCAGGTATGAAACACTAATTTGCATAGTAACAAACTTATGAGAAGGTTGAACAACCATGGACACACATGGACAAAAAAATACTAAAAAAACTTTAGGAAACAACACTTTTGGAATAGTTCTTTAGGAAACAACATGACTGGACACAAGAAAACTACAACTCAGATGACTTGTGAGACAAAATCTTAAAACTACCAAAATATCTTGAAACATTAATCTCCAATGCAATATTTGGATGGAACTTCCATCTATGAACACAAGGTTTTGTTCCTCTAGCCTCCTAAAACTCATGGGTCTTCATCCATAAGCTCCAATCTCCAAACGATTTTTTTCCGCTAAAGAAAACAAAAGCACAAATCTCTGTGAGAAAACATAAAAAATACAATAGTTTCAAAATAACTCAATTTTATATTTAATATGCAATAGGCCCAAAATGGGTGCCCAAACTCCCACGCCTTGCTTTACAATATTCTAAAAAATGGTTGCCAAGAATAGGTTATGATAATTAGTATAGCTATGTTATAGACATCAATGCATTCTATCATAACTGTCAGATGGAGCCAATATTAAATTAATGAATTAATGCCAAAAGATGCTTCCTTGATTCCCACACCCCACATTTTCTAGTAATTAATTTATTTAATATTTAATTTTTCAAAAAATGTGAATTATATCAAAACAAAATTAAATATTAAATATGAATATTTTCCCTAAGTGCTTCGATTAATCCACAGAATGGGTTAATATTAGTCCCAAAATTATTATTTTTGGAAAGGTGACATGACAAGTAGCTTCTAGCCTTAGGAGTGATCTTAGTATACTATAAGGAAGTACAAAGCTTGATGCCAAATTTAGCATGAAGTTAGATAAATGTGTGAAAGGATCTTCTAGAATGAATTTGGTGATGATGGATCAACATATATCGATACAATTTATACCATAAGATCATCTACATCTATTATATCTTGAAATGAGTTCCTTTGTTGTTGCATGCAATTAAAAAAATACTAAAAACTATATATAATAAAATTGCATGTTTTCTTGTTATGTTGGATAGTAAGTCTACAAGTGAATTAACACTTTTTAGTGATTATAATATCCTAAGATTTAACTTTTTGTTGTAAGATCAATGAAAAATATGTTTTCCCAACCATGAGGTATAATAAGTAACTATGTGATGCAGGGGAATTTTTCTTTGTTTCCATCATTTTGTGTTTTGGTTAATGTTTTTTTTTGTTTATGTTCTTTTACCTTGTAATAATCTGGCTGATATGTTTGTTGAGGATGGTTTTGGTTCAAGCCAGATCAAACCTTTGTGGAGGTCAGTTCATTCATTCTGGTGGAGAACCATCAAAAGCTAGATTGAACCTTGGAAGGAGGCGGTTGGGTGGATGGTTTGGAGATAGGGAGGAGGCATCGAAAGCAGGAACAACATATGCATGTGTTATTGTATTGAAACTTTGAAATGATTTGATGGTTTTTTGGTCCACCGTGCCTTTGTAATGTGATTGCAAAGTTTGAAATGAAGGATTGTTGTTCTTACATCATGCACTGGTTGTGTGAATTATCTATCGATAGCAATGTGTGTGCATTATCTGTTGGTAGTAATGTGAAAAAAATGAAAACAAAGAGAAATGTTTCCATTTGAATTTCTCATAGCTTTGTTTGGAATGATAGTCGACATCTGTAGCTTATGTTGCTAGTGAATACTATTTGATTTCCACACTAATACATTTGACTACAAAATCTGATGAAACTGTCCAACGAAATATGTAAAATTCGATGTTCATCGGGTGCTTGTAAAATTTGATGTGTAATTTCCAATTTTTTGAAAGTTTATCCCTTACGTTCGTCAAAATTTCGATGAACTTGGGGTTCGTCGAAATGTCAGCTATCATTTTCGTCGAAGTTTCAACAAACATGAAAAATTAAAAAAAATCAAATTGTGGCCGACATAAAGAAAAGTGAGTTTGCACCTGATTTATTGCAACAGTGTTTTGCTCTACTTGAGACAGTTTGTTGAGAACTAAGGACGATTTTCTTGGGAAAAATTAGAAAAAATTCAAGAAGATATCGCCAGGTTGAGGGTAGTCATTGTCTTTTTGCAGAATTTAGTTGTGAAGTCAGATTTGTAGTTCCAGGTTTGAAAATCATATTTTAAAGCAACATCTCATCAGATTTCATTTTTAGAGGTTAAGGGTTTTGAGAATTTCATGTCCAGATTTTGTTGTGTGGAATCACCATAAGATCACAACCAAGGAACAAATTCTTGTGACTGTAATTATGTGATCCATAACTCTATTGGTCATGTGGCACAGTTGTGCTATAACAAATACAGGATGCATTCATGTGTGACCCAAGTTTAATGTGGCTATGTTGTGATAGAAATGGAGGCACTCATATAATGTAGTTAATTCAGGTTGTATAATGTAGGTGTCAATCATCATTGGGTGCATTCAGGTTGTCTCAAGTTTAACAAGTTAGGATGTAATTATAGTATGATCGAAGAGTGATTACCTCTTGTTGCAATAAAGAGCCTATAACTCTGGTTGATATGCAGAGTGGTTGTGTTATATCAATTATGTAGTGCATTCAAGCACAACCCATGTTTAATGGGCTATTCTAGAGAGTGATTAAGATTTTCTAAACCTTATGAATGTTACTTGACATGTATTTGCATAATCTCAAATTCCTTCAAAAGCTTTTGAAGTATCAATGTATCCTATATAGGGTTTAGAATGATTTTTTTTAATTAAAAAAATAAATAAATGATGTATTTCCCTATAATTAGATAATGTGGAGATCTCCTAAATCCCCCCAACACACTATCCTCTTTGGCACTGTATTCATTACTCCAACTACTAGGGTTTTTCATGTGACATCTTTAATATCTTCATGACCATGGCTTTTAAATAGATCTCAGTCTTTGCTTTAATCCTTTTCATGGTAACCCTTGAGTTCCATAATCCACCTTCAATCTCTTCTAAGAACATTGTCTTAAGCTAGACCGCATAGTATGCATATAAAGCAAGTCCTTCATACCTGCCATTGTTCCAAACCACCACTCACTGCCTTGCTTAAAATGTTGCCTCCATAAGCACAATAGCATGTTTTAAAATCATGGTTGTCAATGATTGACCATTAAGGTCACCACTTTCATCATGAAGATACAATGAGATTTTTGTCTTCAAACTCAAGGCATTATGGAAGATAACATTGTGAATTGTTTGTTGTGTATGATTTGATTTTCTTGCGCATTTACTGCTTTGCTAACTTCCTTTAAGACTAGGTATTGCACCCTCAGCTGCAATCTCAAATAGCTCACTCACTATCACTTGAAGATTCCTTTCATGAACATCCTTCTATAAAATCAAACTATGCCCTATAGACTGCCTACTTACTACAGGGGACTCGTTGTTTCATGATATTGTAGTTCTTAAGATCCTTCAACCTTATTGACACTACTTCACAGTCCACAAGATATTATTCACTATTCTCCCATCTTTGGTGAGTCTCAAAACACTGCTCAAACAGGCAATCCACTACCTCCATTATACAATATTAATGGTTAAGAAGAAACATTGAACCTATGATTACCACTGTTACTTCATTTGGACAGTCATTCCTTGATTGCATTTGCCTTGTCTAACACTACCAAAAGCATTTGAAAAACTCTTAAGGTCAACAAGGGGGTAAGGAAACTCACTGTTAAAATCTCCACTTTACTATGCAAGGTTTGAGCTTTATTATCTTTTCACTGCTCAACCTCTTTTTGACTGTCACATCTCAAGTGACTGTCATTCTTCTTACCGTAGATTGCATTTACAAATGCCACTAAGCTACATAGTGTGCTTGTTATTGGCTACAATCTTTAGATTGCAAGATTTTGTTATTACCTACAATGTCTCAATCTTTCTGGTATTGCAACCTCACTAATCCGATATAGTTATTGTTTATGTTTCTATGGAGGCCTAGGGTTTGTACCCTAATCACGCTCTTACCAATGCTTCTGTTGTTTTTTATTAAGGCTCTCTCAATGTTGAGGGCCCTAGGGATAAGCTCGTCATAAGAAGTGACACATTGCATTTTAACTAAAAGGATAAATCTGTATTGACATTAGCAATGATGATTCTCCGGAATTTATTGCTCCTTTGAATGGGTCACTTTGCTCTAATACTAGCTCAAGCACTCCATTGTTATAGGAATTTTAGGATCAAATCTTCAATATTATGATTTTAGGAGTCTTAACGGTTGGAAACTCAGTAAAATCAGAATTCAATAAAGTTTTGAATTTCAACAATGTTTTTGGGGTCATCAACTTTAGACTATCTTCTTTGGTGGTGGTTGCATGCCAAATTTTTGGTGTAAAATATCAATTATTAGATTATGTTACCGGCTCATGAAAAAAATTATTGGAGTGTGAGTTTGATATTTTTGAAGATCTAAATAATCAAGCTTGGTAAAGAAAAAAAAAAAAAAATCATGTCAGATAATATTAGTCCAAAACAAAATGAAGAGACACTTTGATAGATTATGGCTAGACGCAGAAAGGGTGATGGAAATGTTATTGTCCTTGGGTAATAATTGCAAGGGCTTGAAGACGACTACTTTAGTCACAACACCGAAAGAAACATTGTAGGCATGGTCAATGCTAAAGGGGCATGATTATCACCCATTGGTAAGTTGTTCATTATATGTGCTTATATTGATTGAATTTGTAAATATTTTTTTTTTTTAACATTATGTATATATATATAATCACTTGATCATGATCATGGTTTATTTGTGTCTATCATTATTATAAAGGTGGGGCACCCTAGGGTAGATGATATGGATTATCACGGCCTAGAGAATGTGGTTTTGCAAGTGGAAGAACATGGAGTTGTGAATATCGAAGATGAAGTTAATGATCCTATGGAAGAAGATGATCATGTGCCAGAAAACACAGTTGAAGATGATGGTATAAATACATTGATCCATGCCACATTTAGTGGCAGAGCTGATCATGATGATCAAGATGACTTTGATGATGTTCATGATTTACCTGTACTTGACACGGCATACGAGCCCCTTTATGAAGGCTCTGAAACAACTCTTCTCTCTGCTGTATTGTTGCTTTTGAACTTGAAGGTTATGAATGGTTTATCAAACATAAAGTAATCTCATGGATGTTAAGGTATCTCATATATGTCATCTTTTTTCATCTATTTTAATTGTTGTTAGTTCATCACTAGTAAATAAAGGATGAAATATGTACCATTAATATTCTTTATATGAACAAATTATTTTTTGTTGTAGATTGATTGGTGAATTTTGTTACCACCATCAAATATTTTACCTCGCTCATACCGAGATTTATGTGCCATTATGAAAGATATCGGAATGGAGTATCAAGCAATAGATGCATGTTCCAATGATCATATTATATATCATAAACAACAAGAATTTGCAACAGAATGCCTGGAATTTCATATCAAGTAGATATCAAAAGATCAACTAACAAAAAAGGTGCCTCGCAAGGTTCTTCGTTATATTCCTCAGTGTGGCCTATTTTTGTTATCAACAATAACATTCCTCCATGGATGTCAATAAAGAGGGAGCACATAATGTTTTCAATGATTGTTCCAGGTATTTGTTTACATCAATTTTCTTTAACGTAGTAGCATCTCATTTGTCTTATTTGTTGCATAATGACATATTTTTTTCATTCAATAGTCATGAACATTAATTTATATATATTGCAGTAAAATGGTTATAATAATTATGTAATGTTTATGTTCATTCAACTAGGTAAGTACCAAGTCAAAGATATGAATGTATATATCAAGCCTCTTATCGACGAGTTACTAAAGTTATGGAATGGCGTCACTATGTATAACATCTCCAGACCAATAGGACAAAGAGAATTTCAATTCCATGCAATGCTTGTATGGACAATTCATCATGCCCCAGGGCTAACACATTTTTTTTGTATGTTATAACATTTGAATGCACTTTAACAATATTTAATTTGATGAAGTAGATATCATGAATATTTTTAAAATAATCTATACATTATATATAATTATAAAATTGACATATTTAATCCAATTATATATCATCTTGCAGGTCTTCAAACAAAGGGAAAATTTGCATGTCCAATTTGTGGTCCAAAGATGAAATCTCATCATTCAACAAGTTTAGGAAAGTAGGTGTTTGATGAGTACAAAGTACCTCCATAGAAATCATAAGTATCGAACTATCAAAAATATCTTTTCAATGGAAAAGAGGAGACTACATCAAAACCACGAAGAATGTCACCTCGCCTATGAAAGTTGGAATATAATAGAATTAATCGTCAAGGTTATACATCATATCAAATTGTTTATCTATCATATATGATATGTTTTGAATTTATATTTTTATATTGTGTTGTGTTTACTCATGTTGTAATTGACAATGATTGTCATTGTTAATTTGTTTAACTTATATGCTTCATGAAGGTCGCCAAGGCATTAATGGTCTGGCCTATAGGGCTGAAAAGTTATCCCGCATAATTAGTAGTTTTCCTACTATGAGCAGCTACAAATTGTGCATTTGTTTGATACAATGCATATCGGAAAGAATATAACATAAACGTGCTATGGGTACGGCTGGAATGGAAGGCATAAACAAAGAAAATTGTCAAAATTTCTGTAGTGACATCTCGTGAAGCCAATCATGCAATGAAAAAATGTCATTCAATTGGGCCAGTGATGGAGACCAAATTAATATAAGTTCCTCCTTGGTGATTACCGAAAAGAAAGCAATGCTATAAAAGAAGTCATACAAAAATTTGATTTCCCACAGGATTTGCTGTGGACATAAATAATATAATAACAAAGAAAGGTGAATTTGGGTCAGGGATGAAAACGCATGATTGGTATACCTTCACTAAGGTAATTATTTTAGTATATTATGTACACTTGTATAATGCATGTACTTTCTCTGTATTGTGTTTACTACTTTGGAAAATAATGAAAAATATCATTTTATAATTGTTGCAAGACGTTTCTACCTCTATCTCTCCTAGACAACTTTGACAACAATGTCAAGCAAGTTATATATGATCTTGGAAAATACATGAGGTAAGTAGCGAGATTTGTTCAATTCGTTGTATACAGCTTATAATTGCCATTTGTTTTACTTGTTATGTAATATACTGTATATTTTTGTTAAATATCGTTAATATATTTGCGCCTTGAATCACTTATAGATGGATATTATCTAAAGAAATCCATAAAGAAGATATAAATTATTGGAAGAGAAAAATTCATCGTATAATGTGTGAAATGCAAAAATGTCCACCTTTAACATTTTTCAATGCACAAGAACACTACCTCACACACCAAGTTGAGGAGATTGAATTGTGTGGACCTATACACGCAAGGTCAATGTGGATGGTTGAGAGGCACTTGAAATTTTTGAAGGCTTTGGTTAGACAAAGAGCACATCCTGAGGGTTCTATGGTGGAGGGATATATGGTATACTAGACCATGGTGTAGATTAGTGAATATCTTCCTAAGTTTGCAGTAAAGATCCATGTAGATCGCATTTGGGATCCCAACTCCATTAACAAATTCAAAGGGGAGTACCTATTGGGGAAAGGTAGATTGAGGAAAGTGAGGTAATTATAAGATGGTCATGGAGATTAATTGGAATGCATTTTACATATGGTTTTTATATATATTGTACTTATTTAATTTTTAATCTTCAATATACATCAATTATAAATTAAGGTCGTATACTGTGGTATTTAACTAATTATATGTCATTTGTGAATTTCAATTTATTTTGGTACAGTTGGTCGAGAGTGGGATGCACTACATTTGTACATTGCCAACAATCTTGATTGGAATATGGTATGGATTAAATGATGTCAACAATCTGGTCGCGCATTAACATGGGAAGGTGTGGCTTCATTGGTTAAAGAAACTCATCGTAATGGAGATTCCAATGTTACACAAAGGGAAATTGATTTAGTATATGGTTTAAGAGATAAACAGGTATGTATAAATATATTAATCACCCATATTATTTAATTATTTTCAAGTATATTGATGTATATATATCTTGAGATTGTTTTCTTTGCATACATTCGGCTAAGAATAAATATGTTTATCAACTGACGATATTGCAATAATTTTTACATGTTTGACATATTGTAGGAAACACCCTCACAAGGCTAAGTGTGGCGCAACGGTTAAATTTCAAATCAAAATGTTGGATGACATGAAGAAAACTTGTGATTTTGGTATAAACCCGTATTCCTTCGTGTGACTAATGTTTCATCTAGAAGCTTGTCTATATAATCCAGAAGTCTCAAAGTACTGATACTAAGGATTTTGATGATACACTTGAGGTGACTTAAGTCCTTCTCAGATTAATTTTGTTCACATCCCATGGTACGTGCTACGATTGAATGAAAATTATCCAGAGAGAACTGCTATTGAACATGATAATGAATTTACCATGGTTAATACAAGGTTGATCGAGCGAGTTGGAAATGAGCCCTATGTTCTTCCAAGCCAATGTGAGCAGGTATTTTACTCAGAGGTTCCAGGTAAACCTGGTTGGTCATTTGTTGTTAGACATGATCCAAGAGGAAGGCCGATAAAGTATAATGTGGTGGAAGAAGAAGATACCGAAGAACTAGAAGATGATGTAGATGATGGACTCGATCAACAGCCATTGATGATGTCCCCGACGAAGATGTCGAAGAGGAGGAACTAGATCATGATGATGTAGGAGTTAATGTTAATGAAGATGATATCTGTGGGGATGATGACATTATTGAAACTGATATCGATGATGATGATGATGATATGACCAATCCTTACAAATGCCTAACTGATCGATGATATAGACAAAGAGTTGGACTGAAGAAGAAGATCAATGACATTAAAACGTATGCCAAGTAAATTATATTGTCTATTTGATATTAATTTCTTGATAGAATTATATTTGAGTTATGTGGTTACATAATTAATTCATGATGTTTTTAATTCTTATGCCATTACATGATTAATTTAATGATGTACTTTTTAATGTTTGAAAGGTCAAAAAATTAAAACATTTCAATAGTGATGTTAACAACTTTGAAATTAGTGTGTTTTATGTTTCATGTGATCATAAAAGATTAAAAAGTCAGTTGTAGAGGTGGTTGTTCGCTGGGTTGACATGTATGTTGGTCTTTTGGCCAATGTAACCAGATTTTGTCTTCTAATATACCTATGGAATTGCCAATTTCCAATCAAGGTAGCTCGGGCGACTGACTTCAAATTAACGACTTTAAAAGCTCCTCGTGACACTCGGCTCGGGCAGGTGATCCCCAATGCTACAACCTTTGCACCACATTATTATAAACAAATATTAACAATAAAGTGCATGATCTCAATTTTAATAGCTCAACACCTATAAGATAATATCAACTAGAATTGGTTGTTCATAGACAATATCAACTATCCTGAGCTGAGATAACCAAACACAATTCATTGTATAAGATAGTCAATGATTTTGCAATTTGTAGCAAGCTCTAGGCAAATAATCAACTACACTAATAATTACAACTTAGATCAATGCCATATATCCATTGTAGGAGCCAAATCTCATACATCTAGGGAGGTTTATACCGCATTTAATACATCGCTACTAAGATCCTTGGACAATATTACAATACAATTTCATCACTATGCATTCTAACCCGTGACTACTTATCAAAATCCTTATACAACACATATCCGCCTATAATCCCATTCAAGCATTTTGATTATTTCCTTGAATTAAAGCTAAAATAGAATCATACACACCACAACAGTGAGATGGATAAAAAAACCCTTAGTTATTTCATTGAAAGTTCAGATATGCATGTACAATGGAGAGACATGAGCTCAAATTTTCATTTCAACTCAAATGCTAGTACTGCTATACAACATTAAATATCTATGAACTCAAAACCTATTACATAATGACTCAAAACCTAAATTGCATTTCTCTAAAACCATCAGATTTTACAATTCGCTCTGCAACTTCACCTAGACCTGACAAAAATTATCTAACTTGCTAACCCGTACTTCTAGCCTTGAAATCCTTCTTATAGAAAATGAAGGAGCAAACAAGCACCAAGCCAAAAAGTACACCTATCACCAGTCAATTGGAGCACCTAGTGATATTCCAAAATTTGTTACAACAGCCACCACCTTGAAAAATATTCTTGTTCAAAAATCATTACAACAGCAATCATCTTGGAGCATATTCTCATTCATCATGTCGGCAGAGGAAGGTTGATGCAATAACAAAAAACCATGCGAAACCCACACCAAGAATGTCATCCCATACAAAATTGGAAACACTGTAACCGTACATCTGATTTTCCACCTGTCAGTAGCCCACTCTTTTTACTCATCATCATTCAAATACTTAGCCACCCACCTCTGGTATTCTTCGTCAGTTGGCCAGTCAAAATTAATCACCTATTTTACCTTTGTACTATAAGGCACTTTTACCTACCCACCGACAAACATCTCATTCAAAGATTCCAAAATGAGCCGGCACTAATAATCTTATCCATACAATTTACAACAAATTATAATCGAAATATCACAAATTATTTTAATTTGATTATTGATGACTTTACTTGCTTGATCCTCGCCATTGTTGGAGTGTTCTCATTTCCCCTTGCTCATCAGTTATATCGTAACAATGTGTTACCCCAATCATTGAAGTTCTTTACCAATTCCCTAATCTTCCTACTTAGATCATCTGGTAAGGTCTGAAAACCTTGCAATGATTTAACTAATATATAAGTAGGCTTCAATGATTGGGGCCTATTATTTACGTCAAACCTTGAGGCTTTATTCATAACATCTAGATCATTTTCCCTAGGGATCCAATTTTGAATTATTGGAATCACTATCCCCTAATCCCTATTAATATTTTTTATTGCTTCAAATAGCAAAGAATACAAAGAATGTATAGAGGGCAGTTTATTATCCACCTTTTCATTTAAATGCTCCAAAACAATAGTAACAATTTATTTTTCTTTTGAAAAAAAACCCTCCTCTTTTATCCTTAGTGATGTCTGTAATTGATCAATTTTCTACATGTGCTGCCTCTTTGTTGCATCAACAGAGCACTCTGTTTCTTCATCAACTTGTTCTAGAGGAGGGGTAAGAGCAGGGTTTTGAATGGGAGACCCTGGTGTAGAAACATTTGGAGAAGCAGGAGGCATTGACCCTACTGTGGGAGGTGATGTGCTAGTTCCTAGAGCATTGGATGTTTCCTCAGTATGTCTATACTTGAACCTTTCTACTTTAGTTTGCAGCTCAACATTCCTCTGTTGCATTTTACTATATTCTTCAATTAAAATGTTATAATTCTCCATTAGGCTCTTTCTTTTAGCCTCCTTCCTTTCAGCAATCTTTTGGGCCAACTTGGCCACATTCATAGTTAAACTAGTCGCTTCGGTTGTTGTAGTCTCTGAAGCCCTCTTTATTATTAATCCTCCTTTGAAATTTGGATTAATATCAGCAATGTTTGGCTTTCTTCCTTGTGGAGCCAATGCCCAAATCGCCAAGGTTTCATATTCTTCACTGAAGGCAGAGTTTTGTAATGCTGCCTTAACTTCTTCAGAATCCTGAAAAAGATTCTTGGACTTTATAATGGAATTGAAAGCCACTGCATCTACGATGTCCCATTCAGGAAAAATCAAAACACCAGCCTGATTCACTAGTTGTATTCCTTCTTTAGGAGTGATGTTTTTGAACTCTTCCATTAGTTCATCTTTCACTTCTTCATCATTCTCCTGATCTGACCTGTCAGGCCTTAGTTCTCTTCTCTCCTTGCATTTATTTGGATATTCCTCAAATTTCATCCTCCATGCCAATTGCAAGAATACAACAGTCTTTACAATTGCATTTGCATCTAAGAACTCCTTGCAAGCCTTCATTCTTGCATCCTGCACACTCTTACCCTTCATATCCAAATCGGATAGAACCAATTAAGCTAACCTAGGAGGGGACGACATACCAACCTGCATGTCTTAATCAGTAACAATAATTTCATCTATGAGATTCTCAGATAGGTGATCATTTCTTTGCCTCTTAGGGCTTGGCTCAGGTGGTGGTGATGGGGGACTGCGCTCTGGTGAAGATTTTAATTCAATGATTTTGACAGCCCTAGGTACTTTGAATTTGTGGCCTAGTCGTGAAGGCGCCTTCATTATTTTCTTCCCTTTTTTGTCTACTTCTTCCTCATCACTGGTAGTATCCTTTTTCCTCCTATAGATGGGACGCCTTTCTGTAGGCTGACATACTGGCCTTGTTTCAATTGGCATATCACTTTGTCCTTGCATATCCAGACTTAGCCTTAAATTTATCTTTTTGGTTGTCAAGGTGTCCATTATCTCCTTGAAATTCTTCATTAAAAAATCAATTCTCTTGTGGTATGGAGTGAATTCCATCAATGGATCATATGTCGGATCCATTTCATGCACAATATTCAGTAGCTTACTATAAGCTATCCACTATTCCTTGTTCAATTCCTGTCTATTTAAATCAAATTCATTCCTAATCAGGTCCTCAGGGAAATTGAACTCATGTGCAAATTTTCCACTTTTTATTCTTTGTCTAAAAAGAGAAAAGAAACCTTCAGGATCATGTTGTTGCCTTGGACCAAATCTCAAATGGTGATCAACAAAAAAAATTTCAAAATGTGTCTAGCCTCCCTTTGAAAATGTAAAGTCAGACACTACTGTATAATCAGGGAATAATGTTCCCTTCCCCTTTCCAGTTAGGTTATCTTCATGAATACACCCCATCGCCACATATTACGCAAACCCTAGTCTTGGTGGCACATTGTATGGCAGTATGTGAGGGGTTCCTTGAAATCCATATATTCTCATGACAGTGCTGACTGGATATGGGATAATGTCACCCCAGTTATGTAAAACCCTCAATTCTGGTTTCCTCTCCTTCGGCCTAAGAAAATCATGCAGTTCCTGAGGGATCCTAGGTACATTTACCATCAATCTAGCCCTCAATCTTGCAGCAAAAAAAATATCAAATTGCACATAACTGGTGCTTTCCTTATTACAGGACAAATTTGTAGCCCATATCTGTACTGACAATCTTTCTCCATCAATTGATTATCTTAAGTTCATCTTCTCAGCAAAGAAATCGGCATTCCTAAACAAGAACATATGCATCAACATGGAATACCAAAATAATTGAGTACTAGTATCACCATTCTTTAGCTTCGACGGTCCTTCATCTATCCTCTCCACCAAAAAAGAAGAAAAGTCATATGTTATAGAGAAGTTAGGGTGTTGTATTTGCACCCCCATGAACATGTATGCAATCGGCATTACTGCATCAGGGCTGAAACCCAAAATCTGACATAGTGAATAGAAAGTAGCCAGGAAAGGATTTCCAAAACAATTCAATCTGAAGGGTTCCTGGTCACTAGGGCTGATGTGAAATTGTGAACCCCTTGCCTTAACCAAATGAGGTGGAAGCAGGTTAACCTTAAAAAGAGATTTAACTGTCGAGCAACTTTTCCCTTAAAATCATAACATCTGTGTTGAAATAAAACACATGCATCTTACAAGTGCATTAGTAATCCGCCCCATAATACATTTAAAACCGGCGAACGCTTTCTTCACTCCTTAGGCTTCATTAGATGAGACACGTGACAGGCACTCACGACATCATGATCCCAAAATTCCTAATCGCGGGATGGCGGGCACCATCAATCTTGAAGAGACAGTTCATCAATGGTCACGCTGATTTCATCCTTTAGGAAGGGCACGTGGCACCCGCCTGTGATATCGCGATCCCTCTAATCCCTGATCGCGGGATAGCGGGCGTCGTTGATCTCATTCCTTTAACACAGTCGCCAGCCATGTCATTAACCTTCGAGCAACTTTTCCAGCGAGATTATAACATATCCGTTGATTTAGAACATGCGCATCTTGAGAGCACTTTAGTAATTTGCCTCTTAATACATTTAAAGCTGGCTAGTGTTTCCTTTACTCTTTAGGCTTCATCGGATGAGACACGTGATGCCCGCCCATGATTTTGCAATCAACCCAAGCACCATCGCGGGATGGCGGGGAATGACTCAGATAAAATGGTAGTTGGTTAGCGATAGCTCAAATTTGATCCCCCGGATAGGACACGTGGCGCCCGCCCATGATTTCGCGATCCTTCAATTCCCAATCACGGGATGGTGGGCACCATTGATATTTGGAGGAAATAGATCAATGACAGCACTAAATCAACCCTTGCAAAATAAAACATTCATTAAAAGGAGAAGTGGGCATTACTAGGCGGACAACAAATAAAAAAATTATATTTATAGAAGAAAAATAAAATAAATTTACAATTTGTTTTATAATTTCACTTTTAACTTTAAATGTATGTTCACTCATTAAGTTGTATTTTTTTTACAATCACATTTTTATTTTAGATGTTTGTTTATAAAATATAAAGATGCATTAAAAGTATATTAGAAATATTTTTCTTTATATTATATAGCATTCATAACATTAAATTAACATAGAATAATTTCACAATACCACTTAACCAATCAAGATAAATTTAATCATTACTATGCAACATTATTCTCACATCAAAGTAACAAATAAACATTGAAAACAAATTTATTTTTTTATATTATAAAATTCATAACTTAAACCTTTTATACACAATATCAAGTTAATTATAAAAAACACATAAAATTATTTATAAGCAACTTAAATTTTTTTAAAATTTAATAAAATATAATTTAATATAATTAAAAGAAAAAGAATTAAATAAAAATTATGAATAAATTTATGAAATATTGATTTACTTATCAAAGAAAAAAATCAATGATAAATTTACTTGTATAGATAAATTTACTTACCCGATCTATTTTAACCATCGAAAAAACGAAATCATTAGTGATTGCAACATTATTGGCACATCTTTTAAGCCACGACAAATATAAACATTGTAAGCTTGTTTATTTTTTTATATTATAACATTCATAGCAAACAACACATACACAATGTCAAGTTAACTATAAATTGTATAGAGTTTAGAAGTGCTATATCTCTCATATATAAACATAGGTAAATTTGAAAATATTTTAAATTATATAATTTCAAAAAAAAATTGAATGAATTTATAGAAGATTATTTTTATTAAAGTGATAGAATCTAATCCCAATACAAACATTAATTATAAGTCTAACCATAGCCCCAACCCTAAAACTAACACTAATTAACTTCAAACCTAACTCTAATTTTATATCCAACCCTAAACATGTAACGCTATGGTTCACAAAACTAACATTAATGAAACCCTAATTGAACCTTGGCTTCTTCTTTAATACTAACCCTTGCCCCAATTGAACCCTAACTTTAACCCCCAAGCTCTATCATAGAACCTTAATCTTTACCCCCAGCCCCAACCCTAATCCTAATTGAATCCTATACCTAGTTTTAATTGAAGTCTAACCCTATTTGAACATTAAACTTAATTGAACTCATGTTTAGGGTTAGGGTTCAATTAAGGTTAGGGTTGAATTATGGTTATGATTAGGGTCAAAATTCAAATAGGATTATGGTTGGAGTTTAATTAAGGTTGCTATTCACTTGGGGTTAAGGTTCAATTAGTATTCAATTTGGGTTAAGGATCAATTAGGGTTATAATTCAATAAGGGTTTAATTAAGGTCAGGGTTAAGGTTAGTCTTAAATTAGGGCTAGGATTGGAGTTAGGGTTCAATTAAGGTAAGGGTTATTGTCTATTTTAGGGTTAGGGTTCAATTAGAGTTCTCTAGGGTTTTGATACAATTGGGGTTAGGTTTCAACAATACCTAGGGTTACGATTACAGTTCAATTAGTGTTAGAGTTAGGGTTATAATATGAGTTCAATCAGGTTAGGTTCAAGGTTTAATTAGTGTTAGAGTTGGAGTTGCAATAATAAAATTTTCCATAATGATATGGAAAGGCATTCAATTGGATTCATATACAAATGCACAAATAAGAATTGGTAATTAAGAATTCTCTAGAACTAAAGTTATAACAACAAATACAATCCTTAGCTTAATCATTTGTTCTTTGTTAGGGTTGGAATAAGAATTTAACGGGGCTAACCGAGACTTAGGAAATAAAACCCTGCGGAGGAAATAAAGTATTAAAATCGAAGTTGGGTTTTAATTTTAATCCGGTGACGTAAGCCTAAGCCATTAACTCCAGTGGTCATGTTGCCGACGGCTTAGCCAAAGCCTTTCATTAAATACTAACCATGCAATGTGTAGGTTTTCCAGATTCGAAGATATGGGAGAAGATCTCAATCATACCCCACCAACTCGCAGACCTAAGGTGTTGCCTTGTTATTTGGCACGAGGTCAGCAAAAGGCAGATGTGTGTCTTGTATGGAATGTGGGGCCCAATCTCCACTATTGAGCTCATAACCCGTGGTTTTAGATCGATAACCAAGATCAAAAGCTAATGTAAATATTTGTTGTTCCCTGCTAACTTGCAGGAGGAAGATGAAGGTTGGTTAAAAGCCGCAAGGTCAACGAGATTGTGATGCGTAGCTCCAGTTGTTCAGTTTGCAAAGTGCATAGGACCTTCCGACATGGTAGTTGGTTTCCGAGATGGATTAATGTTATTGGTCATGAGGAAGGTGAACGATGCTTCGTTGGATGTCAAACCGAGTTAGCCTGAGATAAACCATTTGATTTTCCAACTCTTCAGGAGATCAGTAGGGAGTATTCAAAGTTGGAAAATGGAACATGGTGGTCATTTTATCATACAATTGGTGAAGCATTAATGAATTATTCCTTGCTTGTGTAGTCACGTCGATCTCAATCTATGTGAAGATGTTGTTGTTGGCAATCATTAAGGGTGATCTTTGGATTCTCATGCAGCTCTAGTTAAACGGTGACAGTACATATGTTGTCGAATTTCCATGTTTGCACATGAATTTTACTAAGCATTGATGAAGGTTGCCATTACCTCACATAATAAATACAAGAGGAATTAACTGCTAATAGTGTCATTCTTGTAGCAATTAGATCTGAGCACTTTGTGGGCTGATTCTAATCAAGTTTGAGTGCTTTTCTGAGAAGGGAAAATGAGTAAGTTAATAAGGAGGTCTGTTCATTTGAGCTCACAAAATCTCGATCCTGCTATTTAGGAAGGTGCTTTGGTTGACAAGCCCAGGCTTGTGCCCACTAGATGTAGTAGAAGGTTGCAATTCCAGGACGTTGTTGCTCAACTGGTAGATGACAAAGGCAAGCATTCAATTTTCTCTATTACTAGTGTTGGTAGGAAAATAAGGTATGGGCATGGCTCCTCTGGATGCCAACACTCCTCCATTGACCTTACAAGCAACACTTCTGATGATGTAACTAAGACAGACTCGGACTACTGTCGGTATTTAAGTCGCTTCAATTACAGTTTACCCTCTGATGAGGAAATGATATGTGTGGGCACATCAACTGTTAAAACCCCAAGCGAACGGACTAGAACCGTTTTGGGCAAGGACAAGAAAGAAGAGGAGCTTGAGGGTCTATCGTATTGGGCAACAACTAGAAGCGGGCGTGTATACCAAGGTCTGAGTGTTGGTAAGGGAAGGGTGGCCGGTAAATAAGAAGTTGTTGTGGTGTGCCTTCGTGGCAATTTGGTTGCCTGGTTTTTTTGTGTGGCCTAGCAACAAGGGGATTTTGATGACAATTTGTGTTCCCTATTCTTTTAGCTTTCCCTAGTTCGTGCGCTACTATGTTTTGCAGATTCAACGTGTGGGAAGTTTTGAAATGAAAGTCAAATGCAATGGAGATTTTGTTCAAATGAAAATTTGTGGTGAAATTACATTTGAGCCCGAAGCTTGTTGCTCTCTTGTCATATAAAAGGGAATTCAAGGCTCATTTATAGGGAGAGAACCGATGAAAGCTCTAGCTAGGTTTTGAGTTGAGTATATGGGTAGAAAGATAGTTTTGAGTTGAATATATGGGTAGAAAGATATCTGTCCTCTGATGACGAAGTGATATCTATGGTGCCATTGGCTGTTAAAACCCCAAGCGGGCAGAATAGAATAGATAGACTATTTTGAGTTTTGGATGAATATATGCAAATTATCTTAAATTGTATGCAGATATGACTTATAAGCATGAATAAATGTATAATTCTAATATATTTTCTCTCCTTATGTGGATTTGAGTGAATTTTGAATGAAATGTTAATGATGTTGTCATTCTTCTTTTGATAATTTGTTCAATTGTGTGTCTATGTTTTGGGTAGAATTCAATTTTAAAATGTTGAGGTTTCACATTTATATGTGTGAGATTGATCTAATATTCCAGAAATGAATGTTAAAATATCATGAAAAAAATGGGCATAGAATGAATGTAGAAGTAAAATTATATTTTGCATATATTCATAAAATAAGATCTAATAAACAAAAAATATATGCAATTAAAAATAAAGGAAAAATAATTCAACCCAAATTTAGATAAGAGAGATAATTAGATTATATGATAACTTTAAGGCTAGGGTTAGAGTTTGATTAGGATTAGTGTTGGCATAGGGTTATGATTAGAGTTATGAATCTACAATTAGGGTTCAATAAATGTTCACTTAGGGTTTCTTTCTTGGGAGAAGTTTATTGAATGGTAAGTGTATTTCATAAAATTAATATGTCAAGAATTAATTTTAGATAATACTACATGTGGTTTTTCATATGGTATTAAATTGTAGATTAAAATTGATAATAGATTTCCTTCCTTCTTTTGCATTGTAAGCTACCATAATATATGGCCTTAAAATCCTATTCATATTTTGAGCTTTTCTAAACTATACAACACGACATCCAATAAAAAAAATTGTTATGCATTTTTTCCAAGCACAAATCCTTAGAATTCTTAATGTGTTACTTAGTTAATTCTTTATTGCAATAAATAAATACACACTAATATATATATATATATATATATATTATGGATTTGAGGGAAAATATTAATATATTTATATATATAGAAAAATTTAAATGCAAGGGATTCAAGTACATACCTTTGCTTTTGTTAATGTTGATGAAGATACAATTAATCTTGATGAAGTGCCAAATTTGATGACATGATATAAAAAAATGGAATATCTTTGCTCTATGTGGCACTTGAAATTTTGTACAAAACTATAACTAACTCTACGTCAAATTTGTGACTTTGGAC
>VDFB02353493.1:361910940-361923977 GCA_007258455.2 Sequoia sempervirens | reverse complement strand
CCATCACCATGAGACCACATTTCTTTGAGGCATTTTTTGAAACAGTTCACTGCCTTGTCTATGCTATTGCTTACTATTATGCTTTGATAGATTTTTTCCAAGCATCCATAGCTTGTTTGAAAAGCACCTATTTTAGGCTTTTAGCCATAGCAGCAAGGCAGTGAACTGTTTGATAAAATGCTTTGGTAGACATGTATGAAAAATGTGGTAGCATAGACAACTGTCACCATCTGATATTTATGTAGTTGTGGTATGTTTTGTGCAATGTAATCAGTGATATGAATATAACCAACAAAATCTATTTTCTATAATTAAAATGGATTGAACTCGTATTTTATTTGCTCTCAATGTCGTATGCTATGGAAATGCCATTATTTTTTTTTAAAAGTAGTATGCTATATTGATACTATCAACAATGTAATTATATCACGATTACTCTTTTTTTTTACATAATCTAGCGATATTTCAAACTTTTCATAGACTGTCCGACACATCGAAGGCAATAAAGGCAAGACTAGAAAAGCATGGGCAACACAAACTTGGCTCTGGTGGTTATATGAAATTAGCCGCACGAATTGTAAGTATCAATAAATGAAATATTGCATCCAAATTATAATAAATTGAAAACAATTTTGGTTTTATCGCACCATAGAAGCAAAATTCATGATCTTCTACAAAAATGTAGGGCTCTGAATTCAACAGAGTTCCCACAGAAGAGGACCTAAAGATTTCCTTCCGGCAAGGCTATGGAGCCATGGCTGAATGCCTAAGAGTCTTGATGGGCAAACACAATCTTCCATTGCATCTGACACGTAGGTAAATAAACTCAATAAAGTTTATTTAAAATTGAATACTTGTGCAATCTATTCAATATTAATTTCCACCATAAAGTAATTACATGCCTATTTGTTTTAAACATTCAAGCAATGATAATACTGCACATGACATTGGAATGCAGCCTAGTGAGGGTGGAGCACAACGTAGATGAAGGTCATGGTGTGCATCCCGGTACTTTAGAGCATGTAGAGTGTGATCAACATGTTGAGCATGATCAGGCTAGAGAAGATCAAGAATATGATGTGGCCCCATCAAGTAAAGAGGACCACTCTAAAGTTCTTTTTTAAACATATTTAATTGCAATTGGTTTATTAATTAATGTAACCTTTCATGTTTCAACTTTAGAGCATGTAGATTGTGATCAACGTGTTGAGCATGATCAGGCTAGAGAAGATCAAGAACATGATGTGGCCCCATCAGGTAAAGAGGACCACCCTCATGTTCTCTTAAACATGTTTAATTTCAATTGGTGTATTAATTAATGTAACCTTTCGTGTTTCAACTACAGATCAGGATTTAGAGGGTGTTCAACATGTTGAGGATGAGTCTATAACAAAAGTTCAGGAACATGATGTGGACCCATCAGGTAAAGAGAACCACTCTAATGTTCTTTTAATTAATGAAATACTTGTAACAATAATAATAAAACATATCGGTTTAACATTTCTTTCTTATTGCAGCAGATCCCCCCTTGCGGTGTCCACGTCATGAGCAGACAACTATGCGTACATTAAGATCATGCAAAGGGCAGAACAACTAAAGGGGGACATATATTGATTTAGAAAACGATACTCCACTTCAGCTTTTATGTAGCTTTAAAAGGAAACAAAAAAAAAAGTGATTGTAATCATATCATGACAACCATATTTTTTGATAATATGTAAACGGAAAGAATGAATATTATATATTAATGAATGAATGTGAATATGTTAATTAATTAATGTTATATGTTATTAATGGATGAATGAATGTTATATGTTATTGTTATATGTTATTAATGGATGAATGAATGATTAATGTTATATGATTGGGTATGGGGAATTGAGAGTGATGTGAGTGGGGGAGGGGCCAAATGAGCTTCCATCGTCACGTGGTTGGCCTATTAAGTAGAGAATATTAAACTATTCTCGAAACAAAGAGAAGCTCAATAAGGTAATGCACTTTTCAATATAAGAAATGCATCGTTTGAAGCATCAAACCAATATGCAGTCTGTATGTATGATCAATCATCAGTCTCCGCAATGGTACATTTCCATGAATATTTTTTTTTAAAAAAAATTCATGCTTCGTCGCAATTTCGATGACAACCACTGACAAATCAACATAAAGGCTCAACGAAGTTGCTATAGCTGCGACGAAGGTTTCATCGTAACTCCTTGCCCATTTCGTCGCAATTTCGACGAGCTTTTGGCATTGTTACCACACTACTCCTTTCCCATTTTGTCGCACTTTTGACGAACTTTTGGTGTTCTTCCGATGCTACTCCTTGCTAATTTCGTCGCAAAGTCGACAAACTCTTGGTGTTGTTTCGACGCTACTACTTGCCTATTTTGTCGCACGTTCGACGAACTTTTGGTGTTGTTTCAATGCTACTCCTTGCCCATTTCGTCGAAATGGCGAAAAACGTCTCTTGTTGTTTCGATGCTCCTGCTTTCCCATTTCATCGAACTGGCGACGAACTTCTGGTGTAATTCATCGGTGGATACATGAATTTTTTTCAATATTCCAATGAAAGTCCGAGGCATTTCACAATGCCGTCGACCAGTGATTCTTCACCATTATTTTGATGTTTAATTCATCGTCGGCCTTTCGACGAAAAAATAGTGACACAAAGATCTTCGCAATTTTGTCGCTATTCCAACAAGGATTTGTCGAATGACCGACAAATGGATGGCCATCGGAAAATGGTGTCAAATTCTGTAGTGCCATCATGGTGAATTGGCTATGATTGCACTATTTTTTTGACTTTTATTGGGACTCCCCATCAATACAAGTATTTCTTGTTGTTTACTATTGCATTTCCCTCCATTCATGATTGGTTGTCACTAATTTGGTATCAGAGCTCAAAGATTTGGGTTGTTGAGGAGTGGGCAGAATGCCACCGAGAGTGTTGAGAGGATGGGGAGGTAATTGTGGTAGAGGTCAACAAGGCAATGATGAAGGTCTCTATGAGATGTTACAGAACCTAGTAGTGAGAATGGATGCTATGGAGAGAGCCCAATGAAGAGGGGTAGTCAGATGATGTGAGTGAAGTTGAAGAAGAAGAACAGTTAAGAGATGATAAAGAAAATCAAGAAGAACAACAGGGATTTGAAGAGAAATTGTTGAGGACAATACTGAGTGTGGGAGCCAAACCAAAGATTGAAGTCCCTACATATTCTAGAAGTTTAAACAGTGAAGAACTCATTGATTAGATCAATGATTTAGACAAGTATTTTGAGTACGAAGGAGTTGCGGAAGAAAGAATGGTGAAGTTCACCTGCATGAGGCTCAAGGACCATGCTGCTATGTGGTGGGACTATGTCCAATCTGAGAAATGAAAGAAGAACAAGGAAAAGACTACCTCATGGGATCAAATGGTTGCTAAGTTGAAGGAAAAGTTCCTTCCAAGAGATTATCAAACAAATCTCTTTAAATATTATAAAATCTCAAGTAAAAAGACATGTCAGTCAAAGAATACACAAGGGAGTTTTACAAGTTGGTTATTCGAACAAGCCATAGTGAAGAAGATCTTGAGAAGGTAGCAAGATACTTTAATGGTTTGAAGTATAGTTTGCAAGATAAGTTGAGTCTGTATCACCTAGGACTCTTGAAGAGGCATATCAACTTTCCATCAAGGTTGAAGAAATGCTTCAAAGAAGACAAAATCAGCAAGGGAGAAATCAAGGAAGAGGTTATCAAGGAAAGGGACAATAGATTGGAAGGGACAACAATAACAACAAGAAGAATGGGTTGGAAGTTCAAGTGGGATAGCAAATCAAGAAATGGGTGGATACCAAAACAAAGGAGGTAGATCAGTTGGAAGAGGAGGCTTCCAAGGAAGAGGAAGAGGCTTTATGGGGAAGTGTTCCAAATGTAATCAATAAGCTGGACACAAGAGTTGGGAGTGTCTAGAATCTTCACAAGGAGGATATACAAGAAATGAAAGAAGTAATCAGATTGTACATGCAAATCTAGAGAGTGTTGGATCACTGGCCCATCATCAAGAACTTGAATCAAGGAGAATCATTGCTACTCAAAAGGGTGTTGTCGAAGCTACCCAAGGAGAACCAAGAACTAGTATAAAGGAGATCCTTGATCAAAACAAAATGTAAGGAAAAAGGTAAATGTTGTAAGTTGATTATAAATGGTGGAAGTACAAATAACATAGTGTCTACTGAAATGGTAGAGAAATTGGGCCTTGAAAGAATCAAACATCCCACACTGTATAAAGTTTCTTGGTTGCAAAAAGGATATCAATTTCTAGTTAATCAACAGGCTATGGTTGAATTCAAATTTTTTAGTTATAAGGATAATATTGTTTGTGATATCATTCCCATGGATGTGTATCATGTGTTGCTTGGTAGACCTTGGAAGTTTGTAAGGAAAGCAGTGCATAATAGGAGAGAGAATACCTACATTATTGAGAAGAATGGGGTCAAGCATACCCTCTTGCCTATGCAAGAATGAGAAGAGGACAACAGCAATGGAAGCAACAATAAGGTAATGTTGGTAAGTGGAAAATATTGTTTACATGAGATGAAGAGGGAAGAAGTAAGAGTTGCTTTGGTTTCTAAATTTTCTATTATGTTTACCTCTACCAGATTAGATGATTTTCCTAATGAAGTGCAAGATATTTTGAATGAACATACGGATATTGTAGTAGTGGATCTTCTTGATGAGTTTCCATCCATGAGGAGCATTAATCATCATATGGATTTGATTCTAGAGGCTAGCCTTCCAAACAAGGCTTCCTATAGATTGACTCCTAAAGAGAATGAGGAGACTCAAAAGCAAGTTGAGGAATTACTCAAGAAAGGTTTGATAAGAGAGAGTCTTAGCCCTTGTGTTTTTCCTACAGTTCTAGTACCAAAAAAAGGAGGTGAATGGAGAATGTGCATTGATTCTAGAGCAATCAATAAGATAACTATTAGATATAGATTTCCTATTCCTAGAATTGAAGATTTAATGGATTGTATGAGTGGCTCAATGTATTTTTCTAAGATAGATCTCTAAAAAGTGGTTACCATCATATTGGAATCAGACCTAGGGATGAATGGAAAACAACATTTAAAACTAATGATGGTCTTTATGAATGGTTGGTTATGCCTTTTGGGCTTTCTAATGCCCCTAGTACTTTTATGAGGCTTATAAATGAGGTCTTGAAACCATTTCTTGGGAAGTTTGTTATTGTGTATCTTGATGACATTTTGATGTTTAGTAGGTCAAAAGAGGATCACTTGGAGCATTTAGGAATGGTTATGAAAACATTACATGAGGATAAGTTGCAGATTAACCTTAAGAAGTGTGTGTTTATGTAGAACGAACTAGTTTATTTAGGCTTTGTGGTGTCCAAGGATGGATTGAAGATGGATAAGGAGAAGGTTCAAACTATCATTGATTGGCCAACACCTAAAAGTGAAATGGAGGTAAGAAGCTTTTATGGCCTTGCTATTCTTTACAATAAGTTTATTAAGAATTATAGTCATGTAGTTGCTCCAATTCTTGAGACAATTAAGGGGAACAAAAAGCAGTTTGGATGGAAACAAGAAGTTGAAAGAATTGTCTAATTTCTAAAACAAAAGGTGAGTGAACAGCCTATTCTTACTTTACTTGATTTCAATAAAGTATTCCAAGTTGAATGTGATGCTAGTGGATTGGAAATAGGGGTTGTTCTTAGTCAAGAAGGAAAACCTATGGCTTATGTTAGTGAAGAGATAAATGATGATAAAAAGAAATATTTAGCCTATGATCTTGAGTTTTATGCACTAGTTCAATCATTGAAGAAGTGGAGGCATTATTTTCTTCCTAAGGAGTTCATTATCTATATGGATACGCAATGGCATGAAAATACTCTACCTGACCTTAATCTCATGGACCTTGCTCTTAATGTCCAGCTTGATCTTCTTTGCATCAGACAATGAGGAACCAGCTACTGCTTTGCTTGACTTAGTCTGCATTCAACACGAAAACATAGTAAGAATCACAGGAAAGCAAGGTTACTCCATTAAAACACCATTAGAATGTGTCCCATATAGTCAAGGTGTTGTTAAAATTCACATAAAATGACCACAATAGATTTCAGGTTTCAAGACCATCCGCAGAATCTGAACCAGAGAGGAATTCAAGAAATTCCAGACTGATCAGATTCCAGCGAAAAACCCAAGAAACACCTACTTAATCATTAAACTTGATCATTTTTAATCAATAAATCACCTAAGAGGCTCAAATATGACATGAAATAATCATCAAATGCATCACAAATTATAAACAGATTCAATTATTTCATGTCCCTTTACATTTCACCAAATTTTGGGGAAATCTGTGAGGGACGGATTTCCGCGAAGAACGGGCCAAGGAAGATTTTCAGACAGTCAAGGAAATGATGGATTTCTGAGAAATCTGGTACTGGTGGACATTCACGGTCAAGGAAAAGTTTCGGATCAATGGGAATTCCCTGAATGAAAGCTTCGGCAAGAGTTATGAGCTTGTCGAGAAGTCTCGGTGACATTCAAGAGTCTCGCCGAAGGAAACCACTAGGATAGGCTTCGCTAAGACTTAGGGGGTTTGGTGAAACATCCTAGCGACCGGAGGAATCCCTTAGCAAAGCAAACAAGTATACTTCGGTTGAACAAATTTTATTTGGAAAGAGGTCACGCCGAAAGGGACATGTCTCACGGAAAGCGGACATGAAAGTCACATTGATGAGAGATGTTCTCGGTATAAAGTCACAGCGAATTGGCCATGTTTCACCAACTTTCAAAGTTTAATTAATCACTCCGGCTAGACTAATTTTTCTATGTAATGTCTCAGTGAGTCCATAGAGTCCTGCCGAAGGCGCACATGGCAATCTTATCGGTATAACTCGAGTGGTCGGGGAAGGGTCTTGGCGAATGTTTCATGTCTCGCCGATTGGTGGGTTTAAACAATCACTTTGGTTAGACAACAGTTTATCGATATGAAGTCCTAGCAAAGTTGCGATGTCCTGCCAACTAGGGCTTGGTTTGGATTTGGCCAGAGGTCTCAGCGAAAAGACCTGGGCGCTAAGAGAAGAAGGCTTCGCTACAACGTCTTGGAGAACACTGGTAGTTACAGCGAATCATGTGAAGTATCGGCAAGAGTTGGAATCTCGCGGTAGGATCTTAGTGAAAGATGGATGTCCTGGCGAAACCAAAGATCTCACCAACCGATATGCACAAGGAATTTTGTCAGCGTAAGAACGATAGTGTCACGGCGAATAAAATTTGAAAGGGATGGATAATCCCAGACAACGACGCTAAATCAAGATTTCACCCAGATACCGAACCAACTATGGATTTCGAAAAGTTTAACTTAAGGCAAGTCAGGGATGGGCCTTTCACGAATATTTCTGGTATTCTAGGTCAACCTTAAGATGAAATAACCAGACATGGCCCCGCCCTAGGTTCCAAAGCTCACCATCCACCATTAACGCACAGGCCAGCTCTGAATTTAGTTGTTCCTACCGTTGAGTCACTACCAGGGTTTACTAACCACTCTCAGGGGAGATTCATTAAAACGCAGATGGGTACATGAACTCAATGTTAGAAAATCAAGATCACCTGCATGCAAATGAATACCTGTCACATGCAAAAGACATGCAAAACCAAAGAAGATTTTCTATAAACCTTACAGTAAAAATGCATTAAGAGAATCAATTATTACAAAGAGATCAATCCTTATGAAGGAGATCAAGAAACCCTAAAAGGGAAACCCTAAATGAAACCCTAGTGTGCACACTTAATAATTAATCATTAATTAATTATTAATGTGCCTAAGTTTAGCTTAAGTAACAAAGAGGAATAAGTGACTTAATTAATTAATCAATATGATATAATTAATTAAGCATAATAACTTATTACTCTAACACTCAAAACTAGCCTGGGGTCTGACAAAGGATGCAATACGAAACAACCCTAGTGAAAAATAAACAAATAAACAGGAACTCAAATCCCACAAGCCCTCACAATACCAGTGTTCCATTCATAATTCAATTCAAAGCAGAGCAAAAAGACACATACCATTATAAAGTAGGAATTGGTCTCAGAAGTAGCAAACGCGAAGCTCAAGGGTGTTCACAACGAACACAGGCAAAAATGCACGAGAAATCACCGCCAAATCAGTCAAATCAAAGCAGAATGTCCCAAAATCCCAACCAAATACTCACAAGAAAGCACTTGTCAGCTCAAACGATGGCAAATAGTGAACATAATGGCGCAAAAGATCTCAAAATCAAGTTAAATACATTTCTCAGGGCATGCACGGAGCCATTAATGCAATCAATAAGACAATCCTGAAACCCAGGGAACCGATGACAGGGCGGAGTCTGGGAAAATCCGGACCACGTGGAAATCCGCTAAGAACAAAAATTCCCAAATCCAACCGGAATCCAAGCAGGATCCGAAAAAATCTAACCAGGGCAGAAAATCCTGAATCTAGGCAAAAGCCCGAAATTCATTCAGAACTTAATATTTCCAATGAATAACCTGGGGGAAACAACTGGGCATTCAAAATAAACATTTAAGCATGTGCCTGAGTAAGACAAAAACCCCAAAAAGAAAGGGCCAGAACACCAAAATGAAGTGAAAGAGGATCCCTGCTTACAGCGGGGCGTGTGTGCAAAAAAATGCACAACAATTCTATATGTGGGTATAGTAGTCATCTTGGCTATGTTTTTCAATCATTTTGGCTTCAGGGAGTAATAATTCTGATAAGCGGTTACTTTTTCGTAAGGGTTGGCATTTTTTTGTTGCTTGTATGAACATAGTTTTGATTGGTAGCATTTTTTTGCTATTTGGTTTCTGTGTAGTTTTTGGGGTGGTGTGATTTGAATTAGCAAAAGTGTTCAAAGGTTTGTGCTCTACTGTGCTTGACACTTGGTGCATTGATGTGGATGTTCATGTTGGAAATTTTCCTTTTGATTTTGTATGTGTTGAGATAGCATCATAAATAAGGGTTAAGTGATTTTGTAAGCCTCAAACCCTACTAATGTGATCTTTGAGTGGTGATTATGAAACACCAAATATTCAAAATCCTAGGGTTTCAAATGTGCATCAAATGAATAGCATTACAACAAGGGCAGTGAATTATAATTTTCAAAGGGACAATCATGCCTTAGCTACAAGAATAGCTCATGATGACTGATGGAGGTAGGGTTCATTGATTAATGCAATAAAGCAAGGTTTGAAGAGAGAAAAATGGTTTGTAGGGTGTACCCGCATTTCCTTTAAGACAAACACTTGGATAGCTTTCTAAAGGTTCCTTATCAAAGATAATTGTGTCAAGTGGCATTGTTGGTGATGCCACATCTTTCTGTCTGCAAATCTAGTTAACAATGAAGATACAAGATTATCTCAGATTATCGCTTGCCAAAGAAGAAATGAAGAAAGAGTTAGTCATTTTTTGATAAAGCTGATTGGGTTTCAAACTTTGGGCTTACTGCTTACTCGTTACTAAGGAGAGCAGGCTTCGGGCTTTGGTGTTGAGGCTTGCACCTTAACTTGGATGCTAGAGTATGTATGAGGTATGGATAAAATCCAAACCCCAACACTTAAAAAAGGTTCATGTTGACAATGAAAACATTTCAAGTTACACGGTTCAGAGGGATGGTCTACTCCTTACCGAAAGGTAGGAAAGTAGTATGAGGGAATGGAAAACTCCAACATCTGATAAATTCAAAGAAGGCAGTTTCAAACTTCAGGCTTATTGGTTACCTGTTGTTGAGGAGAGTGGGAATCAGGATTTGGCATTGAGGCTTGCACCTTAACTTGGATGCTAAAGTGATGTATGAGGTATGGATAAACTATGAACCCCAACAATTGAAAAAGGTTCAAGTTTTAGACTTTGGGCTTATTGCTTACCCGTTGCTGAGGAGAGTGGGCATCGGGATTTGGTGTTAAGGCTTGCGCCTTAACTTGGATGCTAAAGTGATATATGAGGTATGGATAAACTCCAAACCCTGACACTTGAAAAAGGTTCATGTTGACAATGAAAACACTTCAGGTTTTGCGAGTCAGAGAGATGGTCTACTCCTTACTAAAAGGTAGGTAAGTAGTATGAGGGAATGGTGAATGTTGACATCCAATAAATTGAAAGAAGGTTAGTGTCTTTGCACTTCAGTTTTTCGGAGGTATGCATGATGGTTTTCAATGGTGCGAAGGGTGGTAAAAAGTATTGGGGACGGCTGATCGCCAACACCCGACAAGGTTTGGAGGAACAAGGTATGAAGTATGGGTAAACTCTGAACCTCGACACTTGAAGTATGTGGATATGGTTTTTGACCAGTACTATAATTCTAGCATTCATTGTAATTACTATTTATAATATAATACATATATCAGCTATGGCCTTTTAACAAAAAAACCATTATCCATTCTTCATAAATAAATAAAATTAATTATTTTATTTATTTAATTGAAATTTGCACATGCATTAATAATTAATTAATTTAATTAATTATTAAAGCTCATGCATTCTAAACTCATCCTTTATCTAAGGCTTACTCTCAGTCCACTAACTAATTAATTTTAGTCCACTCTTCATACAATTAGTTCACTCATACTCGGTTTGAGTTAAAAATTCAAACAAATTTCTGAATTCAATCATGCAAATAGTTGGTTGATTCATGCACCCAGTTCATTGAATCATGCATCCAATTAATTGATCAATCAATTTCTCTCATCAATTCTCCACCATCAATCTTGTTAGTTCTTCCTCAAATCCTCACCGTTCATCCAACTTGTAATTTCTATAAAATATCCTTCATCCTCATTTGAAGCCAACAAGAGTATTTGAATATTTTCTATCATATTCATTAATTTGAGCTTATTGCAATTATGCACACATAAAATCTAAGAGCAACATAGCTTATAAAGAAAAATTAAGAAGAGCAATGAAGGTGATTTGATGTTTCATGTGAGAAAAGGTATATCAGTTGATTGATTATTCGTGTTTCTTACATTCATTCATTGTTCATTATTGGATTCAAATTAGTTTGCTTGAATTTGACAGTTTTTTGGTTTTTGTTTATGATTCTTGCAATTTACTTGATTTATGGTCAGACAAATTGGTGAACTAATGTAAAATGCTGAAATTGTTTATCAGAAAGTTACAAATTTTGCAGTTACAGGTTCTGTGACACATCTATTGAGTGTAGAGTGATGCATCTATGGCCTTCTCTGATACATATATTTACTATGACACATGTGTAGATTTTTGTGATGCATTTGTTGGATTTTTTGACTCAATTGTTTGAGATTGAAATTTTCCTATTTTTAGTTAACAGTTGTTGTTTTTGGTTATTGCAGAGGTTTAGAAACTGATTGTTTAAAAACCCTAACATTGTATTTATCATTTCAAGTTGTTTGTTTTGTGCATTTTTAGTGATTTTCAGTGTTTATAGGTTATGTGACATAATTGTCTTTCTGCATTAGAATTGCTTTTTGCACCACATCTAAGGATTTGATCATCGCAACTATTTTCTACAATGCATCTATCTAGTGTACTACACCATATTTTTTTCTTGCAATGCAACTGTATCTTCCTGCACCACAACTATTTCTATGACACATCTATCAGAAATAGTGATGCATCTATCTATTGAATCAAAAAGGTATAATATATTCAATTTTAATTTTTTCATGTAATTTGATTTAGATATATTAAGTGTTTTTAGGTACTGATCTCTATTTGCAGCTTTGTGGTGATGATTTGGAAGATAAATTAATTTAATACTACTAATCTAGTTTCTTACAGATCGATTGACAAAGACATCTTTTGGAACTACTAACTAATTTGCTACACGTTCACTAGTCAAATGATCTACTTTTCAAACCTATGTGGTTTTTATTTCTAGATTAGATAACATTTATATTTTGGCTTTAACAAGAACCATTATTTTTTGTGTTTTGTGTGCTTTCATAGTTGTGTCAACCCAAGCTATTGTGTACGTATCGTCTCCCATCGTACACTTGTGCAATCTTGGGTGCAAGAGAAATACCAATAGCTTCTTTTTTATTTTCAATAGGATGTCTACCTAGGGATTTTATCACCCCAGGGTTTGACCTCAAGCACATTTATTGACAAGATATATAAAGGGGGGAAGAAAAATTTGTACCTTAAGGAGTGGCCAACATATTTGAAGTCGAGCCACGTGACCCTTGATCCGCTGAGACATGTTTTGTGACAAGAGTAGAGGAGACCCTTCCAATCTTAGGCTATTATAGATAGCATCTCTATTCACTTTAGACCCCCACTAGAAATCGTTGCTAATTAGAATCCTAGGAGCCTTTGGTCATGAGCTTGGTGTAGAGCAGTGTATAGTATCATGTGTGTCGTTACTTACTACATAATCCCTTGAGTAGATATAGAAATCCTTTGGGTTGGATTTAATAGAAAACCAAGGAGAGAAAGAAGGTGAGCCTATTTTCATACTAGGCCTATGCCATTGGACATCTAGCTATCTGCTCTCACAATAAATTTGTTTCTATCAAATCTTACAAAGTATTAAGACTTTCATGCGGTGGGCCTACATCAAGTGAACACACCCATCTAATTAATTGGGTTGTGCTTGTCTTCAAACTGTCTTCTATTTTGTGCTATAACAATGTTTCCATTAGGCCTTTAGGCCTTGAGCATTGTTTACCAAGAGTCAAGAGTCAAAAAACTAAATTTTTCTTCTGAGTGTATTTATCCAAATCTAAAAATTTCCAACATGAAAAATCACTTAGAACACCTAATTTTAGGAAAAACACCAGAGTCACACATTTGTTAACTCTTGCACTACATCTATGTTCTATAACACACTTGTAGAACTGGGGCCATGCTTCTATTTACTTTTGTTCCATATTTGAATCTTGCTATGCATTTAGTAGCCAAATTCATACATTTACTTAATTTTGTGTTGCATCTATGTTCTCTAATGCATCTATAAGATAGAATTACTTATCTCTATTATGTACCACATCTCTCAGTTTTTGTACCAT
>VDFB02353493.1:361719801-361910840 GCA_007258455.2 Sequoia sempervirens | reverse complement strand
CAAATATAATAATGTGTTCATGAATCGATGCCAACATGTGGTACACTACGATCTATTAGGGATGAGTGTTACACACATGACACATAGAAACTACACATAGTATCAATGAAGTTGCATTGCATTAACAAGTTCTTTTAGAGGAATCACATCCATAGATGGCAACCCATAGGCACTAGAACCATACACAGAGATGACAATGTAAGGGCCTAACCAATTCTAGGACAAAAAATTTCCTCTTTAATCGGGTGGTATATTTACATCCCTTTTATTCTCATAAAGAACTAGGTCACCTACCTTGAAAGTTCTAGGAAGAACACCTTGATTATACTACCTAGACAGTGATTGTTGATAGGCTTTAAGGTGATCAAGGGCATGTAATCTATACTCATTGAGAAACTCAAGCTGATGCAAAAGATTGGATCAGTAATTTTCATCATCAATTAACCCTTTAAGGGAGACCCGCAAAGAAAAAATCTCCAACTCTAAAGGCATGATAGCTTCAACACCATACATGAAGTTATAAGGTGTTGTTCCTGTCACCGTACGAACACTCGTACGATAGGACCACAAAGCATATGTTAACTAGATGTGCCAATATTTACCATGTTTGTTTATCATTTTTCAAAGGATAAGCTCAAGAGTTTTATTAGATGCTTCAGCTTAGCCATTGGATTGAGGATAGTATGGTGTAGAGAATTTGTGTCGAATATGAAATTTCTCCAAGAATTGCTTCACTTCCTTGTTCTAAACTGGCGTACCACTATCAAAAACAAAGGTAGAAGGCAACCCAAAAAATGCAATGATATTGTTTAGAAGAAATCTACAAATAACTTCAATTTTTGTGGATCAAAGCGAGATAGCTTCAACCCACTTTGTGAAGAAATCGGTAACGATAATGATAAAGATATGTCCTTTAGAAGAAGGAGGTGATATTTTCCAATGATATCCAATCCCCATTTTGTGAATGGGCAAGGGGAGGTTTGATTTTGAAGCTCTTGAGGAGTGTGAATGAGATGACTATGTTGTTGACACTGCAAACACTTCTTAGCAAAACCAAAGGAATCTTGTTCCATTTTCTGCCAAAAGTATCCCATGTGGATCAATTTTTGTACTAGGGATTTACCACCAAAATTTCCACCCCTAGAATCTAAATGGGCTTCCTTGAGGGCAAGGGGTATTTCCACTTTAGTGAGACACAAAAGAAGGAGACCATTATAGGATTTTCGATAAAGAACATCTGACAATATAATATAGAGGAATGAGAGTTTCCATATCTGAGTGTGATCATTCTTTGTCACATCATTAGGAAAATTCCTAGTCTTCAGATAGTTGTAAATGTTAAAGTACCATTCCTCCAAGTCTATGTGAGCACACATGAGAGCATCAAATTCAAATTGATTAGCAATGGTAGGAGAGAGAAGAATATGAGCCACAAAGTGGTATTCCTTCGCATCCTTATATGAGAGCACCAGGGAGGCAGCACTCGCCATGGAATCCGTGTGTCAATTTTCTCTCCTAGGGACACTATCTATTGTGAAAGAGGAGAATCAATCAAGTAAGGACAGAACTAGATCTCGATACTAAGACAACTTACTTTGCTTAGCCTGATACATTCTCATGATTTGATTCGAAATAAGCTTAGAGTCACCATGTATGTGAAGATGTCTTATGTTTAGGATGATCATGACACACAAGCCAAAAACTTTGTACTCAACAATGTTATTAGTACATTGAAATTCTAGTCAAAAGGATAGAGGGACTAGCCCACCCTTAAGAAAGATCAAAACTAGTACACTAGCCCCAGAGCCAGTCTGACATCTCAATCCATTGAAATACATCTCACATACAAAATCATGACTAATTGCAAAAATATCTTCATCAAGAAACAAGTCCAAACCGGGGAAGGAGCGAGATGAAGGAGTGTCTACCAATTGATCAACAACCTCTTGACCCTTTATTGATTTTTGAGTCACAAAATTTACGTCAAACTCAAAAAGCAACATTACCCATTTATCCAACCTTCTAGTAAGGTAAGCACTAGTAAACAAATGCTTTAGAAGATCACTTTTCACAATGACGTGGGTCTCAACATGAAGAAGATAGTGCCTTAGCTTCTGCATTGCAAAGACGATAGCAAGATATTATTTCTCTATGGAAGAATAATGAGTTTTGTAATTGACAAGGACACGAATAAAGTAGTAGACCACTCTTTCTCTACCATCATCATCATATTGAGAAAACAAGGTTGCTAAAGCATACAGTGATGTAGCAAGGTAAAGCAAAGAGGGTCTATCCTGCATAACCGACATTAAGACAAGATGATTGGATAGATAACTTTTTACTAATTCAAAATATTTTTGGTACTCATCATACCAAACAAAACAAACATCTTTCTTCAACAAGTGAATGAATGGAAGGGTACAATCAACCAACTACGATATGAATCTACGAATAGCCTAAATCTTCACTTGCGAACTCTGAAGCTGAGAGATGTTTCTAGGTGGAGGCATGTTAACAATCACATCAATTTTATTTATATCGAATTCAACTCCACGATGAGAAACTATATATCCCATAAGTTTTCCTGTGCCCACATCAAAGACACACTTAAGAGGAATTAGCCTAATCTTATAGAGTTGAAGCATTTCAAATATGAGACAAAGATTTTCTACATGATCTTGATGGGTTACAAATTTCACCAAGATATCATCAACATAGTCTTCTAAGATTTTATGAATGAAGTCATGAAAGATTAGGGTCATCACCCATTGGTAAGTTGTTCTTGCATTCATTAACCCAAACGACATGATCACATAACAAAAAGTACCCCAAGGGGTAGTGAAGGCTGTCTTATACTGATCTTCTAGGTTAATATGAATCTGGGTATAGCCCAAGAATCCATCCATGAAGGACAACAAGGCATGGCTTGTGGTCGAGTCTACAATCATATCGATATTAAGCAATAAAAAATAATCTTTAAGAGAAGCCTTATCAAGATCACGAAATTCAATGCACACACGAATGTGGCCATCAAGTTTGCTAACGAAAACAATATTTGAGATCGAAGGAAAATAGTCAATAGGATAGATAAAGCTTGCTTTTAATAGCTTCTCTATCTCAATCTTGACCAACAATGCAACCTTGGGATTCATCTTTCAAATCTTTTACTTAACGAGCTTGGCATCAGGGAATAGGATGATATTGTGAACCACTAGAGAATCATCAATACCAGGAATATCATCATATGACCAAGCAAAGATATTAGGGTGAGAGTGTAAGGGGTTGGAGTGCTCTTTAGCTTCTTCTAAAGAAAGGCATTTTTATCCATGAAAACTTCAGTAGTGTCTCCCTTAAGGAGAGGACTATGATCTTTAGGATGAGGTATCAAGACACCATTAATGTTCATAAAGGAGCCTCCTCGTCCATACACAAAAAAATTCTCCAAAGTATGCTTGTTTATTCAAGCGATCTATGAGAATTGTCACTTATGGTGAAAAGAAGGAAAATGGGAATAGGCACAGGTAAGAACTTTTTTGGCACCTCCTCCAAGGAGAAGACATCTAAAGGAATTTTTTTAGGTTCTATCTTATCTTCTATCAATTTAGGATGAACTAGGTTGAGAGGTTCAACTGAAATCATGTTAATGCTCCACCATGGTTTCTGTCTAGACTGTTTAATAGTGCAGCCTAATCTCAAGTTACGCTTGTGAGGCTTGGCTTCGATGGGGACTTGCATTCCTTCTTCAATATGACCAAGACCTTTATACCCATAACCATACTTAAAAATGAGTTTGTATCCAGGGCCATAATGTTTCTGCAAAGCCTCAAAAGGAGGTGGTTCTACATAGAGAGCATAATTCCACAAATGAGTGTCAAATGTGTCTAAGAGACCACAACCATCCTTCTCATCAGGAGTAAAAACATTAACCTCTTTAGAAAAAAATTGATTATCCTCCTCAATAAGGGAACAACTAGGTTCCTGGATAGGATCACAACTTTCCTTCTTAGTAGGAGGTTGATCAACTTTCTTAGCAGAGGTTTTTGAAGTTATCAGAAGATCGAGGTGGATGGGATTCACTTTGTATTATCTAATAAATAATTCAGAGAAGTCCAAGGATTCCCAATCATTAGCAAGACATGTATTTGATTCAAAAGAAGAAGTAGATAGGGAAGACTTAGGACTTTCCACTTTAGGTTGTTCCTCTTAAGGAAAACTTGTTTTGAGGATGGTCTCTATAGATGACACCACCAAATAGCATGTCAATGCATCAGAGGTTAGCAACATAATATAATTCTTGAGAGTGGAAACAATCGAGGCTTGACCAGTAGCTTCCAACTCACAAAGCTGGACAACTTTGGGATCAACCTTAACTGTAACCATTTGATTATTAGCTACAAACTTCAAAGAACGAAGTAGAGAAGAAGTCATAGCTCCCATAGCATGAATCCATGGTCTTCCCAAAAGAAGGTTATAAGGTAAGGGGCCAGGTATCACATACACCAAAGTGGGTAAGGTAATAGGTCCTAGCCACAAAGGAAAGATTATCATGCCTAGGGCTTGTCAACTAGCATTATCAAACCCACAAATGTATAAAGAAGAAGAATCAATATGAATCTTAGGTAGTAGATCCATACCACAAACATTGAGAGCCGAACTGGTGTCAATGAGGGTACTTCTAATTCCAATGTTGTTATCGCTAACTATGATCATTAGAGGGTTCACTTGCTTCTGCACATCTGGGTGTAGGGGTTCCTATGGATAGAACATAATATTTGGAAAATATGTAGGAATATGAGCCATCAATGCATTAACATTTGTCGGCCTAGCGGAGGCAAGCAAGAGGATCTTTTGCAAGGCTTCCTAAAGAATACCTTGGTAAATCAAAGCGGTCTAAAGCAAATCCCAAAGCAAGATCTTAGTTGGAGTAACACGAAGTTGCTCAAAAATATCATAATCTCCAAGTGCTTTAGTCATCATTTTAGGAGCTGAAGGAAGACTTGGTTGAGAAGGTGGTAAAGAAGTAGGAAATTGAGTAGGTTGAGGTGTAGGAACAAAAGATTATTCATTCAAGTTTTATTGATTTATTTTTGTGTTGTATGTGTGCCCCATGACATTATAAGTAGCAGAGTTTGTAGCTCTTACAAACCTTGTGTATAGATTCATCGAGTCATTATAATATGGGGCCCCGCAGATAGAATTAATCTTCTTAGGAGAGGGGCTAGCTAGAGTTAATTAAACAACGGGTCCCTTAGGCTTTGGTGAAACCATAAAAACTACAACATTCACTAAATTCTCGCCTAGCGAAGAGGAAGTAGATGTTTGTGAAGAATTTTTTTTAGAAGATCTACAGATAGAGGAAGATGCTTCTAAGAAATCATCTAGAGCATCATCCAACATATCGAAATCCTCTTTAGAGAAAGCATTATCATAAACATTAAAACATTGTAGAAAAAGATTTGACATGGTTCACATCAGGTTCACCAAAATGTAGAGAAGGGGGATCTGTTGCTCATGAATCCCTTGCTTTCCATGAGAATCCTAGGGAATGAACCTCCCTAAACTACCTCAAACTTAGCTTAATCGAACTGGAAGGATGAATGAAGAAATTGCAAAAAATAGAATATCAGGAATAACTTTCAGACAAACTACTTCAAAAATTCAAAGAGAAAAATTAGGAGATCTCAGTCACAGAAAGGGTAGCTCTCGAGAAAAGGATGACAATGTGTGATCAGGATGCTAGTGTAGTGTGTTGTAGTCCTAGAAGGGCACTTGAGCCTTGTATGAACAAAGAGCTAAACCATTGGATAGAAATGCAACAATCCTACTAACGTTCCTAAATCTAAGGTTTGTCTAACTAAACAAATTATCAGAAAGTAATAAATGCTAGAAACACTAAGGGGAATGAAAGATTGACTTACAAAGGGGTCCTGCATTCAAGATCTTCCTCCAACCTTCACTTGGACAACCAACAGTCTGCAACCCCCTCTTGACTACATGGAAACACCATTGAATGCTTGCAGGAGAGCTTTGGTTGTTGGAGGGACCTCAGTCTAGCAAGGCTTCACCGTGGAAGCAAGATCAAGATGAGAAGAAGCAAAGAATAGTGCGATATTGACAGATTGATGTGTTAGAATGAGAGAGATCCCCCAAAGTAAGAGCAAAGAGAGAGTTTTGTTGCTACATTCAATGCGGGAGGAGTCGTTACACTCAAAATTTTGACTACAGGGACATGTGTCACAAATCAAGATTTTGAGATTCCCACTTCCGACTTCGAGAAATTGTGTGGATGCTAGCACGCCTTGCGGACGTCTACACACTGTGCAAACATCCAAATCAATGTTTTCCAGGAAATGAGGAGGCAGAACATTGTCGCTTCATCATTGGTCCTTGTGGCATCAAAATCATAGAATTTTGACCCATAAGGTTCTTGTCATAAATGCGATTAAATGTAATAAATATAGGGCCAAATGCGTAAATGTGAAATTTCCCCTAGGGTACAATTTTACGACATTACAATGTCATAAACAATGGAACATCTTTTAAATTTAGGGAAGTAAAGAATATTTTAGATTTAAATGTATCTTATTCAATCTCCTCACAATAAATTACATTTTGCATATGACTAATTAGAGGGAGAATATACAATTTCTAATGCTACTCTACCTAATTTGGTCATAAGGATTATCACACATGACTTATTCAATTTTATAGTTGTTAAGTATAGTATCATTGTAACCATTAAGTGTAGCATTATTTTAGTTATTTATGCAATATCATGTCAATTGTCATTAGGTAGTTTCTAGTTTTGTCTCTTGATAGCATCTAATGGTTGCTCTTGATTATTATCCTATTTTATTTATTTTGTTCATAAATAGCTAGTAGTTATGTTTATTCTTATTGTAGATGCTTTTTATGGGAGCTACTAATTATATATATTTCTTCATTGCTTGGAATTTTTTCAAGTGGGGCATGTGCTATAAGTGAGTGTATATTGAAGTGACATTACATCTATAATTGTATCATTTTTATGAGTGCCTAAAACATTATTTTTTTTGTTGATTATTTGATTTTAGTTTGATGTGCATCTTTATGTTAGCTCACATGCAAGTCAAAGTAGGGGCAAAATATAACAATGAACATTGCATAGCTTGTACTTTTCTCTTTCATATTGGATTCACTTTGACTTTTTTTCCCCTAATGCAATGACTAGTGTGCAAAATAATGTATTTTATGTAGAAATTGGTCGATAACTTGATCTTAAGGTGATCCCATTCACAATCATTGCTAAAACCTAGATCCAATCCTTAATTTTCTCTATTCCTTATCCATATTTAAATATGTAACTACAAAAATTACCTTGATTAAGTATACAATTCATAAAAATAACCCTTAATTTTTTATATTAAATCTTCTTCTAAATACCACATACATATATATAATTTAAAAAAAGTAAACCTAAAAACTTAAACATGTCATTTTCATGTTCGAAGAATTCCAACTTTTATCTCGAATCACATTATTTTGTTTTTATATTGAACATCTAATCATGTTATTTATTTTTTATTGAACATCTAATCACGTTATTTTTTTTATATATTGAACATCTAAGTTAACACGATCTTTTATAGGTGATTTTTATATGTTTTACCTAGGGTTTTGAATTTTTCAAGTCTAATTTGTGTTTGTTTTGATCTAGCAGGTGATATAAAACAACAAAAATAGCATTAGGATTGACCCCAAGGATTTTTGGTAGATTTTGCATTCCTTCTTCAATAATACCACGCTAATTGGTATCACTAGTAGATTTACAATAAAGGCACACCATATATACACAACCTATTTTAGTGGTAGATCAGGATTATCAACTTAGAGTAGGCCCACTCTAGAATATCGTCCAATGAATAGGTGACTAGAGTATGCCAAGGTCATGTACCACCTTGACACCTCTCACCTTGAAAGGAAAATATTCTAACAAGGAATGCCAGAAACCTCAACAAAGGTTAGCACATAGTGAGTAACTTCACACATTGATACTTGTATGTTGCACATCAATTTAAGCTAATAGTTTACAAATGGCTCTTAGGCTTCTAGAAAACAAGTTCGTAGTAAGGGTCTGCCATGAACAAAGAGCTCATCTATTATGTCCAAGTCGAGAGGGTTCTCCTCTATATTCTCATCACCTATACACATCTCAGAAAATTGAGGGTTGTGAGGCTTGGCTTGAAGGATGCTAGCTACTCCTTGGGGTACAACTTTCATTCTCCCCCTTTATATAGCCCACCAAGAAATATGCTTGAGATCAAAACTTGGGGTGATGAGGCCCCCAAGCAAGTCTCATACTTTAAAATAAATGGCTATGGTGTTGCTTTTGATCCCCAAGATCATTCTTAAGAGTCGTGAGGGGAGAGCAGACACAACACCACACCTCAAGGTGTACAAAAAATTGCAAGTTAGTGGTATTTCTGATTTCCAAAAACACACTAGGCATAAGGAAAGAGCATACATACACACTGACCTATCATACACGCCATAGAGTTCTTTCTAAGTGCACAAAGGATTCAAATATGTGGTTCAATTTAAAAAAATAATAAAATTAAATGTGTAAGTTATTGGAAAAATTTTAAAATCCAAATTGAAGTGTGTAATTTGTATTGTTCTTTTTAAATGCACCAATTGAAGTGTGAAGATGTATTTTAAGTGCACCAAGGGAAAATGAAATTTGTGTTGTTCATTTTTAAATGCACCAATTGAAGTGTGAAGATGTATTCTAAGTGCACCAAGGGAAAATTAAATTCCTAAATTAACTCAAAATCCTATAACACAAATGTTAGTATCTTTGAATTCTAATCTTCCTCCATCGTTTACCATATGCTACAAAATTGTTAGGTAAAATTAGGAAAACAACAAATTATTAAAGGTTAGTCAAGATAAAAGAATTCAAATCAAATTAAAACCCCTAACAAAATAGAAATTTTATTTACTTGACAAAGGCATCGAGCTTTAGAACAAAGGTGTTGTACAGTCAGTCTGTAAAGGTGTCGACCTTTATGCAAAGGCATTGCACTATCCTACCAAAAAACATACAGAAGTTAGAATAGAGGCAAGTTCAAAACAAAGGTGTCGATCTTTTGACGTACATAAGAATCATAATTCTACAAAGGCACTACTCTTTGACAAAGGTGTCAAAGTTTTCTTGTAAATAAACAAAAGATGAACCAGATAAATGCATTAATATTTAAAAATTGTGTCAATATTTGAGCTACAAAGTTGTTTATCTTTTACAAAGGTGTCTGATTATCATTATAGAAGCATCACACTATCACTATAACCTACAATTTGACATAAACTCAAAAATATGATTAGAATAGAGATGTAGGTCCCACTAGGCGTGCCAAAATATCATATGGTTAGCTTGTATGTTCAATTGAGAACTAAATTAAAAAATTTAGATCCTAAAACATAAAAAGTCTACAAGATAATAATAAAAAAAAATCCATATTCAATTAAATCTAGCTAACATTGTCATAAATACCTAATTAAAATCAATGAAACCTAATTCTAAACAATTGAATCAAATGACAAGCAAACCTCCAATCCCATTGTGGATTGATGCAAACTTGTAGTGATATGGATTGCTCAATTTTTTCTAATCCATTTGCAAAAGCTTGGTTGAAGAGGGATGATTTACAAAAGGTTCTCAAAATGATTAAGACATGACTCAAAATTTCTAGAGAGTAAGGATGCTATGAAGATTGTAAATGAAATTCATGTTGAAAAGGGCTTGCTTTATAGATTTTTGGAATTTTGATCAATGGTCAGGATTGAAAATGCTAATCAAGGGATTAGAAAAGATCAAGGAGGTGAGCATGCATCAAGGAGGATCAATGGTTGATCATACACGAGAGCTCAAAATATCCCCTCTTTCAAAGAAAGGAGGTTGGAGATATTTTGATTTGGAGGGAATAATTTGAGTTTGAATAGGGAGTATTCTTTAGGGAATATTCTTTTTGCAAGTTGGAGGATTGGAGAAAAAATGGTCAATTATACAAATTATTTAATTGTGAGGATAAGATGTAATTAAGATTTTTAATTAAATAATTGACATTATTTAATCAAAGGGGAGATTAATATTTTAATTAAACAATTTAGAATTATTTAATCAAAAGGGGAGAAATTAGGACTATGATGAATTAATCAAATAATGTCAACTATTTGACTAATAGGAGAATAAAGTGAATTTAACTAAATAATTGAACATTATTTAATTGAAATGGAGGAATTAGGTGAATTATGAAGAAAATGGTGTTAATTAGTGAAATTAGGATATGTGATATATCCAAGACAATTTTAGGTGTCTACAAAGAGATAGGTAGGTAGAGGGATGTAGAGAGGGAAGGAGAGATGGAGGGAGAGGTGGAGATGGGGAGAGAGAGGTGAGAGAGAGAAACATGAGAAAGTGGTAGGTAGAGAGAGGGAGGAGGAGATAAAGAGAAGTAGAGAGGGAAGGAGAGAGGGAGAGAGGTAGGGAGGGAGGGAGAGAGAGGTAGGGAGGGATGGAAGGAGGGATATGTGAGAGAGAGGAGATAGAGACAAAGAAAGAGGAGGGAGGGTGGGAGAGAGAGAGGGAAGAGGGAGAGGTAAAGAGGGATATGGGAGATAAATAGAAGTAGAGATAGAGAGGGAAGGAGGGAGAGGTAGGGAGAGAGAGAGAGAGAGGTATAGAGGGATATGTAGGTAGAGAGAAGTGGAGAGGGAAGGAGAGAGGTAAGGAGAGGTAGGGATGAAGAGAGAGGTGAGAGAGAGCAACAGAGAGAGAGATGTAAGTGTAAGAGACGTGGACCAACCATGTCAAGGCTCTAGGTCACGGAGAGCCGAGAGCGGAGGGATGCCCTAACTTACCTCACTCTAAAGGGTATCCTAAAATGGGGATCAAGAATGATGAGGAATATAATGTACTTCAATCACTATGGAGATCCTGGACTTAGGTTTAGGCTAGGTGAGTCAGTTTTTGCAGTCAGTACTATGCCTCAAACAACTCTATGCCCAAGGATGACAGTGCAGTTCTAGGATGTCAACGCGATGTGTTGGTGTCTCTTGGCCACCCTAGCATCTGTACGGTTAGAAAACAGTGAACACAATACAAACTGCTCAAAAACTAACTTACAACCTAGCAAACTAATCTTGATAGTAAAAATATAATGAGAAGGTATAAGAAATAGAAACTAAAGTGATAAAACAAGTAAACAAGAACTAGGGTGACGAAGATGATCTCACAAAGATGCATGTTCATCAGCTAGCTCCACATGCTCTTTCACCTGCACATAAGAAAGAAGAGGAAAATTGTTGGGGTTGTATAGGGGCCTGCCTCAATTAAATCCCCATTTTGGTGTTTCCACCTCCACAGACAACCAAATAGCAACAAGATAGAAATATGCGATAAAGAAGTAAAGAAAGTAGAGATTGCAATAAACACTACAAAAATAGTATAAGGCTACTCAACCAAATCACAAAGGAGAGGAGTGAAACGTTACCACCTCCACCCAAAATCTCATGAACTAATGGAGGAGAATACAGACTTGGAAAGGTCACCACAACTGCAATTGTGCTGAGGGGAAGCCTCACAAGGCTCCAAGCCCATGCTACAATGGATTGCTTCACACTTGAATTGCGGAGTTGATAGAGTGTTGTTGCAATGGAGTGTTTAAGTGTTGTTGAAAGTGAAGTGAATGTTGAAAATGCTAAGAGAATCCCAATCTATTTCTTAGAGAGATAAATGGAGTGAAGATAGATAAATTTGAATGAGAAGAGGGAAGAATCTATTATTTTTGGGGTCAGTTGGTTGAAGAAGGACGTTACAAATCATTCCCAATCAGAAGTGTAACGCCTCTGCCAACTTCAGACATGGGAATCTATCAAGGATGGTAGCATGTTGCGCATGCGTCCTCGACAAAAGTTCTCTCACGGACACAATAGAGAGAAGTCAAGTGGCAAGAAGGAAATTGGGTGATATGAAATTTCACCTTTGAATTTGAATTTCTAAGGTGAGGTTGTGTAAAAGGGGAATTTGCATAAGGGGTGAAAATTCACTCTTATACATTTTTCCTTCACTTTAACGAGCACAAATACTAATGATTTCTTCGATAAAGTAGATCGAAGAGTGAATAGGGTTAGAAATGTATACTTGAACCGTCGAGGAAGCAGACCACAATCTGGAAAGCTCAAAATCCTAGGGTAGGAAAAAGACTCCATAGCCCCACAAAACTATGAAGCTATAGAATGAAAGTGTCTTACAAGCCCTCAAACCTGCAAGGAGGTGACCCCAAGATCTTTCACATGAAGGAAGCCCTAAGAAGTAAGCGCCTCACAGGCTTGCAAACCTACAAGGAAGGTGTCCTCTAAGATCTCTCACATTAAGGAAACTCAGAAAAAGCACCCTACAGGGCCACATACCTACAAATAAGGTGTCCTCCAAGATCTTTCACATGAAGGAAACCCAGAAAAAGTTCCCTATAGACCTGTAGACCTACAAGGAAGGTGTCCTCCAAGATCTCTCACATGGAGGAAACCAAGAAAAAGTACCTCACAGACCTGCATACCTGTAAGGGAGCAACCCCCAAGAGCTTTCACATGGAGGAAGCTTAGAGGTGTAAGCACCTTACAAGCCCTTATACCTGCAAGGAGGCATCCCCCAAGATATCTCGCATGAAGGACACCCAAAGAAGGAGACTCCACAGAGTTGGAAGGTGGATTTATGGGCACACCTGCAAAGCGACATGTTTACTCACAGATAGAACATGTCTAAAAGTGGCCACATAGGAAAGTAAGTAGACAGTCACACAAATCATCAACAAGTTAGAAAAATTTCAAAAGGGTCCCTGAGGAACCCAACATGAAGAAAGGGTCCACGCAAGGGACACACTGTTTGAAAGTGTGAAAGAGACGTTTTTTCTTAAATCGATTCATCAGCAAGGAATCCTTTCAAAATATGTTCACTTCATCAAGGAATTTGAAAGAAGATTCCCCCTTGTGAGGGGAAGGTCAAAGCTACTCCCATCTCAAAGGAAAATCCTCAAATTCTTTCTTTATGAACCCATGATGAAGGGAACACATTATGTTAGGGGTCCATGTCAAGAACGCGATTCTTTGAAAAAGTTTGCAAAGATTCTCGAGAAAAGATTCGTTGGCAATGAATACATTTTCAAAGTATCATAGAAATGGCATTGTCACACATGAAAGGGACAACTCAAACAAAGAAGAGAGAAAGATAAGAAAACTAATGTAAAAGGAAGAACCACAAATAGAGGACACAGGGGTGATGTGATATTTCGGGGTTAGAGCTGCTCATAAATATATATAAGTATAATAATAGTATATAAATGAACTGTCATCAATCCCATACTATATCAAACCATGTGAAGAATGCACGAGAAGACAAAGTGAAAATAAAAAATTGAGTCAACATGGAAGAGAGGCCCAAATTCCCCCAACACCTTGCATCGTCCCTAATTTGTTGAAAATCAATCACAAACATGGAAAATTGATGATACAAATAGAAGAAGGTTTACAACACAAAATAACTCATGTATCCAAGCACCAACAAGGGTAACAAGGGTCATCCAAGAAAATATAACATAGTTACGGGGGAACACATCACAATGCACACACACACACATCTAATCTAAAGATAAAGAAGGGGTATTTCCCCTAACAATCATCAACCAAGAGGTTGTCTGCTTCCCAATCTAGATAATTATAAGGGGAAGGAGGATGAGCCTACAGTGGTGGAATATTAAGGGGAGGAGCTTTTGACCCTCCCACAACAAGGGCTAAGGAAGAAGGCCCCACAAGGTCTCCTCCACTAGGCTCTTGTGGAGCTATGGTTAATGATTTCCCGAAGATCGCTTACAAGGCCAAAACTTCATCTAGAGAGTTAAACATGCACTTTGTTGGAGTGCCATGTCATACCTCAACAGATGAAGAGGGTTGCGCCCAAGATTCATTGCTTGGCTCACCGAGTGACTTGGGAGCAGTGACAAACTCGGGGGAAGTCGAGATCGGTTCTGTCACTAGGACAAAACAAGTCAGCGTAGGACCACCTTTTCTGAGAAGGTGGGATCCTATTACACCCTCCATTGTTGGAAGGTCCATCCTCCATCTGCTTCATTAGGGGATGTGAACTCCTCACATATGAGGTGAGAGGTGCGAAGGAGGAGGACGACAAGAAAACCGCGAAAGATACCACCAAAGTATTTGACATATCTATGGGTTTAGGGAATGACAGGATGTCTAGAAGGGACATGAACAGGGGCAGCTCCACTGAAGGAGCAATAAACACCTGCACCTTTTTGGGGTGAGGTGCACTCGTACTCATAGTGGGAACCGAAAGCGAGAATGAACTAGATTGAATGAAAGCCAAGGGGAGGAGAGAGGAAGATGCATCAGGAGGCCCTATAAAAGGGGTGGCCAACTCCTCTTCCTTCTTCTGCAAAGTGGCCTACTCAGCCGCGAGAGCCTTTCGCCAATGCTTGCATCCATGTGCAAGGCAGTTTTTGCAGCTCTTCGAGCTAGAGACCAGAGGTTATGAGGGGACAAAAGGCTCATGCCCAGCCATGAGAGTGTCCACTTTAAGCATTTCCAATGGAGGGATAGACTCCTAAATAGGAGTGGGAGGAAGAGATTGAGAAACAACAGGGGGAGTTGGCTCTAATGCCTCGACAATGGACCTCTTCTCATTTATTGCTTTGGGAGAAGAAGTAGTGGGAGACCATGGAGGCTGAGACATAAAGGATTTTGTTGGAAATAGGATGCCATTTAATTACAAATCCTAAACATTAATTATTTCATGTATCTCCTAAGTTCTTGGAATGTGTTCAACAACACTAGGATGAGATTAATTATTTGGATGAAATAAATCATGAAATTGACATTTGTAGTTATTCCTAAATAATAGGAACATGTGGGTGCACACATGGTAAGGTGACACTCACCTTGAGTTCAATCAACTATTTGGAGTTAGAGATAACACTTATGAATGCATGTAATGATCCTAGGATTTAGGATTTGATGTTTGCATGCATGAAATTCAGTTCAATTCAGTTCAGTTCAGTTCAGTTCAGTTCAAAATTAGTTTAGTTTAGTTTAGTTTAGTTCAATTCAGTTCAGTTCAGTTTAGTTCAGTTATGGTTCAGTTATCTTCAGTTGAATGCAAGTGCATGTTGCATGCATGTTGGTTATTTTGAGTTGCATGTATTTAGCTTCAATTAACTTGGAATGCATGGCTAATAACTTGAGTTGTATGACAGATAACAGGGACTACCACTAGTTAACAGGGGATGACCATTCTTGCATGAATGGTGTTGAGTAAATGTTTCAGTTAACAAGAAATCACTTGGAGCCAACTTGGGCACCCAAGATGCTTTCTTGGATTTACCTCTTTTGCATGTTGAGATTTTTTTGAAGACTCGGTTAAGTAGGACCTTTGATGGGTTCCAACTTTGAGGAGGAGCTTTGGAATTATCAATAGAATGAAGTTTGAGTTGTGACTTCAATTTGGGATGCCCAAATGGATGAAGCACATATTTTAGCATTGTTCTTCATAGGATAACCCTATTTGCATGAGATAGGCATACCTTTTAGGGATAGGGCTTGTGCATTGTAATTGTAACTCATGTTGAGTTTACAAAGTTGAGAAAAGCCTATTTATCTCAAGCACATTGAATAGAGTTATTAGATTTTTTATTGTAGGTTGTGAAGAATATTGGTGAAGGCAGAACAAGCATTCTCAAGCAAGAATTGGAGCTATTGTAATTCAGAGATTGAATAATAGAATAATTATTGGTGGAGTTTTTTCCAGAAAGGGTTTCTCCAAGGTACATCTTGTGTAATCTTTCTAATATCCTATCTAGTTCTTCTATCAACTTTTATCTACATTCTACAACAGTAAAATGGATTAATCAAGATAATCACCCACAAAGAATATATGTAACAAAGGAACAGCTTATTTATGTAAGCAATATTAAAGTTTTACAAAGTATTAAGCTAAGAAATACCTTAATTTTCAACATTTAGTAGTAGAGTTGATGTTGGGTAGAGTATTGGGACACCTTTCTCTTAAAAGATTGGAGGTTTTTTGGCTTAGTGGGAGATTTTATTATTTTTGTTATTTTCTGATTTTGGAATTAAGTTTTGTTACAATGAATTCAAGGTTAGATATCGAAAGGTTCAATGGTTCTAACTATGAAATGTAGAAATTAAAAATGGAAGATCTTCTTGAAGAAAGAGATTAGTGGTTAGCGGTTAATAATGAGACAAAGACACCTACAACTATTTCAGATGAAGATTGGGCTAAGTTAGACAAGAAGGCAAGAGGAAAAATTAGGTTATGTCTTGTTGATGTTCTTTTAAATGTTTCAGTGGAAACCAGCGCATATAAATTATGGAAAAGAATAGGGGATATTATCAAACTAAGAGTCTCACCAATAAGTTGTATCTGAAAAGGCAGTTGTATTCATTGAAAATGAAAGATGGTGAATCTATTGCACAACATTTAAATGCTTTCAATTTAATTCTCAATCAGTTAGCATCTGTAGATGTAAAGCTAGAGGATGAGGATAAGTGCATTTTATTACTTTGTTCTTTACCAGATTCTTGGGAAAATCTAATTGTTGCAATTAGTGGTAATGGTATAGATCCAAAGATGGACAACATTATTCCTACTCTCCTATCAAAGGAGATGAGGAGGAAGTCTAAGGAGGAAATCCAAGATTCCTTGTTTGTAAAAGGTAGGCCTAAGAAAAAGGAGCCTAAGGGAAACAAGGAAGGGAAGGGTAAGTCAGAAGGACAGAGTAAGGTAAAGTGTTGGAATTGTGGGAAACCAGGACATGTGAAGAAGGATTGTAAGAACAAGAAAGAAAGTTTTGATTCTTCTACAAAGGAGTCCTTGGTTGATAGTAATGATGCATTGGTTATTTCAACTAATATTGTTTGTGATAACTCTTTGCTTCATGTTTCAGAGTAATCTTCATAGAGACGATGATAGTCACGATGCCATGTGTAACTCAGTACCATGGTTAAGTGGGAGTTGTTGGCAGTGACTTGGATGCATCATTGGTAAGGTTATCTCCATGTGATTAGAGATATGGTTTCTTGGTTTAGAGTATATTTTCTATTGATGTCATGGTTTACTCTTGATATGCATTTAGAGTTTGGCATATTACATGGTTCTCTTGAGACTAGGATGTATAAGTATGTTATGATGCATGTGATCTCCTAAGAGGATATGGTTAGATCATGGATGTCATGTTTATGTTCAAGGTTGGAGCTTTGACATTGATTTTGTGTAGTTCTCTTAAGTATTGGGTACATTAATCATTTGCTTGATTACTTCATGAAAGTGTTGTGTTGCATTTGGATTTTGGCATGGATTGGTTGGTTACAGGTCCTCATGGATACTTGGAGAAATAGGTGAGGCTGGAGCTCTCTTATGGTAAGAGACATTTGTTGGAATGGTTACTTGTAAGAAAAAAAAATCAACAGAAAAGACCAAGGAGCCTACACCTTGGTTGAATGTGAATTCATCACACTTAGTGGTTTAGCATGCCTCCAAAGAGGTGGTTTGGATACAAAGACTTGGGAAAGGTATTGGTTTGGATACAAAGACTTGGGAAAGGTATTGGTTTGGTTGATAATGGGAAGGTATTAATTGAGAAAGTTAACACTTTAATTGATGTTACAGATTATCTTATGAAACCATACAAATAAGTTCTTTTGGTTTTAATCATTTGCTTGGAAGCTTAATGATTGTGCAGGTTGCATTTGAAGTTAGCATGGTTTCCTTAGTTGGTGCAAGAAGGCCATTGGCCTTGAGTCTTGTACTTCTTTTATTATTCCTTGTTTAGAATAATTGCAATGTATAATGTCAAGTGGGAGAATGTTGGAAATAAGATGCCATTTAATTGTAAATCCTAAACATTAATTATTTCATGTATCTCCTAAGTTCTTGGAATGTGTTCAACAACACTAGGATGAGATTAATTATTTGGATGAAATAAATTATGAAATTGACATTTGTAGTTATTCCTAAATAGTAGGAACATGTGGGTGCACACATGGTAAGGTGACACTCACCTTGAGTTCAGTTAACTATTCAGAGTAAGAGATAACACTTTTGAATGCATGTAATGATCCTAGGATTTAGGATTTGATGTTTGCATGCATGAAGTTCAGTTCAGTTCAGTTTAGTTCAGAATCAGTTTAGTTTAGTTCAGTTTAGTTATGGTTCAGTTATCTTCAGTTGCATGCATGTTGGTTTATTTTGAGTTGCATGTAGTTAGCTTCAGTTAACTTGGAATGCATGGTTAATAACTTGAGATGTATGACAGATAACAGGGACTACCTCCAGTTAACAGGGGATGACCATTCTTGCATGAATGGTGTTGAGTAAATGTTTCAATTAACAAGAAATCACTTGGAGCCAACTTGGGTGCCCAAGATTCTTTCTTGGATTTACCTCTTTTGCATGTTGAGATTTTTTTTGAAGACTTAGTTAAGTAGGACCTTTGATGGGTGCCAACTTTGAGGAGGAGCTTTGAAATTATCAATAGAATGAAGGTTGAGTTGTGACTTCAATTTGGGACGCCCAAATGGATGAAGCACATATTTTAGCATTGTTTTTCATAGGATAACCCTATTTGCATGAGATAGGTGTACCTTTTAGGGATAGGGCTTGTGCATTGTAATTGTAACTCATGTTGAGTTTACAAAGCTAAGAAAAGCCTATTTATCTCAAGCAAGTTGAATAGAGTTATGAGAGTTTTTATTGCAGGTTGTGAAGAAGATTGGCGAAGGAAGAAGAAGCATTCTCAAGCAAGAATTGGAGCTATTGCAATTTAGAGATTGAATAATAGAATAATTCTTGGTGGATTTTTTTCCCGAAAGGGTTTCTCCATAGTACATCTTGTGTAATCTTTCTAATATCCTATCTAGTTTTTCTATCAACTTTTGTCTACATTCTACAATAATAAAATGGATTAATCAAGACAATCACCCACAAAGAATATATGTAACAGAGGAAAAGCTTATTTAGATTAGCAATATTAAAGTTTTACAAAGTATTAAACTAAAAAAACACCTCAATTTTCAACAGATTCCCCACGGGGACCCTTTCTTCTGCCATATCAAATAGGCCTAGGCTCCATGGGCAGAACAGGAAGCTCGAACGCAAGACACTTGGGCTTTCGCCAAGCAGGCACCATAAGATTCTCTTGCAAACATGAAATAAAATTTGATTGTACCATAGCAGGGTGAGAGGAAGCATTAGGTTGAACAACAAAAGAGGAAGAAGAGGGACCCTAAGAGGGATTTTCTTCTTCTCTTCTACGACCCTTAGCAGCATCACTGTCAGCTTTCAAATAGATCCTATGCAAAACAACATAAGGAAATGGAGGGTACCTCACTCTAGGCACTAAGCGCCTCTTCTTGTACTTTTGATATGTCTGGTACAAGAGGTCCTTCCTAGGTGAAAGAGGACCAACAGGTGCAAGCCAAAAGTGATCTAAAGAATAACTACCATGTGCAACCGATGATCGATAATAGGTGTCATGGATCACATGCACAAAACCCTCATGAATAAACTTTAAACACTTGTGCACAACTGAGGGAACTACATTCATAGCTACAAACCAAGGGATACCTAGCTTCACTCTAAAGAGTTCAAACCTTGAGATTATGTCAAATAGAAAGTTCACATATTTAGGTCCGACAAGGACTAACAAAATGATACTACCAAAAGGAGGTACAGAAAGTACGTTGTGTATGAATAGTGCTCACAGGTGTGACATACCCATCTTTGTGCAAGAAGTTGATTAACATAATCTCTTCGGTTATAATGTTCACCTGAGATGTCAAGTCAACAAGAACACCTGCTACAATGTTCCTGTTGATCTGCGCAGGGATGTAAAGAGGAGATGGTTCTCTATTAAAACCCATCGACAAGTCCTGCGTGGTGAAAGTTATATCTATACTACTACTCACAAGTTGCGTAAAGGGGGTAGGAAAATGTAGAAAAGAGGCCATCACACACACTAAACGATACTCTCATAGCCCCTCCCAAAGGTTTGAAATAGGACAGTGACCCAGTTAAGGTTTCGCTCTGCAATACTTACAAAACTTTCCAACTACGCCTATTAGGGGTCGTAGGCTGGGTTGTAAAGCGAAAAGCCTCACAACACTGACACCTACAACACTCCTAGAACATGAGGAAATGAGCCTTTAGTGCCACCAAATGGAACCAAAATGGTTCATGTCGAGTTCACAAAAATGTAAGAGAGGGGGACCAACCACGTCAAGGCTCCAGGTCATGGAGAGTTGAGAGCGGAGGGCTGCCCTAACTTACCTCATTCTAAAGGGTATCCTGAAATGGGGATCGAGAATGATGAGAACTATAATGTACTTCAATCACTCTATAGATCCTGAACTTAGGTTTAGGCTAGGCGAGCTAGTTTTTGGAGTCGGTATTGTGCCTTAGACAACTCTATGTCCAAGGACGATAGTACAATTATGGGATGTTAGCACGACGCACTGGTGTCTCTCAGGTGTGCTAGTGTCTGTATGGTCAGAAAAAAGTTAACACAATACAAATTGCTCAAAAACTAACTTATAGCCTAGCCAACTAATCTTGACAATAAAAATAGAATGAGAAGGTATAGGAAATACAAACTAAAGTGATAAAACAAGTAAACAAGAACTATGGTGATGAAGATGATCTCACAAAGATGCATGTTCACTAGCTAGCTCCACATGCTCTTTCACTCGCACATAAGAAAGAAGGAGAAAATTGTTGGGCTGTATAGGGGCCTATCTTAGTCAGCCCCCGTTTTGGTGTTTCCACCTCCACGGATAGCCAAATAGCAATAAGATAGAAATATGCAATAAAGAAGTAAAGAAAGTAGAGATTGCAATTAACACTACAAAATAGTATTAGGCTACTCAACCAAATCACAAAGGAGAGGAGCGAAACGTTACCACCTCCACCCAAAAGCTCACTAGCCAAAGGAGGAGAATACAGAGTTGGAAAGGTCACCATGATGACGTTAAGCTCTCTCTTAACTATCTAACCATATATTTTTTTTACATTTTGATTATGCTAAGTTTTCATCTTTAACTTTTTTTGTTAGTGTCTCCATATTTTTATCAAAAACCGACATATGCTAGTTTGGGTATAGTTTTTTACTTCATTGAATTTTGAAACAAATTACATTTTTAGAAACTAGACTCCATTCTAAACATATTAAAAAATAATAAATTTTGATTAGTTTTCAAAAAATTTAGGGGGGAGCACACCCAAATTTCTACTTTTCAGGATGTGTCCACTTTGAAAATTAGTAATTTAATAATATATATTAATTAAAAAATTAGCCAAAAAAGTTGGCATAAACTACATGGTATTAGCTAATTTCTCACTGAAGTGATTTTTGAAATTCTAAAAATAAGAACATTTTAGGGGGAGCACAACAAATGCTATGCTATTTTTTTGATAAAAATAGGACCACTTTGTGTGCTCCCCCTTTTTCAAACCTTTAATCTTCACTATTTAAAAAAAAAAATAGCAGTTTAGAAAGTAGATTTGGAGCACTACAGGTCTTGTTCTTGTTGCATCTTCAAATTTTGAGCATAACTATCTTCATTTTCTTGTTGAACATTAGGCTTTGTTGACTTCGAAGAAAAAAAAAAAAAGTGACATCTTAAGAGCCATTTTTGTGTCACAACTTTGTGCACTTACCCTAAACATGCACCAACTCATAAGTTGCATCCTTTCACAATCCTTGGTCATGTTCCATATAGGGATTTACAAAATTGATGGGCATGATTGCTCTTTCTTCTTCAAATAGCCACATTTTCATCATTATGTCTACAAATTATTTCACAAAGTGTGTCAAAGCCACCCTTTAAGTCTATTATGATTGTTGATATTTGTACTTTTATTATGGATAACACTATTACTTCATTTGACTTACCCTTTACTAGTACATAAATAATGGAACATCTTTAAAATTTGGGGAAGTAAAGAATATTTTAGATTCAAATGTATCTTATTCAATCTCCTCACAATAAATTACATTTTGTGCATGCAACTAATTAGAGGGAGCATACATAATTGCTAATGGCACTCTACGTAATTTGCTCACAAGGATTATCACATGCTTATTCAATTTTATAGTTGTCAAGTATTGTATCATTTTAACTATTGATTGCGACATTATTTTAGCTATTTATGCAATATCATGTCAATTGTCATCAAGTAGTTTCTATTGTTGTCTCTTTGTAGTATCTAATGGTTACTCTTGAGTATTTATCCTATTTTACTTTTATTGTTCATAAATAGCTAGTACTTATGTTTGTTCTTATTGTAGATGCTTTTGACGTGAGCTACTAATTATATATTTTTCTTCATTTCTTGGAAGTTTTTCAAGTGGAGCACTTGTTACAAGAGATTGTACATTGAAGTGACATCTACATCCATAATTGTACCCTTTTATGAGTGCCTAAAACATTTACTTTTTCATTGGTTGCTTGCTTTTAGTTTGATGTGCATCTTTATGTTAGCTCACATGCAAGTCAAAGTAGGGGCAAAATATAACAACAAACATTAGCTTGCACCTTTCCCTTTCATTTTGGATCCACTTTGACTTGTTCTTCCCTAATGCAACGACTAGTGCAAAAAATAATATATTTTATGTAAAAATCGGTCAATAACTTGATCTTAGAGTGATCCCATTCACAATCATTACCAAAACCTAGATCAAATCCTCAATTTTCCTATTCCTTATCTAGATTTAAATTCGTAACTACAAAAATAACCTTGATTAAGTATACAATTTATAAAAATAACCCTTAATTTTTTATAAATTAAATCTTCTTATAAAAGGTAAACCAAAAAACTTAAACGTGTCACTGTCATGTTCGAAAAATTCCAACTTTTTTCTCTAATCACGTTGTTTTGTTTTTATATTGAACATCTAATCGCATTATTTATTTTTATATTGAACATCTAATCACGTTATTTATTTTTATATTCCAAGCTTTCCTTTTTCTCTTTTTTGTTGTTGTCTTGGGAGTTTTGAGATAAAACTTTACTTTTTCTGCCTCATAAAAATAAAGAAAAACCAGAGTGGGAAGTTTCTTAGATTGTTGTACATTCCCACAATCAATGGAGTCGGTTGGACTTTGTTATCATTCCAAACATTTAAAACAACTCCTCCAAATTTGTAGTCGCTATAAACGTGTTCTCCGCATTGTGTGGCGAATATCATTCATTATTAGATTTAAAAAAAATTCTTCAGATGAAAGCTTGAAATTTTTTTTTTATTAAACGCCCAAATTTGTGAGAACTGCAGCTCACATGCCAAATATATAGCCTATTGAAAAGGCAGGGAACATATTTTAATTTAATAAATTTTGGTCAAGATTAGTTCCGTCAAATAAGATATTTGCAATAATAATGTCTGAGGGTGAAACTGAAAGTAGTAAACAGTAAACAGTAACAGTAAAAAGTGAAAGAAGCATCTAAGTTTAGCAATGTAATGTAAAAAGAGTTTACCTTGAGCGAGCAAATCCAGGACGACAGAAAAAAGATTCATTCAATGCACTTCGCCAATTACTCAAGTAAAGCGAAAGTCAAAATAACCAGAAATAATAATAATGAGAATAATAAATGGGTTTTAAAAGTTAACGTCATCTTTTGTAGTTGATTACTCGTTTATGATTTCATTGAAAGCTCACTAAAGTTTAAGAGAATAAACAAACTCTTTCCTCGAAAGTCGTGTGTCTATCGTGCAAAACACGCCGGCCGCCGGCATATGTTCCCGGTGACGGGAGGTTGTTCTGTCGCTGTCAGTCAAAAATAATAATTAAAACGAAACTGACCTTATCACGGGATGACAGAGACAGTTTTATAAGGTCTATGCTATATCTTCGATAAGGTGTCGTACTTATCAGACTAGACAGCTACAGAGCACAGTATACGAAAGCGACGGATTGATCAGAGTTTAAAACTCAAGGGAAAAGACAACAGTGTTTTTACTTGATATGGTAGAAAAAAAGTAACAGAAGGGGAATGAATGCGTGGAAAATCGGGGTAGGTAATGGCTAGGGATAGAGGGTTAATGGAGTATTAGTAAGGCCTAATTTAAAGAATTAATGGACTAATCGACCTTAATGTACTTTAATGCGTGTATACATGGCTATATCAGTAATTATTTTGTGAAGAAATTATCATGAGATTTGATTAGTTGGATGTTTATTTTATGAATCGGCTGTGAGGAAGAGACTATACCCACAATTTATAATAATGCCGATTGGGCAGGCAGAGGCATTGTACTGTACTGTTTGGTTTAAGGCATGTTTTGTTTATTTATTATTACTTGTTTTTTAAAATTTGTGTGTTTTGTGTTTTGTCGTTGTAGAGGCAGTTCAATGCTCATGTTGATGGGTGTGCTGTCATCTACTTTTGTGCCCTTATATATGGTTTTCTTTTGGGCTCTCGTTCTCCTGATTTTTTGTTCCGAGTATCGACAGACTCTTTTCTTTGTTTTTCTCTTTCCTAGGGAAGCACGTATGCAGCAGCATCTAAAAGCATAGATAAATGGGTGAATGAGATAATAACTGGTGTTTAACATACACTTGTGGCAGAGATTCAGACCATTATTCCAGCAGTCTATGGGAGGAAACTGCATTTTCCATATTCAGATCCCCCGGAGACAAAGTCTACAAGGCCTCCAAAGTGTAGACAGCCCTGTTTTTTCTCACAAGTGTTAGCGGATTTTACTGGCCTCGACCTGATTAAAGAACAAATTAGGGTTTGGGTCTAGTTGGGTGTGAGGGATATATATAGATCTGTGTGTTGTATTGGGTTTGTTGCACTGGAGGCAGGGGGAGCAGACATGACCTCTTTGAGCAGGGAACTGGTGTTCCTAATCCTGCAGTTTCTGGATGAAGAGAAGTTCAAGGAAACTGTACACAAGTAAGTTTATAAAAAGCAAAAGATACCCAACTTTCTTTTAATAGATTTTCTTGTATTTTTCTTTTCTTTTTCAATCCGTTTTTGTTTGGTTGTGATGTTTTGGGTTTGTGGATAATTATAGATTGGAGCAAGAATCTGGGTATTTTTTCAACATGAAGTACTTTGAGGATCAAGTGCAGGCAGGGGATTGGGACGAGGTGGAAAGATACCTGTCTGGGTTCACCAAGGTGGATGACAATCGATACTCAATGAAAATTTTCTTTGAGATCAGAAAACAGAAATACCTAGAGGCTCTTGACAAGTAAGGATTTTTTAATTTTTTTCTAATTCTTAATTTATTTATTTTTGTATAAATATATTTAAATTTTTTGTTTTTGGATATCACCAGAACGTGATTTTTATTTATTTTCAGATATTTATATTTTGGGTTAGTTCTTTAATAAATATTTAGTAAATATTAGAATGATGAGTTAATTTTTATTTTTGTAGAAATTTAATATTCTTAGTAAATAATATATTAGATATTTACAAAATGTTTAGAAGATGTTGTATCTATTTTTTTTCAGATTTTTTTGGGGAACTGTCTTAAAGATTCTTTAATTTTTGTTTAGTTGGATTTTTAGATATCTAAGAATTTTTGGAAGATTGTGGTTGTTATTGGTAATGGAAAAATGATTCTAGATGGTGTGTATTATTAGGCAAGATCGGGCTAAAGCTGTGGACATACTGGTGAAGGATCTCAAAGTATTTTCCTCTTTCAATGAAGAGTTATTCAAGGAGATCACACAGCTTCTTACTCTGGAGAACTTCAGGTACCATGTTTGCTTCAATGTCATTTCTGTAATCGATTTTTTTTCTTTTTCTCAAATGTTCCTTAGCATTGGGTGTTCCTTTAAAGGATTAGAATAAGTGCTTCCTTTTTCCTAAATATGTTTTGGATAGTCTTAGGCATATTGAGTGTTTTCTAATGGATAAATAGATATTCATTTGGATTAAAAATCTCATCGGGAAACATGCAACTGCATTTTATTGAATCTTTTTTGTTTTTACAACAGAATTCATATTGGAAATGATTAACAGGCAAAGGTTTTTTCTTTATTGAAGCTTGTTAATGGATTTGTAGTTTTTATAAAATGAATTTGAAGAGTGATGAATATGATTAATACAGGGAAAATGAGCAGCTGTCTAAATATGGGGAGTCAAAATCTGCAAGAAACGTTATGCTGATGGAGCTTAAGAAATTGATAGAGGCCAATCCTCACTTTCGGGACAAGCTCCAATTTCCTGGCCTTAAAGCATCTCGTCTCAGAACTCTCATAAATCAGAGGTAAGCTGTTATTAGCTGACTTAGTTTAAGAGTTCCCAATGTTTAAGTCAAGGAAAGTGACATGAGAGGGTTGAGTAATATTTACTGAATTACATATATCTGTAAGGGATTTTGTGGAACAGAAATTCAGTTAAGGTTATTATATACTGAAGTTTGGTACTGGCTTTTTCTGTCCTTAGTCTTAATTGGCAGCATCAGCTTTGTAAGAACCCTCGACCCAATCCCGATATCAAGACACTTTTTGTAGATCATACATGTGCACCTCCTAATGGAGCTCGAGCACCAACTCCTTCAAATAACCCTCTTGTGGGGACACTCCCAAAAGGGGCAACCTTTCCTATTGCTCCTCATGGTGTGAATCAACTGGTACAGAACTTTCACTCATTTAGTTTTTGCATTTCAGCAACTCTTTTATTTCTTTTGACTTAGAGATTTTTCCTTATTGTTGCTAACAAGGCAAGCTCTTATTGTTTTGATTTCAGCCATTTCAACCTACGGGTGCTCCTCCTGCTTCTCTGGGTTGGATGGCAAGTCCAAATCCTTCTGCTTCACATCCTGCAGTAGCTGCTGGGTCTGTATCTCTCACACCACCGCCAAATGCAGGTGAATTTACTTGACAATAATCCTGGGACTTGGCTGCTTAAACCATAAGTTGTCTTTTGAATTAAAAGAAGCATTTCACAAGCTCAATGGCATCGGAAATAACTATTATTTCCTATGAGGTGCATTGGATAACATTGACCATTTAATATCTTTAAAGACATGAAAGATTATCTGATCTTCTATGTGATATTCTAATATATATAAAATTCAATTTTCTAATTCTTTTTAATGCATCAGCTGCTTTTCTAAAGCGACCTAGAACTCCGCCTTCAAATGGCGCTGCAGTTGACTATCAGTCTGCTGATTCTGAGCATCTTATGAGGCGCATTCGAACTGGACAATCTGATGAGGTGTGTGTAAAGTATATGTTGCAAGTTATTTTTTGCAATAGCAAGTTCACTGGAAGTTAAATGAAGAATAGTTTACAGATTTTCTAAATGCTGAAACTTAGCATTGCTGTTTTCTTACAAGGTGAACTATCCGGGCCCTCATTCTATGTACTCACAAGATGATCTTCCCAAAGCGGTGGCCAAAATTCTTAATCAGGGTTCAAATGTCATGAGTATGGATTTTCATCCTCTGCAGCAGACAATTCTATTAGGTAAATTCCACATTAAATAAAGTTGAATTATTCTTTTAATTTGGAAGATGCGACTTTGGTTTTGTAAGTATAGAGATTCTTAATCCATCTTGGAAACTTGGATTCAGTTGGAACAAATGTTGGTGACATTGCAATTTGGGAGGTAGCATCTAGGGAAAAATTAGCTCAAAGGACCTTTAAAGTTTGGGACATTTCTGCCTGCTCAATGCCAATGCAGGTTGGTGTAGTTTAATGGGCTTGAATTTTAATTTTGACTAAGAAATATCAAAAAGTACTCGCTGCAGAGGAGAGTTATCCTCTTTTTGGGTATAATGTTATATATTCTTTCTGTTATGTTGTCTTAGACGGCCCTAGTAAAAGATCCAGCTGTATCAGTGAACCGTTGTATCTGGAGCCCAGATGGCCAAGTACTTGGTAAGTGAGTATGTTATTTGTATTCTCAAGGAAAATGCTTAGATAACTTGACATCAATGCATTGCCACTAATAACTTTCGTAAATGTTATTGTTTCAAGTTGAATTGTATTTGCTTGGGTCAGGATTCTTTCTATTGATATATTAACACACTCGTGTCTTGCAGGTGTTGCATTCTCCAAGCATGTTGTCCATATATATTCTTATCACGGGACAAATGATTTGAGGCAGCATCTAGAGGTTTGTTTGCATGCATAAAAAGACTTATATGCAGCTTGTGGGTTTGTGGTATCATGAGTATTTATTTACTTTCATAAAATCCCTGCAGATTGATGCACACGTTGGAGGTGTGAATGATATTGCATTTTCTCACCCTAGCAAGCAGCTATGCATTATTACATGCGGGGATGATAAAACTATCAAGGTAATCTAATCTGTTAGACATATCAACTCAACCAATTTTTGCTATTCAGTTTATGTGAGACCAGAATTAGAACCTTCCTCTCTATGCTGTAGGTATGGGATGCAGTAGCTGGTCGAAAGCAATATACATTTGAAGGCCATGAAGCACCTGTCTATTCAGTTTGCCCTCACCATAAAGAAAATATCCAGGTACTTATTTTCAGAAAACTTGATTGTTATATTGACATGGCAATTGAATGTTTAAGAATTTTTGTGCTCTTTGCTTTGGTGTTTGATTTCCTCCAAATGTTGAGCCAATGGCCATGGTTGTGTCGAGGGTAGATTGATTGTAATTCTTTTGTTTGTATATAGTTCATTTTCTCTACAGCAATTGATGGAAAGATCAAAGCTTGGCTGTATGATCTTTTGGGATCTAGGGTTGATTATGATGCCCCTGGGCTATGGTGCACTACAATGGCTTACAGTGCTGATGGAGCACGGTAATAAAGATTTTTGTTTTATATTTTAAAAATTGTCTATTCTTGTTGAATGTTGATGATAATGTTTCTAAAATTCATTCACTTTTACTTTCTGTTAGGCTTTTCTCTTGTGGAACAAGTAAAGAAGGTGAATCATTCCTGGTCGAATGGAATGAAAGTGAAGGAGCAATTAAGAGAACTTATTCTGGTTTCCGGAAGCGTTCCTTGGGTGTTGTACAGTTCGATACAACAAAGAATCGGTTTTTGGCAGCTGGTGATGAATTTCTAATTAAGTTCTGGGACATGGATAACACTAATATTTTGACAACTACAGAGGCCGAGGGCGGTTTACCAGTAAGAATTTGATAATCATTCATAAGTGTATTAGTAAGAATATGATGGTGCTGGTAAATTCAGAATTTTGTTGCTGTGGGTTTCTTGGCCATATATCAAATGCATTTTCCTTATATAACATTGTCACAAACTTCAGGCTAGTCCACGCCTTCGTTTCAACAAAGATGGTAACTTGCTAGCAGTCACAACAAATGATAATGGCATCAAGATATTAGCTAATGCAGATGGACTTCGCTTGATTCGTATGTTGGAGAGTAGAGCCTTTGAAGCAACAAGGCTGGCCACGGAGGCAATGGTATCAAAGGTAGAATCTTGATAACATTTGTCCATTCAGCATAGGCATGCCCAGATATTGATTTTAAATTTTTAAGAACCAAACCCTTGCTGATATGTTCCTTATTCTACAGGCTCCAATTGTAAACATAATGCCTGCTGTAGTAAATGCACCAAGTTCCCTCTCTGGTGCGATGGAACGTACAGAGAGACTTCCACCAGCTGTGTCTATGAATGGCTTTGTAAGGGATTTCCTTAAGAATTTTCTTTAACAGCATATGGAATTGTGTCTATTCTTTTGAATATTTAAAGAGAATATTTTCAGTTATTTAACATCTCCTAAGAAAAGAAAATAACTAAGATTCCATTTTGCCTTTTTTTGTCCCGATTCTTACAAATTTCTTAAATTTGAGACATGCAGAATAGTATAGACAGCAATCGAACAGTAGATGTTAAGCCAAGGCTTTTAGAGGATTCTACAGACAAGAACAAGAATTGGAAATTGACTGAGATCACCGATCAAGTCCAGTGTAAGTCTCTCAGGTTACCAGATGCGATGCATTCAAGCAAGGTAAGATTTCATCTATCTTATAAAAACATTGTGAAAGTAGGATACACATTGTACGGTGTTTCTTGATACAAGTAGTAATAAATTGTTCTTTTCAGGTTGCTAGATTGATATACACCAATTCTGGTGTTGCTGTTTTAGCATTGGCATCAAATGCACTCCACAAACTGTGGAAATGGTCACGGAATGAGAGGAATCCATCTGGAAAGGTGAGACTCTTTAGTTAAATGTGTTCTGTGTTTCTTTGAAATCTGTCTTTAAGTGACTAAGACAGTGTTCTCTTCTACAGTCCACTACCAGCATTCCACCACAGATGTGGCAGCCAGCTAGTGGTATTGTTATGACTAATGATATCAGTGACACGAATCCAGAAGAAGCTGTTGCTTGCATAGCTTTGTCTAAGAATGATTCATATGTAATGTCTGCCTCTGGTGGAAAGGTGTCATTATTCAATATGATGACTTTCAAGGTGAATCTTTTTAATTCAGAATTTTCTCTGTGTTCGTAACTACAGTTTCAGAACAAGGGTTTTTGAATTTTCAAATTCTGTTTTATGCAAACACGACTGTTGAGCTGGTCAACTTAGGAATTATATTCATAATTGGGCTACTTATCAAGTTATTTGTTTCCCGTCTGTAACCAATGTTTTGGAAAGAAAGTGTTTTGTGGCATGCTAATGAGTGTTAATTGCAGGTCATGACAACTTTCATGGCACCTCCTCCTGCAGCTACTTTTCTGGCTTTTCACCCTCAGGATAATAACATCATTGCAATTGGAATGGAAGATTCGACAATCCAGATATACAATGTTCGAGTTGATGAGGTGCTACTGATGAGCCTGTCAATAAGTAGCATTTTCTTTCTTCCCCATTTAGTGCGTCTTAGAAATAGTAGCCTCTAATTTATGTCTTTTCAAAATTTGTGTAAACTAACCAGGTAAAATCAAAGCTTAAGGGCCACCAGAAGAAAATTACAGGCTTGGCATTTTCTCATTCTTTAAATATGTTGGTATCCTCTGGGGCTGATGCCCAGGTATGCCCTTTCTTTCTATATCCATTGCCATGCTATTTTGTATTTTCACATTCTTGTAGATTCAAATTATAAATGTTTGGCGAATATTCTGGCAGCTATGTCTCTGGAGCATAGATGGATGGGAGAAGCGAAAATCAAAATTTATACAAGTACAGCCAGGAAGATCATCACCACCTGTTGGGGATACAAGAGTACAGTTCCATAATGATCAAGTTCACTTGTTGGTTGTTCATGAGAGCCAGCTTGCTATATATGAAGCTTCTAAGTTGGACCGTTTGCGCTATGTAAGACCTTGCAATTTATTAAGTGATTATGATGTAGTTACCTTCTGTATATGACCCTATCACTGATATCACATTTTTGCACTGCAGTGGACACCTCATGATTCTCTAGCTGCTCCCATTTCAAGTGCGATATATTCATGTGACAGCCTCCTAGTATTTGCAAGCTTTTGTGATGGTGCAGTAGGAGTATTTGATGCAGAAAGCTTGAGGCCACGCTGCCGTATTGCACCTTCTGCATATTTAGCATCAGGCATGAATGGGTAAGTTGGCTCGTAGATGCAAAATTAAGTGATGTATGGATAAATGGATTGAGCATTTTATGATTTAATGTATTACTTGACTATTCATGCAGTGTCTATCCTCTAGTAATTGCATCACATCCATCTGAACCAAATCAGTTTGCGCTTGGAATGACCGATGGAGGAGTTCATGTCATTGAACCTTCAGAATCAGAAGGAAAATGGGGTGTGGGGCCTCCTCTGGATAATGGCACTGTTGGATCGAATCCAACATTAAGCAATCAAGGTTCGGAACCAGCTCCAAGGTAGTTCATTGCAGTAGAATGCACAACACATGGTGCTTTGCACTACTCTGTCATGTTTACCACTTGTCTATTTGCAGCTCAACCATCGATAATGACAGTCTCTTGGCATAAAAATGCCTATGGTGTGTTGCATTTTTTTTGAGGCAATTTCTGTCAAAATTGTAACTTTTAGAAGAAGTTGTTAAACAGTTGAGCTGGAGGCAAACCATCTGTAAATGTTATGTAAATGAGTTGTTAGGCAGACTGGTTAATCCTATTAATTCGAGTCTAAAAATTGGAAGCCTCTCTTAGGAGAGTAATTGTGCATGTTCTGTTCTAAGGGTTTTTGTATATCCATTTACAAAATCCCCATTTTTTTTGTATCACAAGTCTTTGCTATGGTCATCTGTAGCAAAATGTTTTAGATAGAAGCTTTGTCAGACTAGATGAGTATTATATTTTCTCAACTGAATCACAATTTTTGAGATGAAGTTTATATTGCCAGGTGGACTACAGAAAGTTCGAAAATATTTAATAGTGAAGTTAAATATTTCAGCTTCAGTGCAACAGTTCCAATTTCACAACTATTTTACATGAGCACGCAGATTAAATTTATATATGGATACCTAACAGATTAATTGAAATGCATTATAGTGTTGACTTTTTATATGCAAACAAGGTATTTGCTTTTGATGTGATATTCTGAAATGTAAGGCTGGAATCTCACATTAAGCGTTAGATAAACTGGAAACAGAGTAAATTTGATGTTGCTTCTGAGTTGTGATATTGCTTGCTAGAATAGAAACACAATTGCTAAGTTGAGTTTGAAGAGTGCGTGGAGGAATTTTTGAGAGTAAATATTAATTCATGTGATGTAGCTATTGGTCATACTGATTAGGTTGTGCAAGAATATTTGACATTTGGAAATTGATTATTTATCTAATAGCTTTGAGGATATTGACAGAAGGTTGTATTTATGGCCTGAGCTTTGGGTGGCTTCCAACTATATTATTTGCTTGTAAATAAACATTTGGATAAAATATTTCATTAGCATCTGCTGCTTGGTACGAAGTTTGTGGAAAGAAGGCATATGAGGTGTTTAGTTTGCAAATAATGCAAGTCTTTTGTTCTTGCAAATAGTAATTGAACCACTAACCTCTTATAAAGTAACATTTTAAACAAAAGAAAAAAAAGTGTTGGCCTCTGCCACTGCATGGAAGTAGGAAGTATACACAAAATCATTCTTGATTTCTAGGACGTAATCTAGATGGAAAAATACATTAATGTCAGTTTTAATTTTACATGGGATTCTGGTTTACTGGGTTTGCAATAAGCAAATTGTACAATGCATCACAGTTGAATTATTTTTTCCATTTAAAAATCAAAGATAGTTATGAAGTGAAATGTCTAACAAAATAACAAAACTTTGTAATTTGGCAGTTGAAAGTCTGCAATATGTTAACAGAATGCCTAGATGATGTTTCATAATCTTGAACATGCTAATTTTGGTTCTGGCAAAACTTAATAAACACATGCTTGCATATATTTTGTGAAACATTGCTTAAGTATTTTATTCTTTTCCTAACAAAAATGCAATAGGATTTTTATTACTGATACTGGCCGTCAAAATGTGTTGTTCTCAGTTTGTATAATTGGTTTAGTTCTCTGTTTACAGTGGCCCACAAGGTCATACATTTGAATCGGACTTCAACATAATTTAAACTGTCTTACCTAAGCCTATTGAGACCTAACCATTGGCAGGCAAGTTGGCCAAACGAAAGTGACTCTGAACAATTTTGTATCTCACAGAGATCTGAGATTTAATTGGCATCTTATAACTTTGTGGGAGTGAACACAATTTTTTAGAACCCATCTCTATGTTGTCACATAATCCTTTCAGAATTTAAATGAAACTCTTTTTCAGTCTAACGTGAAGCACAAATGGTTGGAGGGGAAGCTATATCTGTCTATCTAACTAACTAGTGTAAATGGAAGTAATTGAAGTACTACATTCCAAACCCCAGAAGATGGAATAAGAAATCAATAAAAATTGTGGCCAATATGAGCACAAAATTTTCAACCATACTGAAGAGACATCATAAATGACAAAATAGTAGATGCATTGTTTAATAGGTAAAACTCTGTCAATTCCGTGAAAGGGAGTGCTATTGGTGTATCCTAATCTGCAGGACACGATACAATATTTTAGTGAGGACAAAAAGACAAATCATACATATTTGCTTGGCTCCACACCGGACATACAAATCAAAGCTATCTACATTATCATCAAACTTTCTCCTTCTCCTTCACATAACAACCGCGTATTCTTTTAAGGAATCTCCTAGCAAAAGTAAAGAGAATAACTTTCACCAGCAATATAATTAAGTGTTTGAAAAGTTAACCAAAATCCAGGACTTAAGTGGTCTAGTTTTCAACCTTTCTGGTTTTCACGGGTTTAATGTTCTCAATAATTGTATCTTTTATGATTCCAATTATTTATTTATAATTAATCAATAATAAGCACAGGAACTTACCACTGGCACTAAATGCTCCCATTTACTCCTCTGCACTAAATGTCCCTACTGACCGGTGCACCAGATCTTCTCTTCTTTTACAGGTTAAAAGAGCACAACCAAAGATAAATGTAGAGTTTTGATTCCCCTAGGAAACAGTTTTGTTTGTACCAGCTATCCTCCTTACACCTATCACATCATCTGGACTATCTTATATTAGGTCAGAAGTATTTTAATGTGCAGTTTGTACCTTTTCTTAAATATCAACTTAAAAAACAGGGCTACCACTATTAGTTCCTCTGCTCTGTACATTCCTACCATGTTCTCCTTGTAAGCTAACATAAATATCTGACAGTTTCAGGAAACTATGACTTGATTTTCTTTTATCCCAGTTTATTTACAAGGCATCTTTCCAACAGCTGGAAAGCTCCAAACCTTTCTACAATCTTATAATTTGCCAAGAAGATAACTTCTCTACGTGTAAAGACAGAATAGGCTAATAAAATTCAAGGGGCTTATTTATTTAGGATGTGGAACATAAATGTATGTGTTGAATCTATGATATCGTATCTCATATATTTTTCTTTTTCAAAGTTTGTTTATTGCCTTTCTCTGTCACGCCAGTATGACGACATGACGTGCAATGCAGAAAAACATAAAACTAAAAAGGGCAAAAGAAGAGCGTATCTCGTGTGGGGTTTCTTTCGGGGGCCCCTCCCTTACTACCACTACCTATTATTCAACTGCACTGAATGAGTCCCGTGATATTTATTATTGCAGGCGTTGACTAAAGTTTCTAAAAGTAAAAACTGCTCAAAGGATGGTCAATATTCATCCCAAACTGTTTGAAATCAATCTACACTGTCAATTTATTAATAGATAGGACAGGCAGAGAGTGTAATAGTTGAAGGCGCCCTCGAATTACCAGGCAATGTAAGGTGTAGATTCATTCCAGAGTTCTTGGAAGGCATGTAAACCGTCCCGTATTTGAGCTGTTCGAGACACTTTCGGGAATTTCAATTTGATTTGAGTAGTTTGTTGTTAAGTGGGTAGCCTAGATATTTCCTCTTTTGATCGAGGAAATTGTGTAAATACTTGTTTGTACGGGATGGTGTGCAATTGCATGCACTGTGGAATGAGATTACAACTGTCACGTAATTTGAGTTCTTTTAATGCTATTGATCAAAGTCTTGGAGTTTGAGACTCAACAAAGGGAACCTTTGATCTTTGAAAGAGTCAATGAGCCAAAGTTTTTGAAGCTAACAAATCATTAGCTAACATTCTGATTGCAATTATTAGTGTTTTAACAAAGCAATAAATTATGAAAAATCTCATTATAAAGTTATAATCTTAGCTTTCTTTTTCAAGAATGATGGGACCATTGTCACCGTTGCACTATATTCATTGAGAGACAGTTCATAGGAGTATCCATCATCATCACCGTCACATGTTCATCATGAAATCAGAGGACATGAAGATAGTTCCATGGCCAAGAACATAGAAGCCATGATATCTATAAGATATACTGTGGCCCTATTTAAGGTTTTCACACTATATCAAGTTGCATTCATTGATATTATTGGTAACCCATTACTTTTCTTTCAAGTTTTCACACTATATCAAGATGCATTCATTGATATTATTGGTAATCCATTACTTTTCTTGAAATTTCTTTACATGTTAAGTTCATGTTTCTTTTCAATGTTTTTAGTTGATCTTGTTATTCAGTGGGGAAAATTTATTTTTTGTGTAGGTTTTTATGCACTCATACTTGCTTTCATTTGGTAACATTGAGGACATTCAAGTTCATACACTTTCTCACATATCAATTTCACATATATAGATAATTTATACTCAAAGTGTGTACTAGATAACTTAGTTTTCTTTACTTATCATGCATAGTTATCAATCACAATTAACAAATTTTATTTGATTTTTGAACTTATATTTCCTTCTTAATTTGAGGGCACTCATTCATAGTACATGCAATTTGAGGGGGCATATTACTATCAATTATTTTCTCATTTTATGTGTAGTAATTCAAAAATTTATTGCTTTTATTCAATTATGGGACATGCCCAATGGACACTTGTTGTATATACTTGATCTAGATTTCTTCAAATCTAGAATCCAAGAAAATATGTATTACTTTGATATGCGTGCTCATTTAGCTTTACATACACATCAAACATGAAAAAAACATAATGGATAAAGTGCATACTTTGCATTCTTACCCCTTCAATTTAAGCCACTTTACATACATGTTGTAAGTGCACTATCTTAGCGCTCAATTTGGCACATTAGTTGACACTTACTATTGTGCATATCAATCACATCACTTTTGATCACTACACGTTATCTACATGTATCCCAATCTTATTCAAAATATTTCTTTACTATATCACATGGTGTTACTAGTACTTGGACTAGAACACATGGCATGACCTAGTTTTATTTCTTTAAATCCCAATTTTCCCACTCCAAAATGATTTTTACTAGAATATGACAAATATTGTTGGAAGGTTGGTGCCTTTGTCCCCTTTGTTGTTCATCACCGCCCTCTAGATTGTGGTGCATGGCTTAAATGCCTCTCGTGGATCTTGTATAAATCTAGCATTTGTATCAGGCATTAATAGGTTGATCTTTTGGCACAACAATAAAGCCATTGTAACAAATGGTATCAGAGTGAGGTTGCGGGTTCAAATCTCGTGGTCACGCTGGGGGGATTGTTGGAAGGTTGGTGTCTTCGTCTCCTTGGTTGTTCAACATCGCCTTTTGGATTCATGACATGGCTTAACCGCCTCTTGTGGATCTTGTATAAATGTGGTGTTTGTATCGGGCGTTAACAAGTCGATCTTTTGGTGCAATGACAAAACCATTACAACAAATATCTCATTGACGCACATGTTAGAAGTGTTGGGAATAGTGTTGTACAACTTGCACAAAATATTAATAATTTGTAAAGTTATAGTCCATATTAAATGGGATGTCACACTTTGGGTAGATCAATATTTTTCTAAGAAGTTGTATGTAACATTGGAAAAATGTATTTAATATATTTGGCAAGTCACATGAAGACATGCCATCTAGAGCACAAGAATTAAATTAAGGGTCATATGGGTTTTGTCTTTGAAGTTGTAACAAATCTTGGATCTAGAGTCAAGCTTAGGTATCCACCTTAGAAATGTCACTTGGGTGCATTGATTAGAAGACTTTTTTTGTGTGTTGATCCTTGTCTATATATACATAGTGTTTGAGATTGGATATTCATGATGATGACATGGCTAGAAGATAGGGTTATGCAACTAGATCTTCTCCATTATTGAAGAGTGTTGATCTCTTGTTCTTGGTTTTGAGATTATTGTATGGCTATGAAAGTATAACTATGATGCTACAAGACTGTTCATAGGTTGGAGAGCTTGTGTTAGAGGTGACATATTTGATCCTCTCTTTCTCTCTTATGAGCATTGATACTTTAATATTGTGTTGTAATGAATTTTTTGTTGATAATACATTATGTGTGCTTTGGAGGCTAGATTTTTCTCAAAGGGTTTTCCCATGTTATATCTTGTGTTATGTGTTTATTTCTCTATTAGAATGATTTTATTTTATTTTAACTTGCAAGTATTATTTTTTTAGTTTAACATTTTGTACAATTAATATCACTATTAAGCTATTGAGGATTGGTAGATGTCTCATATTTCTTACAAAAGGTAGCAAGTTGACAATCTAGGAACATTTATTGAAGGGTATTTCTTATGTAATTATGAGGGGGTATTCACATTAATTGGTTACATTAGTCTAGGTGATATCAATACCAATTGCATCAACATATGCATCTCCATAGATTTTTAATCTTTGAACAATAAGTGCTTTGCTTAAGCACTATCAAGGATATTGATGGTCTTCCCTTTTCCTTACAATAGAACCCATTGTGTTTTTCTTCACAATCTCTTGCTTACCAATAGGTATAGAAGGAAAGAGCATAATGTAGGAGGTTGCATTAGTTCCAGACAAGAGACACTAGTCAAACAATGATGGGTGGCATACCCTAGTCCAAAACTAGATCACCCAATGTAAACCCATCTTTAACAATATGAATATCTAAATATCCTTGTCCCAGCTTCTTGATCTTTGTTTTTGAAAAATATTTCATATTCTAATCTTCTATCGTAACACATTAATTAGTGAACAAGATCAAAATCATCACATTGAAATCCAAATAAACTCTTTATTATTTCTCAATTTCAATTATTAAATATTTATCTCCTTATATTTCAATCCATTTTCATTAACATCAAACATTTAATTAAATTAATATAATAAAAATTATTACAATTTCAAATATTTTATATATATTTTAAAAATAAATCATGAAATCTAATATATATAATATTTTTATTTTTAAACTCTAATATTAATCAGATTACCAAAAGCATAATTTACTTCACCTATCCTCTAGTATGCCATTGCACATTCATAAGAAAATGAGAATGGGGATGTGGGCCTCTTCTAGATAATGATTATATTGGACCAAAGTGTATATGTTGAAAAAAAAATCAAACATATTTAAAATGTGATAAATGGATGAATTAACATTTTAAATATAAAGAGTTAAATTAATTGATTAATGTAAATTAAAGGATATAAATAAAAATAAGAGGGTTAAAGTTGAGTATTTAAAAATTTAAATTTAGATTAATATGGTATTATGATAGGTTGGACTATGAAAGTTGAGATTGGAAATTGAATTAGAATATATAGGTATTCAATGTTTAAGAAGTTGAGAGTCTAGAATAGAAATGTGGCAACAATTATGTATAATACTTTGAGTATGTTTCATTTTTTTGTAATTCTATCCAAATTAAATTATGGTTTTGGTATTTGTACAACTTATTGTCTTGTTGGTATCTAATGTAAGAAAATTAGTGATAGTGTTAAGTAGCATCATGGAGCTTATGATGTAAGGATTGAAGTTCAAAGCTTCCTTGTGTTTTAGTCAACAATAAAAGTAAAAGAGACGATGGAGTTAGATGTGATGCTAATGTATGACATAAATGTTGCGAACCTATAAAATATTTTTTGAACAATGCATATATTGATGATGTTAGAATAATCTATGGATGATTTCTTTAAATACATGTTCTAGATACCAAATTCAAACATTTTGGTGTGCACAACAATGAATAATGGTCAATGTTTGGGATTGTCTTCTATAAATTTTAGATTTTTAAAATTTGGAAAAAGTGGACAAGATTGCTATCATGATTCTATCCAAGGGAAAAATTCATTATTGCAATATGATATAGGACAACAAGAGTTTTGAATAGTGCCATAAAGGTGTCTTGAGCACAATAATGAGGCATATCAGAGGGAATAGCTATTGGGTTAGTACATGTGTGAAAATAACTCAAATATTCTAGAAACGTCATCATTACAAAATATTGTAAAAAAAAATAGAAAAAAATTAAGAGCACACAATTTTCTCTCTACAACATGCGTCATAGTTGGTTTTATGGTCATGCAATAGATTAGATGATTATTGTATATAGTCCAGTGTTTGTAACTAGTACTCTATTATGTTTACCACTTGTTTATATGCAATTTCATTATTCATAATATCTTTTTATTAATTATTTTTATCAATTAAGACGGAGATAAACTAATTCTAAATGTTCCAAGTGGGATAAATATAAGAAAAAAAAGCTTGATACAATTTTACAATAGAAGTAATACGCACAAATTTTGAAGCAAATAATGGAATGAAAAGAAAGCAAACACATAGTACATAATATTTTACTTATGAAAACCCTTTAGACAAAAACCCAACACAATAACCTTCTTCACTACTGCCAAAAAACTTAATTATTCATAATACAATAATAAAACTTTTACAATCCTAATTACACGTATAAATATTAATTAGACATAAAAAATGAATTTCACAATTTTACATAAATATTGTAAAGTCATTAATGAATATATAAAACCCATACAAATATTCCAAAAAAATTCCAACATAAAAAATATTTCTTATTTTCCCAAAATTCCTAATCTACATAACCTTTACCAACTATAAACATAAAAAATATACATTATACTTTCAACATTAATAAATATATTAATTAATCGGGTAAGTCTCAAAATTATTCATCTTTATCCAAAAAAAAAAAAGATGATTATGCATAGTTTGAAAGTGACTCGTGTGAGGCTGCATATATGTGTTCAATATTGAAAGGTTTAGTACAATATTATTTTCTCATTTGTCTAACCCAATTAATTTCATTACTTATCAACAATTGCTATCAAGAGATTTGGTCTAAAACCACCTCCTAATGAGTGCACGTCCCATTATTCACATATATATAAAAGACTATTTTATCCCTTCTATTCGTTCATTCTCATATGCTATTCTATTTTCTATTCAAGATGACATGGACCCCTTCAATTTGAACACTTATGATTTATAATGTATGTACTAAGTTATTCCTTATGGTCCGTTTAATTAATGATTTTTTAAAAATATAAATGAAACCTTTACTTAATTTATTAGACTAGATCCCTTCAACATATTGTTAGAAAACAAATAAAATCATTTAATTTAAAATAAAATTAGAATATTAGAAATGTACACAAGAAATTAATTAAATTTTATGCTTATTTTATTTAAAAACAGAATATTTATTTTACTAGTTATTTTATAATTATATATTTTTTAATATATTTTGAGGGTGTTATATTTAAGAAGATTTGATTCTTAGTGAATAGATCAATGATTTTTTAACAAAAAATGTCCAATTTACACTATGAAACTAGTGACCAGTATTAACTCACTTATACCATATGAAATTGAATTTAAAGTTAAACCTTATCCACATTGTCACTGCTTAGAATTGGAGAGTTATTTTATAGATTTATTTAGTTTTAAATATATGTGAGCTCTTCAATAATTGTCTTAACATGATCAAGTCATTACACTTCATTCCTTGTTGTCACTATAATTATACCTCTCAATATAATAATTTATTTATTTGATGTAATTTTAAATTAATTATTTATATATATATATATATATATATATACAATATTTTAAATTAATTTTTTAGAAATTTTAAAAAATAAAAAATAATTATTTTTATAGTGGTTCATCTTAGACTACATCTACTTTCAGCAAGGGAATCTCTTTTATTAATTCTCAATACAATACATAATATTCAAGCAACAACAACTTTTTTATAATTTAGTCTCATCTCCAATCCACCAAAACGGTCAATTTCTAAATTAGCAAATACATGCCAAAAAAAGTCAGCTACAAAAAAGACATCCGTTTCGAGTGTGAGAGAAAGGTCATTATAATTAAAATATTTGAACTTCACGGAACCCAACAATTATTATATACACTTTTTTCGATCTTAAATTTCAAAATTATTATTTAAAAAATTATTTTTTTTTAAAAATCATCTCATAAACCCATTTCGTCTTTATTGCATTATTGAATATAAACAATGAAAATAGTAAATATGAAATATAACTACATATACCATATCAAATAATTAGTGTGAGATAATATTTTTTATTTGCAATATATAGATATTTTTAATATACTTATCCATATAAGTCTTAACCTTTAAAATATAATCAATTAATCAAATAAATAATTATTTTAGGATTTTAATCAACACTAACCAAATAACACCATTTAAAATGCAACCTATATTATCTGGAAGTGAAAGGGACAGGTGCTTTGTTTGGATTTAGCTTTTAGCTTTTTGTGGGTACATGTTTTTCCACGATATTATCTTCAACACCCCGCAGTTGCACCACTTTTACGTGGGAAGGTGTTTTTGATCCCAATGGATTGTGGTCCAATTTCTGTCAAGTACAAATAATGGATTTGATTGGCCTTGGGAAGTGTATTTTGTTTTCATGTCTTTCAACATCATCTGGAATTTCGACGGTGCAAATTTAAATATGTCTCTCTCACTCTTTGTTTTCTCCATTATCTACCAATAGATACGGAAAAATAGTAAAATAATCAAGATAATTCAATTGAATTTGTTGAATGTACTTTCTATACTTTAATCTTCCATTTTATAAATTATTTTAGTGCAATATCATAGAAATATAATGCTTCTTGGGGCATTAAATTCGACGGCCGTTTTTAGGGTTTTTGGTGTTTTCTATACTAACCTACTTCAACTTTCTTACGTAATGTATTTTAGTTTTAATATAGTGATATTAATGAAAGGCAAAATAATATATAACCATTATTTATATAAAAATATTTAAATAAGTTATATTTGTTTTAAATATCTTATTGTTTTTATCCTACGTAGAATTGAATGATAATTTTAATAAAATTTAAACTAAGGAAAAGGTGTTTTTATTAATCATATATAAAATTTATTAAAAAATGAAAAGTTGACTATATGTGATCTTTTAAAATAACTTTTTATTTTTAATTAAAAATGTTTAATATGTAATAATATAGAAACGATAGAAAGAATCATATCCTTAAAGTTCGCATAAAATTTTAAAAGTTGAGAAAAAATATCAAAGTGTGTAGTAATTATTATAATAATAATAATTAATAATTAAATACCTTGTCAATTGTTCGTGCCGGCCTTTGAGTAGATGTTTGTTTTACTAGTTTTATAAATTAGAAAATGAAAAAAATAATACGTATTATAATCTTTTCAAAATTTCATAAAATGTTAACGTGAATGTGATATTTTGAAAACGTTATTAAGCATGTCTTTATTTTTCATGATAAATTAGATTTGAAAAGATCAACTCGCATTTTCCTTCATGATTGTGATATTGAATTGAAGAAAGTTAATTGGTTTCTTGCAATTTCATGTGACGACTTTCTGTAAATCTAAATTATTTCCTACCATATTTTTTAAGTATAGTTTATGTTAATTCGATAAAATCTATATAGATATCTATAATTAATTTAGATTAATTAATGATATTAATTAGTATTTATTATTTAACAATTTTATAATAATTATTATAAGAATTGTAAATTTAATAAATGATAGCATTTAATTTTATGATTGAAATGTAATGAATTGTATAAAGATTTTAAAAATTATGGAATTTCATCATGAATAATAGATAATGTTTACTTTTGAATTAAAATATATTATTTTTAATATATAAAGACAAGATTAGGAATTATGGTTAAATTTATATGATTATATAAATGTTTTATATTTGTCCATTTGATGTAGAATTTCATTTTTTTATTTGTCATCTTCAATCCTTATTTTTATATGGAGACTAGTGGCATTTAGAAATATCTTGGTAAGGTTGGTGTGTCACTAAGTGATGTGTTTTACTTCAACTCAATAATATGTATAAAATATTGAAACAACAATCTTCAATAATACATATTCTTGTGTGAATATAGATTTCTTATAGGGCATCAAATTCAATTTTAACTTTTTAAAATGAGAAACGACTTGCTTCCAAACGATTAGAATGAAAGTATTAAATGTCTTTAAATACAAGGAGATAACAACCTATTGTGTAAATATAAATATGTGTTTAGTCAACCTTCGAGGAGGGAGGGGGGGGGGGTGGTGTATCTAGGCAAGCGTTGGTTAAATTTGAATTTGGGTACATTTGCACATGGAAATATGTGAGCACAATGAGATATGTGCATATAATGAGCGTAATAAATATACTTGAATAAACTAAATGTATGACAAGAGATTTGACTTTACATAAAATTACACTACTTATCAATATATGTATACATTAAAATATCCGTCTCAAAATAAAACCAAAATGAAATAAAAAAAGATAATATGAAATTATAAATTTTACTATTACATATATATTTGTTCCAAAATATTTTACAAATTTAATTTTTGTTTGTCTCCTAATATTAAAGATATGGGGTGAGTTTATAATTTGAATTTTAGGGGTCAAAAACATTATTTATGCATTCTTTACTTTTATTTTTAAAATCTAATAGTAAATTTTGAATATAAAATGATTTGAGTTAAATCATAGCTTAAATATTTAAATTTACAAGATGTTTTTTTATATATTTTAAAATTTATTTGTTTTAATATTTTAATATTTTAATTTATTCGATTGATAAATTTTAGGACTTAAAATTAAAGTTTTTAAAATTTGAAAGTTTTATTAAAGAATGCATTTTAAATAATAAATTAATCAAAATAATTATTAATAGATTTATAAAATATTATTTTAATATTTCATTTTTTTTATGAAGGTTTGTGTTAATAGTTAAAAGTATATAATTATGTTATTTTAATATTGAAATTTTAATATTATTTTAATTTAATTTTGTATTTATTTTGAAAAAAATATCTCAATACATGTATAGATAGATCAAAATGATCTTGGAGGTCATATCCATATATTAATTTTGTAGAAAAAGATAACAATTGTTAATAACTCCACAATGGAGGGTCCTATTAAAATGTTTGAGGATTCTTAACAAAATCCTCAAAGGCTAATAGAAATATTTTTATGTCAACTATAATTTCTATCATCATCCATTTAAATTTGTGTGTGAGTACACACACATATACAAACACATAGCACCTGAGACTTTTTGTAGATCTACCCCTCAGGACCATTATCCATATCATCTTCATTGTCTATTATTTTTTCTTCCAATGTTAAAGACCAATACACATTGATATGAATTGTCACCCATGTTGTAAATTTTATGAACACAATCTCCTACTTTTCTTGTTGAATTCATGGGTCATCAATGGATCCAATTGCTAATATGATGAACATAACCTAGGGAGCGGACCCAACCAAGACCAAATCAAAAGGCCATAAATCTTACCAATAGGGAAACTTGAGTCAAAGAATACCATATTTAAAGATAGAGCCAAGGCCCAATATCCATCCCAATTTGATAATTTACATGGATACTAACTCGTCTTACAACCTCAACAATTCCCCATGCTTCCAAAAGGACCCCAACATAAATTGTAGCAATGTCAGTGTTAACACGGTAGTGATGATTCACCAAAAGAAAAATCTCCCACAATATATCATTTGAATAGCATGCACCATTATCATGGATTTCACTCTAAAATGTAATCTTTATCCTCAAGTTTGAGACCTCTCCTAGAAAAGAGATATGCCTCATTTTTTATGAATAGTGTTACACCTTGTTTCTCAGTTACCAAATTTCTTTTACCTTTATGAGTAAATATGATATTAAATGTAAATCATGACTTTGATATGGTACACCCCATTGTGGGAATACCAAATGTTTTAATACACGATTATGTTTCATATTCGGATGGAAAATGAGATGAATGAATATGCGTTGTAATGTGATTGCTTTAATTCTTTGATGATGCAAATGATATATGTTGCAAATGAATCGTTTAACTACTTTTATGATGCACTAAATTGGATGCAAGAAGAATTAAGCCCTCTAGTGTGGAGAGGGAGAGTATCACCTAGGAGAGGATTTTGGTCTAGTAACCCCCTAATGTGGGTGTGTGCACCAATCTGTGGCACAAAAAGGTGCCAAATTGCAAAAAAACCCATAACATGCAATATTGCACACACCAAATTTGGAAAGCGCCAAATTTGGTGAGTGCCAAATAGGCTCGGTAATACCAAGCCTATTTGGTGAGTGCCAAATTTGACACTCTCTAAATGGATTGACCATTTGACGAGTGCCAAATTTGGTGTTTGCCTAATTGAAAAGAATAATGAAAAACTAGATAGAAAAAACACCATTTTTTGCTTGCAACCCACAACTTCATTTGGCATTTTTTACCTTTGTAACTTGTGCTCGCCAAATGTACTTCATTTTTTGCAATCTATGCTTGTGATTCTTTGTGAGGATGGCGCTAATACATTGCAGAGGTGGAAGAGGTATGTATTTGTGTTGTTTTAGTTTCAATTTTGAATTAAATTGTAGATCAAAATAGGTTTTTGATTAAAATTTATTTTAATTTCCAAGAAAACAATCTCCACCTCCAAATATTGATAATTCACAAACACCTCCTCATGAAAAACCCTTGTAAATAAGAAGAACATCAAATCTCTCTCTCAATTCGTAGACATCCTATAGGAACTCAAGAAAATATTTTAAATTAAATTGAAAACAACAAAAGAGAGCTTGAAAATTTGATTGCAAGATTAAATGAACATGTTGTAACCCACCCTTATAGGAGAGGCATTGATGAATCGCTAAAGTCAATTATATCTCATGAAGGAGCAATGAGTGAACAAATTAATTTTTGGTCGAATAAGAGGGAGGAATTAAAATAATTTTATGCAAGTGGACTTTCCTATGCACAAGTGAAGAAAGAAAAATATAGCAAAGCCGACTTGTGTGCCCTTTTCACAGACCCAAGAACCAGTGCACCTTTATCACATGCATGCAGGAGGTTCCCCATCCATTGGTGCCACCATGAATTAATTAAAAATAAGTTTTGGGAGTGGTAGTGGACGGTTTTTGACCAACCTCTATGCAATAACTACGAGGTACCACAGTATTTTTTGAGGAAACTCTATTGTGAGTTTGTCCTCAATAAGATGTCAAATTATTTTTTCTATTTAGACTTTTAGGGTAGAGGTGGGGGTTCCACACATGATAGACCGGGTGCATGATGTAATCCGTAATTGGCACTGAGACCCTTGGCAAAACCCATGGTGGAGCATGTCGTTGTTCCTTCCATTGTGAAGGACAATGTTGAGGTGGACATGCTGGACCCAATTAGCTTGCTTACTTAGAGCCTTGTACAGTGTGTGAGGCTTTTAACAGAGCCTAGTGTGGGTGAGTCTTCTAAGCCCAGAGTCCCAACCCACATTTGTCACTCTTGCGGCATTGTTTGCACATACGATGGTGGGAGTGCTCAAGATGTAGCTACACAAGATACATAAGCTGCAAAGAAAATGGTCATGATAGATACCTTGTTGAATCAAATATTTGGCATTGATACTCAGGTAAATTTCAATAAGTTCATTTAATTTTGTTTATTAAATTTTATTCTAAAATGTCAGAATAACTAAATTAGTAAAATGAATATGTTGACAATTCAGGGTTGGAGCATTGATTTTATGTGCACCCTTCCCATAGACCCCTATATGTTTACATCATCGAGTCCACAAGTATGTAACCAATATTAAAGAAATAATTATTGCATGTGAATAGTTTAACCTTATATGAATGATTGTCTCATAACACACTTTGGATGTCAAAGCAGTTTGTTGGTGGACCTTCAACATCAACACCTCGCTATTTTCATCTTGGAGCAACTTTCACTTGAATGTAACCTTACTAGTTAATGGTGTTGTAAAACAATGTTAGGTAGTTTTGGTAATTGAAAAGAACACCATTCCATATATGATTGTCCTTTTTAGCACAATTCCATATGATTATTCTTTTTGAAACTTCATATTTTTTGTTTCATTTTCAGATGCTGACACAGATAACCCTTCCAATGTTTGTGGCATGATGGACCATGCAATTGGTGCAACACTAGTAGGTTCTAATCCTTGAATAGAGGTATGTGAAAAATTAGTAAATTTCACATTATATTTGGTCATTTATTGGTCTATTATTAAAAATTTTAATGATACTTGTATGTAGTTTAATTGTTATATTGATAAGTTTGCTATAGGCACTTATCAAGCACTATCGTCAACATGCTACTGTTGTGAATGAGCATGATGATTATTTGTTTGCAGTAAGTGATTTTCTATTATATGCCATTCCATAATTCAATTTCTATACATTTACATGTATCTAAAATCCTTATTATATTAGTTGAAACTCCAAAGAAGTGAAAAGAGGAGGAAGAGTGAGTGCATTCAAAAGGCAACATCATCACTTGCATATCCATCCAACCGACAGTTGAAGGTAGTGTGTGATCTATTTCCTTCCCCTAGTGGGAAATGACTATGTAAATTAGGATCATTTGTTGTATGCCTACATGGTATTTTTGAACATATGTTTTGTACTATTGATATATGTGACATTTTATGTCCATATGGCTCTTTTGTCTAGTAAGCATGTTTTTACTTTATTGGATATATTGTATACTTTTATTGACATATATCATTGTATAGCCTTATGGATTTTTGCTTAATGCAAATCTTATTTTACCACTACTATCAAATTATATAGTTTTATCCTAAACTTTGTTAACATGAGGATTAAGTGAATCATGAAATCATGCCTTACTCAGGGAGAAAAATTCTCTTCTTCACTTGATGGAATATGATCCTCTTCCACTCCAATGGAACTCAAATTGTACACTTGGGCATCCTAGGTATGACCTTAATCTTTCTTGCTCATATGTTTACCAGTCCCGAAATGTGAAGACCCAAAAACTGTTAGGTTTATTTTCTCAGCACTAGGGCAAGGTTGGTTTAAGGTATGTTGAAAATTCAAAAACTTATTCTCGAATTTTTCTTGGGTGACAACATATTTTCCAACATGATATCATCTCCAAACTATAGAAATAGTTAGATCATCTTCAATATTTATCGCCTTAGACTAAGCTTGTTCAATTCCACAAATTTTATCTCTTTAAAATAAGTTAAACTTCAAGATGTAAAGAGAACATGAATATGTAAAATTGAATTAACTTACTTGGTTGATCAGACAAAGGAATTTGTTGGAGTCCTCAATTGAAACGGCCTACAAAATCCTGGATTATTTCTTTTTCACCTTTGATAATCTGGAAGAAATATCGAAGCAAGCTAGCAATATTAACTACTCTTTGAAATGGTCAAGAAATTTCTTTTTCAAAACACCCCAACCGATTATACACCCCATCTCTAGCCCTTTGAACCATTTTGTTGTATTTTTAATTAGGATATCGACAAATAGTCTCACAAATACATCCTCTTCCCGAATTCCCAAAATTCTACTCCAAACAATCATGGCTAGAATGTGTTCTTTAGGATCTTGTAGGTTCTTACCTGAAAACTTCAAAAAATTCTTCCTTGAACCATGTGGTAAATCATTATGTTTAGATAGGGCTAATGGTCTGATACAATTTCCCCAGGGATTTGAAATGATAGAAGCCATAAAATTTAGATCCACCAACTCCTTTAAGGAGTAAAAAATAAATTACAGCCAAGCCAATTCCTATGTGGGGGTTGAGTAGGAGGAGGATTCTGACGTTGATTTGGGCATTGATTCGAGTGCTAATTTGGACGAGGGGGAAAATTATCATAGTATACGAATTCAAGTCTTGGGGGTCATTCCACTACCCTCCTTGGTGGTCATTGAGCCCATTCTTCTTCCTCTTCCAACATAAAGTTCACTCTCATGTAATCTACAACACTCCTTCTATATCACCAAGCGAGTGTATTTAATTGATAAATAATGTCCTCCTGCTTCACATGCATCCAATCCAAACCAAGTTGTAGCATAGGAAAGACACCTTCATGTGGAAGCACCATCTTGTTGCATGACCTAAAGGTGACCTTCAAATATTTTACTTAGTGAATCCTTAGTAGAGTTGCCAAAAATCTATTAGGGAATGAATTGGCCTTTATTGTAATATTCAAATAATAACTCTATAGCCCATGATACAAAGACCAATATTACTAAAAATTCTAGAAAAATCACAATTGCATTTGTGAATTTCCTTTGAATTTTAGAGGTACAACTCCTACCTCGAGTGATATAATTGATTTTTGGGTATGCTTTTAACGAAAAAGCAGGAAAGAAAAGCAAACACTAAACCATAAATATGAGACTAATGTGGTAAAATCAAAGAAACCATTAACGCCAAAGCTCAAAGACTTAGAAAATAATGACTAATAAATTTAATATCAAAGAATGGATATGATCACAAATGAAGAATATAGTATCAACAAATTATTGCACACAGAGAAAAAATCTACATAATTAGTTCAACCAACAGACCGATATGACAAATACTATACTCAAAGCTTACAATTCACATATTAAAAGCAATCTGAAATAATAATTTATTCTCATACATGTTCCTCCTTCCTTAATTACATCACAATGCTATTAAAGAAAATTCAAACTTTCTTAGAGTCATTTTTATCAAATTTTATATCTCACCCAAATCTTGAATTTTGGCAGTTATAATAGCGGCCATGGACTAATTGACGGTTTCTTGCCAGCTAATCATTCCATTTAAAGAAGCTGATAAACTCAAAGAATTAAAGATTAAGAACGAACATCATTACGATGTCTCTTCAATTGGATTTGACAGTTAGCCAGAGCATTTCCTATTCAGTACATCTACCACGTAGCCATCCATACTTGCAAATGGTGCAAGTTTCAAGGCCTAAATTGAATGGAAAATGCATGTCTTCATTAATCCATGTGTGTGAGCATTCAAATGAAGGGGTAACTCAAATTTTTCATAGAAAAACTAAATATTATAATAAATTTTAGTCACATCAAGATTTAGTTCTCAAGCCACATCACTGCCTCTTCAATCACCAAGTCCCAAGAAAATCCAACCTGGATTTGCTTACTATTTTCTATAAATCCAACGAGAAAGATCTTCATTTTCGCATTTCAAGTTGCATTCCTGAAAGATGGAGAGTATTGATCTAGTGACATTCTTCTAGGAATGATTTCATTGTGATTGAGGAAGTTGAATGTAGACCCTTTTTTAGGCTATTCATAGACCAACTAAGGGAGGTCTTCACAATTCTGAGTGAGATAGAGGAAGAAGTACTACACCAGATTTTGGGGGAAGGGTTCCTTAACTGCGTCCATGTCTACAATGCAGAGCTCCTGGAGCATTTCATCTATAATGTGGTCTGCACCTCTAGACAACCTGATTGGGTAATTAGGGCAACAAAATGTTGCATTCGAATTGAGTACCAAAATAGAGTAATGGTGGCTATCAGAGGGTTGAACCAATTTCCCAAAATTAGCCTCATGGGTGATGCCATATGCATCGTTACTGCAACCCAACATGAGGCTATAGATGAGGCAATGACTCTTCTTCGTGCAGGGCTGGTGCTGAATGATATGGGTATGTTTGCTCACTTTATGTAATCTCATAAAAATCTGCTTTCGTCGGCCCAGACTGAGCATTTACAAGATGTGGTGGAAGGGATACGTGTCCTCATGTTTGTTCTTTGCAACTAGAAGAAATACATTGATAGCTTTTTGTTTTGGGGCATAAATGCCAATTTTGTAACACCAAAGTTACATATATACATATGAATATGATATAATAGAAAGCTTTTCATAATTTGGTGTTATGTTATCCTTTTATCAGAGCATTCTTCTCTTTAATTTATCACTACATTTGATAATGATGTCTGTGTAAATTTTTGCATATTTTCATTTTTTGATGGTTGTATTCACTTAGTTAGACATTTTCTTGCATTGACATCGCCTAATAAGGAAAGTTACAGAAAACACATGAAATCCACCATTCTTACAAAACCCTGTACTTTACTGCATTCACTTTCATTTTCATATAATCAACAAAAAATGAGGTTTGTGAAACCCTGTCGACGAGGTTTGTGAAACCTTATTGAGGATCGACAATGGTTTCCAAACCTATCAAGAATACCGACGATGCATAGAAACTTCTCTCACTCTAGCTTCTCATTATTTGCGGACTTTTGAAAAGTTACATAACCTTTGGTACAGTTCAACAACTTTTTGGACATTCAGACTTAAACATCCCCATTAAGCTTTTGGTGTTTCTAGAAGTTATAAAAACTTCACAAAAGACCAACAACACAAAGAAACAAGGGACAAAATAAACACTTCATAAAGAGTTTCGACATAAGGAGAATTTACAACAACCTAATTGGCACCTTTCGAAGTTCATGAAACCTAAGGAAACACTGACAAAGCTCCATACTTAGAAAAAATTTCAAATAGGGGCAACAATTTTAGGGGTCATGACCAAAATAGGAGTAACACTCATGAAATCCCCTACTCGACTTGTAATTTATTCTATAGTGTGTTAGTTTCAAAAATTGTGTACCTTTAACTGCAGACAAAAAAAATTATCTTGCAAAAGACAAAGCAATTTCCAAAAATGCTCTCCAATTATTCCTACAACTTTGTTCTTTTCTCTTGCCTTAATCAATTATTTTTTGAACTAAATCTAATGGGAGAGAAATCCCAATTAATGTTCTCAAATTTAAAATTATATTAATTGCGCCTTAAATGTTGGCATATGCCAAATTTTGTTTCCTTCTTACACATGCTCTTCCCTTTTTGAATTTTAGTCCAATGTAAATTCAAATGGTTTCCATAACTAAGGCGGCTCCCAATGTAGTTTTAGTAACCATCTATTCTCTTGAAAGAATATTCAACTTCTTTATTGCTTTAGAAAAACACTACTTTTGCTTATAAAAGCCACTTTTCAAAGTGAGGAAAGGTTATGGGAACCTTGTTGGCTCTCGACAAGTTTTTGAGAACTAGCTCAAACATCGACACAAGTTTCGTTCCTTTCCATCTCCCAACTTTTTTTTAGCCTTGAGACATCTTCAACCACGAGCATTTTAGAAACACACTTGGTTTTAGGAACCTTGTTGAATCCCGACAAGCTTTTGAGAAAAATTTCAAATATTGAGACATTAACAACAATAATATGAATAGAAGATGAAATAAAATGAAGACCTTGTAGACACAACTCAAAAAGTTATTTCTCTTGGGATGGATGTTTTGAAAACTTAATTGACTCTCAACAAGGCTTGACTAACCTACAAGGACACCAAAAATCAAAGAAACAATATGACAATCTCTAATTTAAAGAGTCTATGTACTTGTAATTCAATTTTGGACCTATGAATCAAATAAAAAGGCAAGTCTAAGTTGTAACTTAATTTTGAGTTCATGGATTATTTAAAAATCTAGGTCAACTAGTGTACTTGGCATTTTTTGTTTTAGGTGCCTATGTTGGAAGTGTATGTGGGAATGCAAAGCATTGTAAAGGGTCAAATTTTTTGAAAAATAGAAAGCTAGGAAAAGATAAAATATAAGTAACACATTTTTATTGTAATCTCAAGTTTCAAAACTAGGTTATGTTGTAACACCCAAAACTTGAAGTTCAATGAAAATGATGGACATGTAGTGTATTTTGAAATACCCATTCTTTATAAATATTGATAATGAGAGGTGATTTTATAAATTTGCATGTGTAATATAGTAATTTTTCATTCTTTTTCATTTTCAAGATAATATTTAGATGATTGCATTATTTTGTGTTAATTATTATGTGCAATACTAATCAAGAAAAAATAGTTAATTTTTTTACCTCAAAGAATTGATTAATTGGTGGTGTTGCAAAATAGAGCTATTTTTATTTTATTTTATATCTAACCTTGATTGTTTCTTTTTTTAATTAAATATAAAATAATAATAAAAAACCAAAATAAGTTTTGGTTGGACAAAGCTAAATAGAAAAATCAAACAAAACATTAATTCTCTTTGTTTGAATTGCTAGTTATTCAATTTAAATTTTATGTAATGTACAATTGAGATATGACCAAAGGCCAAATTAAAACGGAACTACATAGATCATTGAGTGGATGGATTAATACATGCATCTAATATTCCAGGTGAATCACCATTAGAAATGCGTAGTTTACTATGGCAAAAATATTAAATACAAATACCTCATAAAATATATTAATGACAAAATGAAATGCATATGATTGATAATTCGTAAAATCTGGGTGATTTGGCCCCCCACTGATTGCAATATATTCACCAAATTCAAATATGCAAATATGAACTATTCACTAGAATTGATGAAGATTCGACACTAAAAAGTTTGTTGAATGCTATGACTTGAAAACAAAGACTGTGAAGTACTTCGATTTTTTTTTTCATGAGCCAATTCCTTTTTGGGAGAGGTAACTTTAATACCTAACTGTTGTTGGGATTGCTAGTTTTTGGATCAATAGATACCTTTATAAATATACTAGTTACATGAATGATACATTTACTTATTCCTAATGACTTTTTTTTTTACATAACATCAATGAAAATTCTCCATATTGATAGTGTCTTATGGACAAACTAAATAGAATCTTAAAGTACTAGTATTTTTTTAAGATTATAAAAAAAAAATCTAATTATTTCTTTGACAAACTATTATATAATTTATCTAATAATATTCATTTAATTATTACCATCTTCTAAAATTCTATGCTTGATAAAAATATAAATGATAATATTATGACTTTTGTAAATTCTTAAATTATTCTACACAATTTTTAAAAATATAATATATACTACATTTTAAATATTTATTTCATATCATAATTATAAATAATTTTATAATGTAAAAATTAATTTTAAGATTTTTTTTTTTTTTATTCAATAGGGGTGTCCCACGGCCCAACAGTCTGTATCTTTCTAACTAATCAAACTATTAATAAAAAATATGATAAAGAAAATTGTGTTAGAACTATTATTAGATTTATAATTTTGAATCAATAATATATTTATATACATATATGAAATTTTGGGAAATATTTTTATACAAAAATTTTAAAAATATAATGGACAATATATTTCAAATATTTATTTGATATCAAAATTATAAATAATTTTATAATGTGGAAACTAATTTTAAGAAGTAATATTACTATATTTTCTAAAACGTTAATATCATGATTACATCAACTTTCTAACAAATTAAACTATTAATAAAAAGATATGACAAAGAAAATTGTGTTAGAACTATTTTTAAATTTAAAATTTTGAATCAATAAATATATTTAAATAATTCTTTCTCTATATATATATGATGAGCATTATAATAAATATCTGAAGACATTTTAAATTTAACCTTATCGATATGGTTAATAGAAATTTTGGGAAATAAAATTTCTTTTATTTCTTTTTAATTATATTAAATTCAACAAAATCACGACCCAATCTCTTGAAAGCTCTACAATCTCTCACGTTTGAGGATTTCCTTTGACTGCAATTTTCAATATTTATGATATTTTCTTTTTATGTAATTTAAGATAAGCCATTAGATGATAAATACGTACGTGAATGGAGAAATGGTTACACTTTTGAAGTATAACAATTAAACAGAGAAATGTTTTTGAATTAAAAACTTGGTTCATATGAGAGACAAGAATCTAGTCTGCATGACTTTTTACATAGAACTCCCCACTTGTGAATATTATAAAAGAAGTTGTTGGGGGAGGGGGGTGCAAGAACATATGTTTACACCACTCCACAAAATATTACAATCATCCCTATCTAACAATGGGCTTGAATACATTCTTGTTTCTTTTGGGAATAAAATTGACCTTGAGACAATAATGCAAAGTGATCACAGAGATTCTTTTAATAGCAATACATAATAATCATAATGATTCATTGTTTTTTTATAGTGGGTGGGTAGTGAGGTTGAAGGGGCATATGCTATTTCATTGTACTATGTATTAATGTTGGGCTTGACTTTCAGTGCTCATTACTATCATTTTATTTATTTATTTTCATTGAGAAAGATTTACTTTGAATGGTGGTGCACCATCAATTCTTACACTGTGGACAAAATCCACATTTGAAAAGATTGTGTTTTATATTGTGAAGATGGAATTGAATTGAATGGAATGATGGGATAAAGGAAGGAAAGTGAAGAGGGGCCCTTCCTTTGCTTGTTAATTGGAAAGTTTGTTTAGATTCCCATTCATCTTTTTGACATGTATTGGTTTTGATGTTTGTTGTTGTCCTCCTTTTGTGTAAATTATGCATTCTTTTAATATTCTTTCATCTATAAAGGTTTTGTGACTTTTCTTTAGTATATTTAGATGTGGGAAATAAAGGAATGTCTCCATCTATACATTGATTTGGAAATTCAAAATAAAATTCAAACTTGACTTAATAATATTTTTTTTATTAAAAAATAGTTAATCCAATAAAGAATATAATATAGTTATTTTTTCATAAAAGAATTTATGAGTTGGTAATAAAATTTAGATTTTTTAAATATTAATTAAATGTTTCATTCTTAAAATGAGTTTAGATTAACTAAATGTAATTAGATATTGATCATATAATATTTTTTAAAAGTTAATTTAGGAAAGTAATGTAATAATGTATGTATTTAATTCGTTGATTGAAGATTGAGTTTTTTTGTGTAAGATTATGGATTTGTGAGATGTATTTTAAGAAAACAATAAATATCAACGTATGAAGTGCCTTGGGATCTATATTGGATTTGTGCTTTATTATTTATTTGTAATGAGTTCATAGGTTTGAGACTATTTCACAGTTGTAGGTTAACTAGTCCTTTGAGTCTAGATTCATCCTTGCATATTGTGTAGTTTTCCTCTTTTGCTCACCTAGTGTGTCGATGTCCTTTTCATTTTATGATATGTGTGGGAGTGTCATGCTACTCCAACATAGCCATCCTATGGCTTATCATTCTAAAATATTCAGTGATATTGTATAAAATTAATCTACTTATAAGAAAGAACTTTATGTCATAGTCCCAATTGATAAGCAATGGCAATCACTACATTCTTGAAAAAGAGATTCTTGTTCTTTCTAACAAACAACCACTCTAATTCCTACACACAAAATAAATTAATATATGTGATTCATATGAAATGGTTGACATATATATATACAACAATAACACATGATCATCAAGAACAAGAAGGGTCATGCATTTTTTTTTTAAATTTCCTTATTCAACCATCAATTCGTGTATGTACCACCATATTGGAGTTATGTGGTCACAAATTTCTAACTAGGAATCATGGTACTTAGTAGATAAATATTTTACCTAGTCATTCAATATGATCACACAACACACATACGTAAGAGATTTTTAGATGTTTAATGGGCTTCTATATAAGCTAGGACACCTTTGTGTTCCCACAGACACAACCTAACAATGTTTGATTTGGAAAGCACGTTATTCTAAGATAAAAGTACATATCATTTTGGTATCATCAAAACACTTCCTACACTTAAAAAATATTTTTAATAGCCTCACATGTATTGCAAAGCATTTGAATATTTGGGCCTTTACACTCCTTGAATTGTACCTATTTATACCTTTGGGATTTGATTAGCATAGATTTTCTTGGTTCCTTGCTAATCACCAAATACTATAATGACTTTATATTTGTAGTGGTTGAATTTGTTTTCTTTAATCATGGTTACTTGTAACAAGGCCTTTACAATGCCAAATATTGCATGCATCTTCTTTAGTCATATTTGGATCCATTTTAGAATTTTGACATCTATTTTCTCTGACCGTGATCCATAATTTTTTAACATATTTTTGGTAATATCTTTGGACTATGTTGGATTCCTGACTAGTCTAATGTACAAAATTTTACCCTCAAATTGGTTGATAGATAAAGGTGTTTAAAATGAAACATTAGTCTATCTTCTTTAATTCACAACAACGTACATCCACACATATTGATGATAATCTACCTTTCATCCAACATGCTTACAACAACTTGCAATGCATAGCTCTACGAGGCATAGTTCTTTGATTTTCTAAACATGCCTTTGGTTTCAATCAATGAAACCCCTCGATATTTCTACCATACATTGGTGAATTTGAAAATGCACATATAAGAATAAAAATTAGATAAAGCACAATAGTTGATATGAAAATTCAAATATCTTCACCAACACACCCAACAATTTTTTTGTGTCAACAATTAAAACACAAATATTTTTGTGACACTTATTGTGTATCACACACTTACAATGTCTAAAAATTGATGGCTTCCTCTTCAAAAGGAACACATTTTTGTTCCACGCTATATTTAATCAAACCTTTGCACTATGGTCCTTACACTATAATACACACAATTAGTGAGAATGAATTCATCATTAATATACAATAGTATTGCTAGACTTTCATATTTCTATCCACTTCTAGAGGAAACACAATATCAAACATCCAATAGATCTAGACCTTGTTCATGTCAATCCAACTATAATAGATGATAGCAACAACATGATGATAAACGTACCCGTTTAGGCAATCATCAGCTATTCGACATAGTCAAGAATGAGAAGTATGCTAACCAAACCAAATAATACAACTTGGAACAACTCCATACATAGTTTCCTTCACTCCACTTAGAGGATATATAAGCCATTTTTTGTAAGAAGGGGTATATGATCCAAGCACTACTATATGTGTAATTGTAGTCACACCCATGTGCACTCATCCTAAGCACTAGTCTACACTCCACACACATCAAAAATTCTATATGCTTCTACACAAATTTGTTTTGTGCATTAAGTTTTATATAATCCTTGTGCGCCTTTGCACATCATTTCCCACTTGCATTTCTTAGGCTTGCACCTAGACACTTCTATTTGTCAATCGTATGAGTATGAAAATTATTACTATATAAGTACAACACTTGTCACAAATTTTTGTACATAAAGAATGTTCCATATATTTTAATTAAATGAATAATTTATAAGCATAATTAAACACATGCATTTAGGAGGGAGTCAAACATAATGTGAAATTGTCAAGGGTGACAATTTATAATGCTATACAGTCCATTACCTGCCAAGCAATACACCATATATATTGGAAGATGGTATCACATGATATAAAATATGCAACTATTTAGGTCCAACTCTCAAATGTACAATAATGTATCCCAACGTGTTGATTAATAGTTCATTAGTCATTTTCAATGAAGCTCTAGAATATGCATATTCTTAATCCCTAATATTTTTTGTTAAACAATGCTTATATTAGTATAATTGTTGTATTGGTATGTAGGATCAATAATACACTTAGTCTAGGTGATGAATGCTCGAAATTACTTGGTACATATAATGGGCCATCATAAAAAAGATTGTGGGATCTCCTCATTAGAAAATGTAATCAATGGTGAAATAGGAGAAGAGAAAGATGTAGCATTAGATTCATTGCTTCTCACAAATTCTTGCTCAAGCAATGTATCCTCATGCTCCACACTATAATTATTGGTTTCCATATTATGTGCCTCAACATAATTTGAAAGATTTAGGAATGGATTTGCATAAATATGTAATCTATTGTAAATGGGTGCAACTAATAGATTTCTATTATCACTTATTCATTCAACCTTAATTCTGTTGTTATCAATAAGATCTAATGTCTTATGTTCAAAACCAATACAACTTTGTTTATCATGACTTTTCACTCTTTAATATTTTACAAAATATCTAATCATTATCTATTTTAGGAAGTGATTTGTTGAGATTCAATAAATATATAAGAAATATACCTAAATTGACACTCAACAAACTATTTTTTTTTTGAAGATTAAGTGTCTATATTACCATCTATAAAATAGTACTACACATATTCACAAAAAAAAGGTGGGTGAAAATAATCGTACACCTAAAATCTATGTGGGGCAACAATTTGAAAATATACAAACACAAACAAAATTACTAAACAAAAAAATATCGTGAACATTCGATTTATCTCATATATCAATGACATCTGATGGAAGATCTCACCACTATTTCCGATTTTCCAACAAACTTTTTTTTTTTTTTTTTTAATAAACATCTATCTATTAATTATAAATATATATTACACATATTCACAAGAGAAAGCATGAAAAAAACAATAAACAATCGTTATGCGGCAATAACAATACCGAGAAAGGGAGATGGGTCCCTATCATCCAACCTACCCCATACATCAATGGAAGTGATCCAACAAATTTCTTTGAAACACACCATCCATATATTCTTAAAGCTCGGTGAACTTCCTAAAAAGTATTTGATATAAAAGTAGTAGGGCCTAGGGGAAGCAAACATTTTTAGCGCTTGAATAACATGAAATTGAGTTGACAAGTGTGTTTATGGCATTGGTTTCCATTGTAAGAGATGTCGGGCGCAAGCTGGCGACAAAACGTGCATGCACAATAAAAGCAAAACAAAAAACAATGAATTTCTTCCGACTTCCCATTGTTTGCGTATGGTGGTGTGGCGTACAAGATTCGGTGACACTGACGTCAGAACTGCAGTGACTTTATCGCAGTTTATGTAGAGACATGTGAGTCCATACGACTCGTCGCTTTCTTCTATGTTTTCATATTCTTCGCTTATTTTTCGGGGGTGGAAATAGTTTACAAGGTTGAGTGAAATATATTATTATTTTATTCATTTATTATATTAGGAAAAGTACGCACGTTCTTTTTCCATCGTGGGCCAAAAGATAAAAAATTGTGGGGAGAATAATAAAACGAAAACTACATTTACCTATTAAACTAGCTATTCCTAGTGGAGCTTCAATGTCTAATGCCACGCCGTCCCATTTGCATTTTATAATATATTTTATAAGCTTGGTCTTACAACATAGCCAAACACAATAATATTCCATGAGACTAGCATCGATAATGAGCACTACCATTACTTAGCTGATGTTTTTAAAAATAAAATAAAATATTTATTTTAGTTGATAAGGATAATTCTTGAAATTTTGATAGTTTTTGGTCATTTATAAATTAAATTTAGTTATTTTTTAAAAAAACTTTTAGTTCGTAAGATAATATTTTGGTTGATAAATCATTTTATAATGAATTTGATTGATTTTGAGTTTTGATTTGATTTTTGGAATATATGGCTCATCTATCGAGTGGGGGTCACTTCTCTCTAAAGTTTGGAGGTTTTCAAATGAGTTGAGCTTTGGGAAATGTATGATTGACCAATGACCCTATAAATATAATTGACAACTGATGGCCTACCATATTACTCCAAATGTATCCAATTCTATTCCACATCTTTAATATGAATTGTGAATCATATTTTTCTTTTCTTAATATAAAAATATACTATTCATTATAAAAAATAACTTTATTGATAACTACCAAAATAATTTTGGTTGTTTAAAAATAATTTTCACATTGTTAGCCTTGTTTTGACACCACAACATTTAAACTTTTTACATCAAAACGACAAGTGTTGACATGTATAGAACACTTTTGTCAAGTCAAATTTAGTTGCGTAATGATAGTGTCACTCATTTCTCATGGCATTTGCCATAATTCCCATCTTAAGAATGTCACATCTAATCAATGTTGTGTAAACTAATTGGATAGTGGTTTTGTGCTTTTTTTACCATGATTGAAGATGGAGGTGTAAGTTGGATGATTAAATGTGTGTGGAAAATTTAGGGATTACTTATGAGTCCTAAGTCCAAAGTGGAAGGAGTATGGTTATATCTATGGTTGAAATGACTAGGTGAAAGTTTCGAAAAAAAAAATGAAATTATTTATGAAGGTTGTTGGATGGCTCACTCAAGTCTAAATTAATCAAAGTAAAGTGGATACCTAGAAGGGTGTATAGTTAAGGAAGATAATTAAGGTTAACTATATGTTACAATACAAGAAAGTGGAGGGTGAGCATTGTAGAGGGTTAGGGACACTTGTCACATGATGACAAATTTGAGGATTTAGAGGAATTTTTAATTGAAGAAAATATTAATGATGATTAGTGCGTAATTAATTGATCAGGTTTAGAAAAATTAATGAGATGGGATGATAGTTGATCAAATTATATTAATCAACCTTTAGAGCAAGGGGAAATGTAATTAATTAAAAATACATTTATTTAATTATGAAGATGAAAAATAATAAATTAAACAATAAATTGTTTATTTAATTATAAGGAATTAGGAGATGGTGAATTTATGCAAAATAATTAACTAAATATTTATTTAATTAATAATGTGATAAGAGGTCAATTTTGTGATGTCTACAATTTTAAAAATACCCAATTTGTAAGACTATAAACCTTAGGTGAAAGAAACGAAAAAACATTATCGTATATGAACTAATTAACCACTATATTGCCTTTCTCTGATACCATGTTATAATTTTTCATAAACAACAAATATACCAAGAGAAAATAATGGCACTAATTCAATGCAAATAAAATAAGAATAACATTTTATTATATGGATTCAAGGTTGTTGATGGAACGAAAGAGTTATAATATATATACTTTGGGGGGGGGGGGATTTAGAATGGAAAATTATGAAATGAGTTGAGTCAGCCACAAGTAAAAAAGTGGTGGACTCGATATGAAAAGTGAAGTGAGGTGAAATCAAATTTTCTTTTTGTGAAAATAATTCAGATTACATAGATGTCAGTATCTTTGTCTTTATATCTAGTGGATTACAACAATTTGAGGTAGCATACATCTAAACTAGAAGTCACCTTCAACCAACAAACCACATGTAAGGGATCCAATCCATCAAAGTCGCCCAAGGGTCAAACTAGCCTGAGTGCACCTTCAGGGGTTTGAACCTTGGTGGATGCATTCTATATCACTACCTCATGATGACTAATTGTACTAAACCAATTGAGCTACAACCCTTTGACAGGTGAACTCCACTTGAAGATCACATTATCTTGACACTTGAAGATCTAGTGAGCTCAACTTGATGTGAAGCGCTTAGTGTTGCTAAATCCACCTAAGTAAATAAAATGAATCACCTAGGTAAGGCTAATATAATAAGTGTAATTTAATTAATTACACCAACAACCAATACTTAAGGAACGAAAAAAAACTATTCATAAATCTATAAGTGTGCACAAACATGATGCTACAAAATCTTGGAAACCATAGCTCAAGATCAAGTTTATTTTACATACTTTAAGGGAAAGAACATCATAAACAAATATGAAATTGCCTATACAATTTTTTTAAAATAAAATAAAGTAAAACCATAAATAAGTAATAAGAAATATATGGTTTATGTTTCTCTAAAATAAGTGGTTCCATGCTATAATAAATTGAAATTATAGAGGTCACCATGTGAATATGAAAGAATAACTGTGTAGAGACCAAGGATAGTCGATAAGCAAACTGATTTAGAAATGTAACTATACAATGATATTCTTGCGACTTGGTAGGATTAGGATCCTATTAAAAATACCACATACAAATTTAGAAAGGAAATTAGCTATAGCAACATTAAAGTTTTGGATCAGTAGACACTACTTATATTTAGGACACACACAATAGAGGTTCTTTCCAACAAAATTTACCAATAAACAAGTGCTTAGCAATGATAGCTATATTATAGATCTAGAATAATCAAATAAATGCAAATATATATAGTTTGAGTGATCAATTGAGTTGCTACCAAAAAAAAAGTTAGCTCAATGATAAGTTATTTTAATTATGTGCATGAATAAAAGCGGCTATAAAAATATTAGAGTTATAAATCCAGATAGGCATCATAATATATTAGGGATATATTCCCACAAAAAGAGTTGTAAATAGAATAAACAAAGCAAGGTAACTAAGCGCATAAAGGTGGTAGTTATAGGTAAATAAATATATACATGATGTATATTATTCTGAGGTCATTGACAAAGGCGTTCACAATTGATATGTTCCCTACTACCTAGACTATATATTTCCCTTCCAACCAAGTAACTAGATTATAATCATGAATGACATACACAATGGTATGATCTTAATATAAAATAAAATGGTAACAATAATAAAAAAAATGTGCCATTTTAGGCATTGTAATTCTTATACCCTACTATAGCTCCTTTATTGGCTTCTCTCTATAGCTTGATTGTATTTTCTTGTTGAACACCTCCACCTTCTATAGCTTCTCACTCTTCTTAAACTTGTAATAATGTTTTTGTTTTGTTTTTATTTTTCTCCTCTTACATTCGAACACATATATCTTTTCCTTTTATAATGATTTCACTCCTCTACTTTTTTATATTTAATTTTTCTCTACTTGCGCAATCTAAAATTGGGCTTGAGTTGTAAATAAATGAAACGTAAGATTATAAATATGCATTCAAAAATTTAGTACGTCTATCTAATGCATATATCCTAATGTAGCTCCTTTCTTGGATTCTCTCCATAGATTGACTATATTTTCTTGTAGCAAACCTAAACCTACAATAATATTTTTATTTTCTTTTTATTTTTCTCTTGTTGCATGTTATGTGAATATATTTTCCTTTCATAATGTTTTCACTCCCCTATTTTAATTTTAATATTCATTTTTTCTCTATTTGCACAATTCAAAAATGAACTAGAGTTGTAAAGCAATGAAACATAATTCTAAATATGCATGGAAAATTTAGTACCTCTATCTAATTCTTATATCCTACTATATCTTGTTTCTTAACTAATATCTATAGCTTGATTGCATCTTCCTGTAACATACTTCCACCTTATATAGCTTCTCACTCTTCTTAAATCTACAATAATTTTTTTCCTTTTGTTCTTCTCTTTTTGCATTTGAACAGAAATATATTTTTCTTGTATAATGACTTCACCCCCCTTTTTTTTCATATTTAATTTTTCTTTACTCCACAATTATATTTATTTTTAAATAACTTTAAGAACTTCCACAAATAACTCAAATCAACCCTTAATTTTCTTGTTAACTTACACATACACCATTATATCTCAAGTTTTAAAATTAACTTTCATCATGAAATTCGCCAATACATTTAAAATTAATTAATTATTTCCACTCAACTAGTTTAAACATCCTAAAATCTGTGTTGTACTATATTTATTTATTTTTCAAATATTTTTTTTCACTTGTCAGATCAACTCTATAATTAATTTATTTAAATTTAACTATAGAAGAATGAACTATTTCTCTCCATACTACTATCTTATAGTTAATCACAAGTGTATACAATGCCTCTAAGGAACACTTGAGCTATGATATGTAGAGACATCATGAAATCTTGCTCCTTCACTTACAACAATAAAAAAAAATTATGAAGGTTTGAAAGAGATCTAACCCATCTACAATATTTTCCAAAATATTTATGCATTTGCATGTCCTTCCAAGGCATGAAAATGGTAATGTTAGGAATATGAAATGAGTAGTTAAAAATATTCATCTTCTATGCTTTTTCTCCAATCTTGTGAAGAGAAAATTTTGAAAACACCACAATCATGATTAAAATAATCTTACTATAGTCAAGATAAATTTACCACTTAGGAAAATCAATGAGTTTGCATTACCATAGTTTTTCTACTTTAATTTGTGATCTAAACCACTATTATTATAAGAAACCTTTAAAATGATCTAGATCAATTTGAACATCCCTCTAACATGAAACTAGAATCCTTGGCAATGAATCATAAAAAAATGGACAAATCTATTCTCTCATGGCTCAAGATAACTTCTTTAATAAAAATTATAGTTTTGATCTCTTGGTTAGACAATATTGATAATTTTTGGATCAGGTTGACTCATGACAAGATGGACAACATAGGTTAGAGATTTAGATATTGAACTATTTTTCCCTCAATATAAGATCTTAATATAATCAAACCCATTAAAATTGAGTGTTTGTGGGGCTCCATGATACTTTCTTATATAATTTTGGAAAGCAAATATTACAAACTTGAGAAGTAGATTATAAATTCCAATGACGATTGATCTTATCATGTGAAAAGAGCTTGGAGGAACGGAATCAATAACTAAGTGATGATTGATAGAATCATTTAAAGGACTAGACTTAAACACTTCAAGAGTCAAATTGCTAATTTTTTTCAAGTATTTGTTGGAAAAAAAAAAAATTGGATCTTGGTGATGTATTCATATTTTCTTCCATTGAAGTGAAAGCTAGCCTTCAACTTTAATCTTAAGAACCAAGTTTAGAAACTTAAATAAATATAAATTTATAATATTATAATATATTTATCCATATTCTAAAGAGTATACTATGAACTTATGGATCCTATAGAAACTACATTGCATGAATATTAATAAGGGGAGACAACTAGAGCCTGTGATTATAAACTATGCCATTCTTGAAAACAATCCATCCCCATTCCACAACATTGAGATTTTAATAACTTCCCATGTCTTCCATATATACTCTTGGCTACGTAATTCCCCATGATTTTAATGGATACATGAGCCACAAAGAAGCACAAATGTCAAATCACCTTTATGCTATCTTTTTATAAAATTTACTCTAAGCATTGTGATTTCTAAGAAATTTCCCCTAAGCATTGTGATTTCTAAGAAATTTCTTTAAGGTTTGTGAGCTCCCAATCTACTTTAATAATGCACTTACCATATGGAGAATAACTATGCCAATTTTAGTCTTTAATATAAGGCAATATTTCAACATCTTTAGTTTTACAACATAAATATGAAGTAATTTGAGGAGAATTACAATTCCCTACAAAATTGATCCGAAAGAAATCATGGTATCTTGTTATTTAAGTAATATTATATAGTTTAACAAGAAGAGTAGTACATACATAAGTCTAATGTGAAACATAATTATCAAATAGGTTGCTAGAAGTCACATGTACTTTCAAAATCAACTTAAATCAAGTCTATAAATCTTGTTACATCAAAAACTTTAAAATATATCTATAAATTAAAAAAAAAACTGAAAAAGATATAAATCTGATTAGTCTAATCAATATAATTAATTTATAAATACTACACTAGAAATGATTTAATAAAACTCCAAAAATAGATCAGAAATGGAAACCAAACTCTCTTAAAATTATAAAGTAATTTAAAAATAAATTATTATTAAAATAAGTTGATGTGTAATGGCATAACTATATATCTCTATCTCGATTCTGTGGCTTTAATTTCAATCACAATCATAGGAATTGTGGAAGTCATTCAACCTTGCAAAACATCTTTAAGAAAAAGGAAAAAACAATGGGTGACAGGTCGCTCAAATGTCATTTTCATGTACAAATCTTTTCAATATAATATAAACTTCCATTGATTAGGATGGATTATATCTTTTTCAGATACACACAATCAGATATTGATGCCTCTCTTCTTTTCTCATCACACGTTTGCCTCCTATATAATAACAAATTCAAAAGAAATGACCTAACTCACAAAATTAGTGATATTTTGCAGGCGTTTGGATTGTTTTATTCAACAAAGTTTGGCTATTCCACAACAGGAACGATAATAATTTATCCAGATTGAAAAGGACATGAATAGGAAGATGGTAAAGAAGAGTATACCATTAAATCTGATCTCATCTCTCACAAAAGGTGAAGAGAATATCTTTGACCAGCAACATAATTGGGTGTTATTGTTAGGAAAGCAATAACCATTTGAAAGGTACATAATATGGATTGATTCTTCTCTACTTTTTTTCAACTTTACAGTAATTATTTGTGTGTAACCAAGGTTGGATTGTAAGGTAGTGTGGTCCAAATTTAGTGTTGATGTGAAGGGAGGAGAATATGCATTGTTTTCTTTCCCATTATAAAAAAAAACCTCCAATCCAATCCAACACCAGATTTGATTGATTGATTTAACTGGGCATATCACAGTTGGAAAGCTCTAGACTTTGTAAGATCAAGCTTTGAACTGACAATTGACAGGAAACTATTATCAACAGTGGAGCAACTAAGAATAAAGGGAAACAAAACAATAAAGAATAATAGAGGACAGATTATACGGTCAACTGATGGAGCACTTTTTCACCACTACTGAAGAAATAACCAGTGATTACATAAACAATTATTCAGTTTGTGGGCAAAGTATTTGGCTGTAGGAGATTAATGGGTAAGAATAGAATTGTCTGAAATTGATAGGAATATTTATTGCCTCCTGTTATGTCTGTCTGTCACACATTTTTTACTAAAAACAAAAAAAAAACATAAGAATAATCTAGTTAATAAGAGGATTAAAATTGTTATATTTCAACATTAGATGGGGTCCATGGGGATTGAGTTGACTCTGTGGAGGAGGATAATCACCTTTTTAATAGATCTAGAAGGGAAATTGTAAGGAGGGATCTAGTCACAATATTTTTGTTTCACATTTGCAATTGTGCAAAGTATCTATTATAAATTATATTGTACTTTTTATGTGGACGCGCTAGTATATTGCTTTAGTATATGGTTTTGATTGATTTAATGTTTTTTCATCTATTTCAGATTTTAATTGACTTTTATAAATAAAATATAGGAGAAAAGACTCTTTAGTCGTACATTTTGATTTCGTCTATCAGAACTTTATAGTAGTACTTTACAAGTTCACTACTTAAATATAAGGTTTTAGGATCAGATCATCAAATTTGTACCACCAATATATTCAATTGTATAAATGTCCAAAATAACACTTTTTTAATCTCTAATGTATAAAAGACAATTGCAACATTCTATGCTCAAAATTATTTGTACCAAGAATTAAATATTTTTTCCTAATATTATCTACACAAAAATTCAAATTTTATATCAACATATTTTGAGACTCCTTTATTACTGAATATGCAAATACACAGCTATTAAATGAAATACCTTAATGCTATAAAGTAAATAGCTTTAACCTAATAATACCATTTTAATAATGTGGTATTGTAAAAAAAAGAAACCCTAGTCTTATTCTTTCCCATTTTAAAAATACCTAACCTTAATTTTTTTATTTTATTCAACAAAACGTAGCTATTGACATCAACCATTAATAGTGCTCAAATGTAGCACCTTAGGAGTGAGATTCATTTCGAAAGGTGGCAACCATTGAAGAAATTGAGTAGTGAACTTTGTTCTTTGTTTTTGCAAACTATGATTTTTCAGTGGTAGCAAAATAACAAGAATGTAACATTGGCTTGCTATTAATGATGTTACCTTGGTTGTTGTTGCAAGGCTAAATGAACAATATGCTAAGGAGATTTCTAAAGTGAAGGTTGTCATTGATGAAACACACTTTAGACACATAAAATTTGATAATATAATGGGTAAACAATTGTAAGTTAGGGTTTATGGTTTGCTCAATTGCAAAATGTTCCTTTTAGCATAAGAAATCTACAAAAAATATTAAGGTTTGTTACTATTAAATTAAAATCTTCTAGATTAGTGTTATATTTTTATTAGGATTATAACCTATTTTTATTTGGAATGAAGTTATTAGAGTTAAATTAGAATAATCTATTTGTGTTATTATGTTTTTTATTAACAAACAAGTCCAAAGGGCCCTGATCTCAAAAGTACAAAATAGAACAAAAAAAAAGGGTCAGCGACCATGACCAACCAACACCTACAAACTAAGGTGGCACACAGGCCATACTAAGAGAAAAAAATATGTAAAAGAGCATGTAGGAAAAAGCAAACCAAGCATGCAAGTCAATGATAAACATTAAGTATAGCAAAAAAAGGAAACAACAAGACACCCAACACCATCTGTGCCATAGAAAAATGGCTGCTTGTCATTTTCATGGCCTTTTAGGTTTTGTTTCATGGTATTTGACATATTTTTCTTTGATCTTATGTTGCAACATGGCTTGAACATGCTTATTTAGGTACTAACATTCAAATAACGACATCATGTGAAGGTGTTGTGAAGTGTTGTAAGACATTCCTACATTCTTCTAGACTCTATTTATTACAATTCACCTAAAAATCACCTTTTTATTCATTAACAAGTCCTGTTTTGAAGTGTTGTAAAGTCTTGTAACAAGCTTTCACGCTTTTCTAGGCACATCTTCACTATTTATCGCTTTTTCATGCTTTATTTGGCCCCTTTATGCTTCATATGCTTAATTAAGTGTATTTTTGAGTATTATCCCAACAAGCAACATTAAATACAACATATTTTCCAACACACATTTTCAGGTCCTAGGTGGGACCCATTCGCCATGGGTGGCAAATGAGTCCCCCTTTGCCCCAAATTTAAAATATTTTAAATTTCCTTTTGGGATTTTATTCAAAAACACTTGATGTCAGCCTGCGATGAGGTATGAACGGGTAACTAAGGCACAAGTGTGTATAAATAAGTGATTTTCACCTCATTTTACATCTCCTACAATCCCCATTCATCAAGTTCACTTATTCACCTATTCATTCAAGCATTCAAGCATTTTACAACATCTTTTCAAGCACTTTGAAACAGCCATTGACATTACTTCAGACTTGCATCATCAAGGGTTTGGTAAGTTGATAGCATTTACATGTTATTAGTTTATCTTTCTCTTGCATTTCATTATTTTATTAAGGGTTTGATTACCAAAAGTGGGGTTTGACCAAGGCAAACCCCTATTCACTAACCTTAAACCATTTTTCCCCTATTGCATGTTTGTTTGTAACCTTTTGTGTGCAGATTTGACAAGATTTTTGGTGTTGAAAATTGGTTTACAAGTCAACTTGGTGCTTCAAGTCGACTTAAGTCTATTTCAAGCTTGGAGAAGATTTCTTGTCTGTTTCCTACATAGTTGACTTCAACAACTCGACAAGCAGTGATTTCCAGATCTAGTGTTGCAGATTTGTCTCCTAATTTTTTAGAAATTTGGGAGAGGACTGATTCACCACCTATGGAAAATGAGTCCCAACTTAGGACTGAAAAATCAAAATTTTGTCAAATTCTGGGTCTCGACAGACAAAAACTTGTTTCCAACAGTTTTTCACCAAGAGGGGGATTAATTCACCACCATGGGCGAATGAGTCCCACTGTGAAAAATAAATGATTTCCTTCATCATTCCCAACATTCCAAATTCATCATACTTCACTCAGGTGCACTCAGATTCATCCCTTTTCTTTCTATTCTACATATTTTCTTCATTTAGTTCATTGTTGCAAATTACACAATGTGTTTTCAAACATAGCTTAAATTTCACTTTTGCATTCATTTTCATTCATTTAAATCAGTCAATTGCATTTAGTTAACTTCATTTAGGTTAGACAACATCACACATTGCATAATTTGAATGAACCATTATCATTTTTGCTCCTATCTCTCTCCTTTTAGGTGAAAAACCCTAGAAGAGCAAGAGTTGTCCATAGGAGCCAAAAATCAATGGTTCATTTTGGTGAACCTGAATTTTGAGCACTTTGCATTTCTGATTTCATTTACATATTGCATCCTAGTTTACTTTTGCATTAACATTCAATTAGTACATTGTTTTATTTTTCATTCTAGGACTTTTTATCTTGCATTAAGGGAAATTTCATTTAGATTTCATTTTTGCATTGCATCTCATTGAAAAAACTAAAAATTTACATTTTGCATCTTTGATTGCATTCTGTAGAGCATTAAAATCAACTTCAAAATTTTGAAAAGACACACAAAAACATCATACTAGGACTCATTCGCCACCCAGGGCGAATCAGTCCCTCTGCACTTGTTAAACAACATTTTTAGCATTTTTCTGGCATTTGTTTGCATTTGTATTTTTTGTAGTTAGATCTCAGTTATAGTTAGCAACATTTATGTTATTTGCATTTCAAACTCTTATATTAGTTTGCATTTGCATTCACCCCTCCTTTGTGGTACTTGTATGAGTGTTTGGTGCCCTGTTGATAATACTTTAGTGAGAAGAAGTTCTAGACTCATGGCCTCCTGCAATAGCACTTTCATTGTGGACCTTGGGATCTCACGAGCTCCTACTCCTAGTATGGAAAATGGTCCATTTGGCCTTGACAATACCACTTTTATGCCTTCACCTTTCGATCCAATGAATGTTAACAATCAAAACAACTCCCTCTCACAAGAAAAAGGTCATTAATATTCATGAGTATTTTTCACAGTTACAACAAGACTTGTCACTTGAAAATTTTTCCACCACTTCCATACCTACCATTGAAAACCTTCACCGTTTAATTGAAAGTGATGATGGCTTGCAAGTGATGAAGATTGTTGAGATTTACAATAAACACGCTTCTTCTAATATCCAATAGATGCAAACATTCATGTCATCCAAGGAGGACCTCAAGTTCCTCCCCCTTCAACCATAGCTTCCATACCAACTTATACCAATCTGCATGTCCATACAACTATTTCACAATTTCCACGAGCATTCCTACTTCTCTTTTGGCATCGCAAGTCCCTTCTACCACCTTCACACCCCATAGTATTCCTTTCACTTCCCCTCACATCACCTATACTCCATCACCATTTTCCCTTCCACCTCAACCCACATACCTCGATCCCCTTCTTACACAACTCCTTACCACCATTTCATCCATGCAACATCAACTTTCCACCATTAGCCAAGGTCAGTCCGCTCCACCTACATATCATGTCCGTAGTAGCCCTTTATCATTAGAAATCTTATGTACCCTAATGCCACAAGGGATAGAAATGCCTCAATTTGAGAAATATGCAAGAAAAGGAGACCCTATCAACCATGTTAATGCTTATACAACTCTATGTAGTGACTTCATCCTTGATGATAAATTGTTAGCCAAACTATTTCCAAGGACCTTGAAAGATACTACCTTAGAGTGGTTTTCCAACTTTCCTAATCATTCCATCCATTCTTTCAATGAATTGGTGGATGCTTTCATTAGTCACTTTCATGTTCACATGACACCTAAAAAGACAATGGCTGACATCATGCGATGTAGACAAAGAATAGATAAAAAAGTAACAAATTTGATCTCACGATACCAATCCATGTATGATCAAATTGATGTCAAGATTCTTGATGCACATCTGCAAAATATGTTTATCGAAAACTTGCACACACACCTCTAGGATAAATTAACAATGATGAAATTCCCTTCATTTATGCATTTATGCACAACCTTGTGTGAATACCATAACTCGGTTTCGAGTCGTGATTCAAAATCTACTTCTAATTGAGTTGAAAAACTTGAACATGACAATCAAATCTAAAATAACACACAAAACTTCCACAAACCAAATAGAGGCTTTTTACATTGTAATCTGCCTCCTCAAATTCAACCACAACCAACCCAACCCATTCCAAATCAAGTGGCAGTTGTTAAAGCAATGATGCCTTATACCTATGGGGACCTAAAGAGACAATTTACTCCCCTACCTGATACCCTTCATAACACGATGAACCATTTAATTCAACAACACATGCTCAATTTTCCACCCATTAGACCACTTGATCCAAACCAACCATTACCACCCACCTTCAAACCTAATGCTTATTGTCATTTTCATCGCCAGAATGGACATGACAATGAACATTGCAAGCGTCTAAAACATTTATATCAAGACCACATTGATTCAGGCCATCTATCTATTAAGGGTGTTAATGATCAAGGCAATAGGTCTGTTGCACCCCCTAACCAAAATTTGCAAATTTTCACCAATCCTATGCCTAAACACACCACTTCATTTTCCAAGGCTAGAAAACCTTCAAACACTGGTGTAATGACTATTGATACAAACAATGAACAACATGATACACCTCCTCCTATTACTACAGAAATTCCTATGGATGAGCTAGTGGCTATGATAGATGTTATCCCTCGTAAGGGCCAAACCACTAAGTCTCTTGATATCACTTTTTCTACTAAAGACATACTACAAAAGTTTCTTGATGGTCCTCTCTATATAGCTGGAAGAATCTATGATAAGCCCACTAATGGGATATTAAGAGATCCTGCTTGTGGTGAGAATGTGATCACATAGGAGTTTCTAGTATTACATGAGCTATATCAAGATGAATATAATGAACCAACTGCATGGATTAAGACACATACTGGTTTTGCATTCCCTATGATCGGATTGATCATGCTACCCTTATAGATAGGACCTAAAACTTTAGAGGTAACATTTTCAATTATTCCATAATTTGACCAATTTCATTTGCGACTAGGCCACCCTTGGCTTCACTCAATGAAAGTAGTCTCATCAGTTGTTCACAAGTGTTTGAAGTTTCCACATGACAATAAGATAGTCACCATACACCATAGTGGCTTTAATCCCTTATCTTCCAAAGGTAATTTTTCATTGGAAGCCTTTTGGCCTACACCTATGGAACCCATCACCCCTCAAAAGGACTTCTTTTTCATAGCTTATCAAAAGTTTAAAGCCAAAAAGATAGATGAATTATCTCTTCATAACTCATCCTCATCTACTTCCACACCTCCTATCATATACGAAACCATGCTTCAACCTGAGTCCAACATTGAGAAAATTGTACAACCTCCTAAACAACCACCCCTAGATACTTCCCCGCCATCATTTAAACGACCAATGGAAAATGAAACCACTCCTATCATGCCTCCTCACCTTAAACAAGTGTATAAAGCCAAAGATAAAATGGTTGATCCATCCTCTTCAATTTATTTTGTTCTTCCCTCTTCGGAAGTAGAAGAACCTATGATGAATCAATTTGCTCTTACACCTCAACAACTCCAAAACAGAATTAAACGAAATTGTGATGCTAGGGAACGAAGGCGTCGTCATCGTCTCCTTCCTCATCAATCTCATATAGAAGAAGATAAAAAAAATTAACCTTTACCTTTGACAAAAGTAATAGATGACCACCCTCTAATGAGCCTAGTTTTTGGTATAGTTTTGGGTAGAATCTATAGTCTATTTTCTCATACATTTCATGGACTTTAATGCTTAAGTGTTGGTATTGGCATAATGTTTCCCTCAAACCATTGACATTTGATATTATCCTATCTCTACAAGCTTTACTGGTATTTGGAATAATATGTGGGTCATCTATATTGATTTTGCATGTGATTAATGAGTGTTTCTTAGAGTGGTTATAGATGTGTAGTTATTATGCGTACTGAACTTGACATGCAAATTTAATACACCAAGTTGAGGAAGACACCGCCAGCTAGGCATGCACCATAACATCTAGTTGAGAAATCGCTCCAAGTCAAAGGCAGTCAGAAACAAAGATTCTTGAACGAAACCACCTTGCAATGGACCTTAATGATTGAGCATGCATGGGAATTACTGTTGTGTTAGATCTGGGCTTAACTTGCATGTCTAACCATATTCAATCCATGTGTAACCGCCATCGCTCTACATTCCCCTGTTTTCCCTAAATGGTGTCCTCCTAGTTGTGGAGTTGACTGCCTTGTTTAGTTGTAGTATAAATAATGATTTGATGCTCCTTCTTCAGGAGGTTGCACGATTTGACATTGTACTCTCATTCTCCAATTTCAGTAATACAGATACATTACTCTTTGTATGCATGATTTACAGTGAATAAAATAAAGTTATGAGTTTGAGCATCTGAGTTCTTATTAGTTTAGAGGATACTTATCCAAGGGGGGCCACTTGGTGAGTAATCCATCTTCTTAGTTTAGCATTAGTTTAGTATTACTTGTTGTTTAGTACTTAATTAGAAATATGGTACTGACTATTCTTGCAGCCACTAGAATTCCATTTTGTGGCTATTCCTGCAACCAAAGCAAACAGAGTAGTCTCCTGTTTGTCACTCAGATTTTCATTCTTGCTCTGTATTTCAGCTTAGCATAGTTGTTGGTTGATATTCAACATTTTCTTTATTTCCTTTTAAGCAATTTACTCTCAGTATTGTGTTTCTTAGCTGTAGAGTGCAATGACTACTTGAGCCCCTAGTGCACATACTATGCTGACCCATTTCAAGTTCACATCCCTAGATTTACAAGTTAAATGCACCTTCATGATGATTGAATAGCTATTCAGGTTAGATGTTTAGTCTCTGAATCATGGTTGTAAAGGCTTAGTTATGAAATCATTGTAGGAGGCCAACATTTTTGGCACCGTTGTTAGGGATCGTGTCAAGCTAGGAAGTCTTTTGGATTCATTGGTAGTTTTTCTTGCTGTAGTGTTTATGAAAGTTGTTCTTAGCATATCCTCACTTAGGAAGTAATGACCCCCCTGATTCTTTACCAATTCTTTGTGTGAGATGACTGATAGTGAGTGATACCGCATGCATAAAGGAAGGAGAAGGGATGCTTATGGGAGATTTCTTCCTAACAATCCTCATCCATTTTAGATAGTTGAGTACCAGAACCTACTAGAAGAAGAGGAAGAAGAAGAAGTGATGCATATCTTGATCTGGCTAGCTCTAAAGTTTCCCCGAAAGATCAAAATCAGCTTGAGAACCACCTTGTCTTAGAACCACATCAAGCAAGCATGGGTGATGCAAATAGGAATAGACCAAACCAACCAGCTTTTCCTTTCCCCATTTCCCATCAAAATTAAGTTGACAACATCTAGAACATTCTTGCCTCAACACGCCCCAAGTTTTATGGACTTGTGACAGAAGATCCTGATACCTTCTTATTTGAGTTTGACATACTCTGCAGGAGTTATGATTACACTATTGATGCCCATAGACTTAAGTTATTTCCCACCACTTTGAAAGAGGCTACATTAAGATGGTTCATGAGCCTAGGTAGGGATATTGTGGAAACTTGGGAAGACATGAAGACAAAATTCCTTGAGAAGTACAAGGAATACTGTAGGGGTAGTGACATGAGAGGAGGTGACATTTTAAGGATGCAACAAAAGGAAGATGAGATCTGAGAAGATTACATTGCAAGGTTCCTATTTTTCCTACAAAATTCCCCACACCATGCACTTAATGAGGACTCACAAAAGTTGCTTTTCCTCAGAGGCATCAATGAGAATTGCACTGATGCTTTGGACCTAATGGCAAGAGATATCTCCCAATTTCCTTGGGAGGATATCAAGAAAATATTCTAGAATTACTCTAGGGAAACTTCAAAGAAAGGGAGAGCTTATCAATCTTCCATGGGTAAGTCAACTACTGGTGGAGTTTCAAGAATGGAGATCACTCATTTGCTGGAAGACTTCAAGAAAGATATTATCAACAATCTAGCTACCCAGCTAGATACACTTCAAGCAAAAAAGAAGCAAGAAGAGGCATAGATGATGTTGATAGAGTATTGCCCTCACTATAGACAAAAGAAGGACTGCAGATGTAAGATGGTAGCTAACCTAGACAACATATATATTTCACTTGAGTTCAAGCGAATTCAGATTGAAGAAGACCAAGTCTACTATGTTGCACAAAGGAAGCCTTGGGCTTCAAGACAAGGTATGCCAGCAGATCCACTATAGTATATTGCGCCATATTTTAACTCGTATTCATTTGGTAACCAATGGCAACCCCCATATCCACCTAGTTATGGAGGATATCCACCATAGCCTTGGAGTAACCCTCCAAATGCTTGGCCCAGTAATCAGAGTTCTCCACCTCAGAGGTAGCAACCTTAGGGTAATTGGAAGCAATTACAAGGGCATTGGCAACCACCTCTAGGAATTTGGTAGCAAACAAATCAATGGAGAGGAGGACAACAATGGCCTACCTAGACAACTAGTTACATGTAACCACCTTATTAGCCACAACAACTTGCTCTAATGCCTCCACCTGCTAATCGAAGCTCAAATCCACCTAAACCAACTTAGCTACCAGCTCAGCCCACACCCAATCCTAATAACAAACCACAATAGCAGCAGGTGCATACTCTGTTGATTCAAATCAATTCCCCGCATATGTTGTGAGTGTAAGTGACATCCACTTGCATTTAGGAACCACTTTAAATACCAACTCCTTCCACAACCATCATCGCTAAGCTATCTATGGAAGAGGAAGAGGAACCTCTGAATGATCCTATTCAGCCAACTGTACCTAAAAATCCTAAACCAATTCCAGCCAGGAAGACTGCACAAGAGCCACCATTTCCTCAGAAATTGGAAGTTGCCAAGCATAAGGAAGAAAAGGAGGATACCACTTTTGACATCCTAAATCAGCTAAAGCATATATGTTTTCAGATACCCCTATTTCAATCCATAAAATATGTTCCTCTATATGGCAAGGCGATCAAGGAAGCATGCCTCAAGAAGCCAGGTAGAGAGTAGAAAGACCCAACTACAGTCCATGTGATGGGACAACTCAGTGACATCATGTGTGGAAAAGTGACTATTCCCAAGTATAATGACCCAAACAGTCTTGTGATAGCAGTTGTCATAAACATAATTCAAGTGAAGAATGCCTTGATTGATTTGGGGGCAGCAATCAAAGTGATGACTAAAGGCATCCTATAGCAACTAAATATTGTAAGTATGAGATCTACTCCTACTATCCTGTGGCTTGTTGATAGCTCTTCTGTTAAGCCTGATGGTGTAATGGAGGATCTTGTGGTAGTTCTAGACTCCTAGGAATACCCAGTAGATTTTATCATTCTTTCTCTTAAGGCTACACTAGGTGGGTATCCCAACATTCTTGGAAGGCCTTGGTTGGAAATTGTAGATGCATACATTAGATGTTGGTCAGGTGGCATGACCATTTCAGATGGAAGGAGTACTAATTTTTTTGTTATTTATCCACTTGCTCAGCCATCTCATGATGAGAAAGATTCTGTATGGCCACAAATTGGTGAAGAAGTTGGGGGAGTTAATTCTGTGGCGCAACTTATGATGCTAGGCAAAAGCTCTTTCATACAACTCCAAGATGAGGATGAAGTGTTGGATAATCTCATTTGGAACCATTTTGAAGTGGAGGAAGCATCATCTTCTACTTCAGTCAAGACACTTTTGTCTGCTCTTCCAGTAGCCACTATTCCTGCACACATTCTTTTTGTAGACAATCTTCTTGCAGCTACTCTTCCCACAACCATTGTTCTTGTAGACATACTTCCTATAGAAAAAGGTATGTTCCATACATTTCTGTTGTATAAACTAAAGGTACCATGTATTAATGAAGCAGCCATGATAGAGTTAACTACACAAGTCCAAGTGTCAAAAAGAAAATATTTGAATGTTAATAGTAAATTGAATGAAGAGCAACAACTATTATTGGAAAATCTATTAAGGGCCCATTAGCATGCATTTTCATGGGATTATCATGATATGAAGGAACTGGATCCTAAACTTTGTACCCACAAAATTTATATCAAGGATGATTTCACTCCAGTAAGACAACCACAAAGAAGGATTAACCCTCCACTAAGAGAAATTGTGAAAGGAGAACTATAGAAATTGCTAGATGCAAGATTTATCTACCCCATTTTAGATAGTTAGTGGGTATCTCCATTAGTAATTGTTCCCAAGAAAGGAGGGAAATGGTGAGTTTGTGTTGATTATAGAGAACTTAATACTGCCACCAAGAAGAATCACTGTCCTTTACCCTTCATTGATCAAGTTTTGGACACACTTGCAAGAAAGAAATACTTCTCTTTTTTAGATGGATTCAATGACTACAACTAGATCCAAATTACACCAGAAGACCAAGAGAAGACCACATTTACCTGACCATGGGGTACCTATGCCTATATGGTACTCCCATTCGGCTTGTGCAATGCACCTGCAACTTTCTAGAGGGAAATCATTAGCATATTCTCAGACATTTCTCATGATTGTATGGAGATTTATAGGACGAATTCACCACTTATGGTGCTAATTTTAATCAAGCATTGGAGAATCTCGAGAGAGTCCTATAGAGATGTGAGGATCAAAACTTGTCCTTAAATAGTGAAAAGTGCTTGATGATGATGCAAGAGGGTGTAGTTCTTGGCCACTTCATCTCCCACAAGGGAATTCAAGTAGATCCTGCAAAAATTGAGGTAATCACAAATCTACTTGACCTGTAAAACAAAAGGATGTTAGGAGTTTCTTGGGTCATGTAGGATATTATAGGCGATTCATCAAGGATTTCAGCAAGGTAGCAGCACCATTGTATACCCTTCTCACTAAAGATGTTGAATTTCAATAGACTGAAGCTTGTGACAAGGCATTTTCTGACTTGGAGGAAACTTTGACTCATGCTCTTGTACTCAAGGGACCCAATTGGGAGCTTCCTTTCCACATCCACACTGATGCATTAGATTATGTCATAGGAGCGGTCTTAGAATAGAAAGAGGGAGTTATTGAAAATGCTATTTATTTTGTCAACAAAAATTTGCAAGGAGCTGAATTCAATTACACAGTGATAGAGAAAGAGATGTTGGCAGTAATCTATGCACTAAACAAATTCAAACATTACATAATGGGATACCAAATCTTTGTGCATACTAATCATGCAGCCATTAGGTATCTCATGAATAAACATTTGATCACAAGTAGATTGGCAAGATGGTTATTGTTGATGTAGGAGTTTGATATAACCATTGTGGATAAGCTAGGGAAGGCTAATGTTGTTGTAGATTTTCTTTCAAGGCTAACTACATCAGAAGACAATCAACCTATAGATGAATCTTTTCTTGATGAGCATCTATTCTCACTCGGTGTAGAAATACCCTGGTATGCTAACATAGCCAATTACTTGGTTATAGGTAGAGTTCCTTCTCACTTTTCCCTAAAAGAGAAAAGGGAACTCATTGAAAAATCTTTTCTTTTCTCTTGGATTTTTGGATGTTTGTTTTATTCTAGACTTGACCATGTCATGAGAAGATGTGTGAGAGAAGATGAGACATATGACATTTTGCATGCATGTCACAATCAACCGTGTAGAGGACACTTTGCAGCCAAGAGGAAAAAAATGAAAGTTTTGAACATAGGGTATTACTAGCCAACACTCCACAAGGATGCAGGAAGGTATACCAGAAAATGTGATAGGTGTCAAAGAATGGGTAGACCAACCAGATCTGATGAGATGCCACTTTTCCGTTAGATAGTAATCACTCCCTTTAACAAGTGGGGATTGGATTTTGTGCAACCAATTGACCCTCCATCAAATGATAAGTCTTATATATTGGTATGCACTGATTATGTAACAAAATGGGTAGAAGTTAAGGCCATGAAGCATGTAAGAGATAACAAGGTTGCATAATTTCTTTATGAGGACATTTTCAGAAGATATGGAGTCCCAAGAGAAATAGTGACAGATCAAGGGCCACAATTCACATCAACTCTTGTTGTAGCATTAGTGAATGAGTACAATATAAGGCACATAAAGTCTAATCCTTATCACCCCCAAGCTAATGGCAAAGTTGAAGTGACAAATAGGGAGATTGAAGCCATTCTGACTAAAATAGTAGCTATCCATAGGAAAGATTGGGAAAATAGATTACCAAAAGTTGTTTGGGCCTATAGGACAACATGGAAAACAACTACAAGTTTCACCCCATTTGAGTTGTTGTATGGAAAGACAACTATGATTCCAATTGAATTTGAACATAAAACTCTGTGAACTATAGTAGATTTAGGGATGGATATTTTTGAAGCACATAGAGAAGGAATCATGCAGCTAAATACTTTGGATGAGATAAGAAGAGCAGCCCTATAGTATACAAAAGTAGTGCAGAATCAACAAATCAAGTGGCATGACAAATTTATCAAGGACAAGAAGTTCAAACCAAGAGATTGGAATTTTCTCTATGATTCAAGATACCAGGATAATGCAGGAAAATTGTAGACAAGGTGGCTAGGACCATACGAAGTTGTTGAGGTCTTTCCTAATGGAGTTGTTCAGCTCACCACCATTGACCCTGTCTGGTTCAAATTATTTGTCAATGGTCATTGCCTCAGATTATACCATAAACCAAATTCTAAAGAAGAGTTACTACAACAATTCACCTAGCACTCAGAGCTTCCTGCAGCTAAAGGCGGTGGACCTAGTGTCCCTCCTTCAACCTAATTGAGGTATGCAATTTTCATAATAAAGAATTTCACTTATGTGGAAGACCATTTCTTCATCATCCACCCATCCACCCATCCATCACCACCTTTCTCTCTCTTCCATCACTTTATTCCACCTCACCTCATTCCACCTCATCTCCATTTATTGCTCAATTCATTTTCCAACAAGGCAAGCGTTACTTTATCCACGATCTTTGCAACAAATCTTCCACTAAAAAATTAAAAATGGTGTGCAAGGAGCAGGAGCAGAGTTGGAACAATGGGAAGTGAGAGCTCAGAGGAAGCCGTGCACAGGCATTGAGAGTCGGGAGGCACAACCCACAATGGGTGTTCGCAAATAGATCATTGGTGGACAAATGTCACCCCTACTACAGAGAGAAAGGGGGTGGACCTGCCAGGAACAAAGGAAGGAATGCTGGGAAATACCATGGGAAGAATAAGCTGCTGGAGTTACCTTGGTTGTGCCCTTGAGGTTTCCATAGGCTTCAAATGGAGGCTCCTAGAAATCCTGGCAAAGAACAACCTATGGACCGAGGTAGGGTTTTGGGAAATCGACAGAATTGCAGGTTTTGGTATAATAAATCAAATGGACGGGCAGAGATAGGTGATTGGCGTGGCAACAAGATTGTAAGCGATGAAACAAAGGAAAGGAATCGAGTGGATCAGGCTTGGGAAGAGAAAGGCGAGGATCCAAATGAATATAAGGAGAAATCAGGTAAGGCGGGAAACCCTAATCCACCGCTCCACATTCCGATCGAAATGCAGAAAATCAAAGATGAAATAGACAAGTTAAAACAATTAGGGTTGTTCATTAAATGGGGAGGCGGCAAGAGTAGAGCTGGAGAGATCGAAAATTGGTGCTTTGAGAAATGGGGTGGCAAGATTCAAATCGGGGCCCTTGCAAATGACTACTTTTTAGTTATCTTCCCGACACCAGAGGAGAAATGGAACACCCTCCAAAGTGAACCACACTACTGGAAAAGTGTTGGCATCCATTTGGTTGACTGGTATCCGAATTTCAACCCATGGGAACATATTCTGCAGGAGGGACCGGTGTGGATAAGAATATATGACATACCTTCAGAATTTTGGGAACTAGGTCTTATAAAATCAGTGGGGAATAGCTTAGGCACTCTGAGATCTATAGATGAGATTCTAATCAACAGATGCAAGGGAGCCTACATTAGAATGTGTTTGGGGATTTCTCTGCCCCAAAATCTTCCCTCAAAAATCAAGATCCCCACCAATGCGGGGCCACACACTTTTAAAGATTGAAAGAGAAGACCAGATGTCTCTATGCCCCCTGTGCAAATCAATTTCACACAGACATTTGGAATGCAATGGGGTGGTGTGGGCTGATAGAGCAAACAAATTCACCCAGAAACTTTATAGGGAGGGCGAAGTGGAAGCTCATCCAGAACAGGAAATTAACTCAAAGGTAATCAATCAGCAGGAGAATGACCCAATGGTGGAATGCTTGGTGATGGACCGACAATCAAGGGAGGAGGGAAACATGGTAGTTGGTAGGTACTTAACTGTGACAGAAATGTGTGGAGAGGAGGTAGCTAACTTCAATAAGGGATGTTCGGGTGATCCCAAGGGAGCCCCGGGAGGTGACATATTGGATAAGGAAACAATAGAAGCCCCAGGGGAGCAAAGCAGCAAGCAGGTGATGGTTAAAGAAGTGTGGATAGTAACACAGGATAAGGAAAAGATAAAGGGGGTGCCTAAAGACCAGCTGCCTGACAATGATTTGGACTCACAACTGGAGTTGGTGCATCTCCTCAATCGACACTGGGATGTAGGAATCAAGAATGAAACCCCAAGGGCTCTTGCTAAAGCTACAGAGCCTAACCCAACCTATGAAATGGAGGAGCTGGAAGATGATGATTCAGAACCTGAAGAAGAAATGTGTCTTGAGATAGACCAAACAGGCATCCTTGAGGAAAGAACAATTGAGCAATCACAATCAAAGTTGAAAAAGCCAAACCTAGCACCAAAGAAAAAGAGGGGTCCCAAATCCAACAAATCCAAATTAGAAATTGCAGCCAGTGCCAAGGGTCAGAGAAAACTTAGAAATGGGAAGGAGATTGTCCTTCCTAAGGAGGCATGAAGCTAATTACATGGAATGCTAGGGGCTTAAATGCCCCTAGCAAGTGGCGCTTAGTTAAGCGTCAAATAGACCAAAGTAAGTCAAAGTTAGTCCTGTTGCAGGAAACTAAATGAGAAAGAGATGAAATCCAAACAAAAATGAGAAGCTGGAAACAGTGGGAAGTAACATTTGTGGAGTCTATTGGGGCCTCATGAGGATTAGGAGTGTTGTGGAATCCTTTACTTCTACAATGCACTGTGGTAGTGGAGAAACAGAACTAGATGGCGGTTAGATGTAGGATCCTCAGTCAAAATAAGTTTCTGCTAATTGTTAATGTATACGGACCAACACCAACCAATGCTAAAAGGGAGTTGTGGCAAGAGATTGGGGCCTGGCTGCAGATGCAGAATGGGATACAAGTTATCTTAGGTGGAGACTTCAATGCCACTCTGGATAACTGTGAGAAGCAGGGGGGTTCTCAAACTTTATCAAGGCTACAATTGGACTTCCAGGCTTTTGTGGAGGAGTGGGGGCTGAGGGAAATGCAAACGAAGAATGGTAAGTATTCATGGACTAACCGGAGAAAAGGTTTTACCCATATAGCAGAAAAGTTGGACAGATTCTTCCTAGGGGGGAATTGAGGACCAGAAGCAGACTCTTTTGAAGCAAGCATTCTACCCTTCTCCAAATCAGACCACTTCCCGGTTCAGTTATAAATAAAGCCCGAGGTACCCAAAGGTGGCCTCCATTTCAAGTTCGAGCACATGTGGCTCAGGGACCCATCATTGACTGATCTGATGGAAATATGGTGGAAGGAAGTGGGAGGGGAAACCATACCTGTATGTACACACTTAGACAAAAACTAGCACATATCAATAATAAAGTGAAGGACTGGAACAAGGAGAAGTTTGGCAATATATTCAAGGAGAAAGATCAGATTGAAGGAGAACTTTCCAGGCTAAATGAAAAAGTGATTCAGAGTGGAATGGATGGGACTGATTATGAATTGGAATTAAAACTCAAAGCAGATTTGAAAGAGATCATGACCAAGGAAGAGACCTTTTGGAGGCAACAATCTAGGGAAGTATGGCTGAAAGAAGGGGACAAGAACACTAGGTTTTTCCACAGAATGACACTTACGAATAGGGTCAAGAAAAGCATCACCGAAGTCACAAAGGAGGATGGTTCGAGAACACAATCCATAGAAGAAGTGAATCAAGCAGCAGTCTAGTATTTCCAAACAATTATCAACCATGCTGCGGTGGATAATAGAAGGGAAAGAGAGGATTTCTTGGACCGGATCCCATCCTTGATCAATGGAGAGGACAATCTGAGGCTCTATGAGCCAATCAACCTAGAGGAAGTAAGGGCTTCTACCTTTCAGCTTGGAGCTGATAAAGCCCCTGGACCCGACGGCTTCACGGCTAAATTCTTTCAAGCCTTTTGGGACATCATTGGTAAGGATGTGCATCGGGCTGTTGAGGAATCAAGGAAAAAGGCCACAGTGCTTGGGGCTTTCAACCACACATTCATTGCACTCGTTCCCAAGAAGAAAGATTTGTAGAACTTTGGAGATTACAGACCAATCTCTCTCTGTAACACAATTTACAAAATAATAACAAAGATCATTGCTAATCGGCTCAAGAAGGTTCTTAAGAAATTTATCTCGGAGGAGCAAAGCGGCTTCTCCCCAGGTAGATCCATATTCGAAGGCATTATTGTGGCACATGAAACTATTCATACTGCAAGAAAAACTAGAGCTCCCAGTATGATCATCAAACTGGATATTCTTAAGGTGCATGATATGGTGGATCGACAATTCCTATTGGAGGTGCTGAAGAAGTTTGGTTTTCAACAGGAGTGGGTGGAATGGGTCACTGGATGCATCAATTCTCCCAAATTCTCGGTATTAGTAAATGGAGCAGCACAAGGTTTCTTTGAATCTTCAAGGGGAATCAGACAGGGTGATCCCCTATCATCCTTTCTTTTCATCATCATGGCAAAAGTAGTCGGTAGAAGTATATCACATATGAGGGTTGAACGTAAGTGGAAGGGTATAGAAGTTTCCCCGGGGATAGACAAATCAACACACAATCAATTTGCAGATGATACTTTATTATTTGGGGCTGCTAATAGGGTGGAGGCCAGGTGCATCAAGAAATTGCTGAATGAGTATGGGTTGACCTCGGGTCAGAATATCAACTGGCAAAAATCTTAAGTCTTCTTCCTCAATGTCTAGCCGAGTCTTCAAAGGGATTTAGCAAGAATTATGGGACTGAAAATTGCCAACTTTCCTGGTAAGTTTCTAGGGATGCCCTTGTTTGCAGGGGTAAACAAGGTAAGTTATTGGGAATTAGTACTAAACAACTGCAGGAAGAAACTGGGGAGCTGGAAGGGGAAATGGCTCACCTCGGCCGGTCGAGTCATGATGATAAAAGTTGTCCTCTCATCCATTTCAGTTTATTCAATGTCTTGCATGAAATTACCCAAAGCTACTGAAGAAGGTTTGATTCAGCTTATGAGGATATTTTTGTGGAATGGCTCAAGTGACTTTCAGAAGTTCCCATTGTTGGCTTGGGACAAGATATGTAAACCACAAGGAGCGAAAGGGGCTGGGGTGAAACAATTACACCTAATGAACTTGGCAATGGGCGCAAAGCTTGTTTGGTATATTTATTGCAAAGGGGACCAGCGGTGGGTACAGATTCTGAGAAAGAAATATCTTGACACGGATGATGCAGTTCGAATATTCACTGTCCAGAATCCCCCAAGGGGCTCGACAATTTGGAATTTTATCTTAGAATGCAGAGACATTTTTACCAAGCATATCACATGGGAAGTAAACAACGGTAGAAAGGAAGCATTCTGGGAGGACTCCTGGGAGGGACATCCGGCCCTCAAGTCTCTTCCACATTTGGAGGATATACATAGAGAGAAAAATCATGTCTGGGGAAAGAAAGTCTGTAACTATGGTTTGTTCGCAGCTGAGAATGGTCAATTGAGATGGAAGTGGAAATCACTGTCAGAGCTAAATGCCCCCCAGGCTCAAAAGGTGATTTTGGAAGACATACTGAAATATAGAACATGGACGACTGCAGGAGAAGAAGATAGGATTAGGTGGTGTGCTTCGATGGATGGGGAATACAAAGTGAAGATTGGATATAGGATAAGGGAAGCAATTGAGGATGACAAAAATTGGCCGAAAATACTTCTGTGGGGTAAATTTGGTATGCCCAAGGCCGAAGTATTTTCTTGGCTGGCAATTCAGAAAAAAAAGATTCTAACACAAGACTGCTTGGCCAAATTTGGGATTAGTGGTCCGGGGAGATTCCCTCTCTGCAAGAATCATGAGGAAGACGTGAACCACCTCCTGTTGGCCTGTCCATATGCAGGGTTTTGCTAGAACTTCATCCGAGCCAAGTTAAAAATTTTGTGCCCCCTTCCTCAGGAGTTGGTGGACTGGTTCGTTAGCTGGCCTGTCATCAAGAAACAAGACTTCTTTGGATGTATTTGGTAGATAGCCCCCTCAATAGTAATATGGGAAATCTGGAAGGAAAGGAACCACAAAATCTTCAAGGAATTGGGGATTCCAAGGGAGCTGCTAGCTAAGAAGATTGAAACCTCTATTGTAGAAGTAGTGAACTCTGCAGTTAGATCCTCTAATGTGAAAAATAATGTCTTTACGAGTTGGGACAATGAGTTGACCAAAAAGTTTGTAGGGCTGCTGGTCCCAAAGCTAATGGGACCAAGAAGATCAGAACAACTGGTGGATCCTCGGAAGGGAATCAAATGGACAACACCAAACCCAGGCTGGATTAAGATAAATTTTGATGGTGCTTCCAGTGGAAACCCGGGGCCAAGTGGGATTGGTTGTGTTGCACAGGATGAGCAGGGATTAATCATTGTTGAACGCAGGGAATACATTGGCATAGCAACAAATAAAATTGTAGAGGTCAGAGCGGCATTGAGAGGTTTAGAGTTGGGCAAGGAGCTCAGAGCGAAGAATATACATCTAGAGGGAGATTCATTGATCATTGTAAATGCCATCCGCCAAAACTCAACCCCCAATTGGAAGATTAACAGATGGTTGGCTAGTATAAGGACATTAATTGATGATGTGGAAGATTTTAAAAACAACCATATTTATCGGGAAGGGAATGCACTAGCGGATGAGCTGTCAAAGAAAGCTCTTTGTGGTGTATAAGGTGGTCTGATGTTGGGAGCACTTGGAATATCATTGAATCTCGCCTTCTTGGAATGGCTGGCAGTAGTTGCTGCTACTTTGGGGGGTCTCTTCTTAATAGTCTACCAACTTTTCTGTAACTGGTAGCAATAGTAAGCAACCATAGAGATTCTTGCTGAGTGCTGGTATATTACCATTTTAACTGTCATATTTGATATTTTAATATAGACGGGTGCTGGCCCTACCCAACTTTTTATCTAGCAAAAAAAAAAAGGTGTGTTCATTTAATAATTGTACGTTAGTATAGGTATTTGCATAAATTCCATCATTTCCTGTCAATCGCCACTCCCATCTCACATGTGTGGACACATGTCAAAATTTAGGTTGTGGGGAGGGGAATGAAAAAGATGTAAATATTTTGTTAACTTATTGTCCATGTGTCAAATCATATTAGGCTGTGTCATAAATTTTAAAATGAACTTATTTGAAATCCGAGTGGAAGGACGACTAGGTCCTGGGCATGAAGTCTTGTAGCAACAACCAAAACTGGAGTAGGATTTCCTACAGTCACAACAAGAACAAGAGTTCCTGCAACAAAAGGAAGAAGAAACAAAACCCTTACAGTCGGAGATAACGGGATAGCCCGAGTCCATGCAAATAGTGCCATATGAGGAGCCGACATCAACAAAAAGATTGGTAGGCATTCATAATACTCCTAGTTTTACAGTACATGCAACAATTTTGAATTTATGGAGAGAAATACAAAGAAGGGAGGAAGAATGGAAAAAGGAAAAATGAAATTTGAAGGAGGAAATTCAAAAGAAGGATGAAGAGATTGAGGATAAAGATGCAGAAATTGCCACCCCGAAGCAGAGGGTAGATTCAATATGGAAGCTTTGGCACCAAAGATTCTGGAATGTAGAGAATTTGGAGTTTGATATCCCTCTGCCTGATAGAGCTGAATAAAGCAGACCAAGGAATATTTGTAGAGAATGACATAAAATTCTACTTACACCAAGTTATGGCAATAGGATTATGCCTAGGATTAAGGTGAGTATGAAGTAAAAACAATAGCAAAGGAGGAAACCGTGAGGAGATGTTTATCTGAGAGATGGAATAGTTTGACTGATGAGCTAAAATAGGTTGAGCCTCATTCCATCCACAATTATGTTGCAGTATTAAAAATAATTGAGAGACATATTCAGATTGGGAGAACTCAGGGACGACATTAGCTTCCCTTGACTTTTCAGCCACCCATGCTCATGTGGCCCATGCCAAATTTCAGATTCTACTAGTATGACATTGCTACAAAGAGGCAGAGATGGAACATGCTTGATAGATTGGGAGGATTCTATTGAGACCCTAACTCACAAAATGCAACCACTGATGTTGGACAACTCTCAGTTGCAAATTTTAGAACTTTAACCAAGCAGAAGAACAACTCTTCCCTTGTTGGAGGACCAACAAAACGTTAGGTTGGGGGGAGTGACGAGCCTAGTTTTTGGTCTAGTTTTGGGTAGAATCTATAGTCTATTTACTCATAGGTGTCATGGAATTTAATGCTTAAGTGTTGGTATTAGCATAATATTTCCCTCAAACCATTGGCATTTGATATTATCCTATATTTGCAAGCTTTAATGATATTTGGCATAATATGTGGGTCATCTATATTGATTTTGCATGTGATTAATGAATGTTTCTTAGAGTGGTTATAGATGTGCAGTTATTATGTGTACTAACCTTGACATGCAGATTTAATACGCCAAGTTGAGGAAGACACCACTAGTTGGGCATGCACCATAACGTCTAGCTGAGAAATTGCTCCAAGTCAAAGGCAATCAACAACAAAGATTCTTCATGCAACTGAATGTAACCACCTTGCAGTGGACCTTAATGATTGAGCATGCATGGGAATTACTATTGTGCTGGATTTGTGCTTGACTTGCATGTCTGACCAGATTTCATGCAGGCGTAACCGTCATCTCTCCACTTTCCCCTATTTTCCCTAAATGGCATCCTCCTAGTTGTGGAGTTGAATGCCTTGTTTAGTTGTAGTATAAATAATTATTTGATGCTCTTTCTTTAGGAGGTTGCACGATTTGACATTGTACTCTTATTCTCCAGTTTTAGTAATACAGATACATTTCTCTTTGTATGCATGATTTACAGTGAATAAAATAATTTCTGAGTTCAAGCATCTGAGTTCTGGTTAGTTTAGAGGATACTTATCCAATGGGGCCCACTTGGTGAATAATTTGTCTTCTTAGTTTAGCATTAGTTTAGTATTACTTGTTGTTTAGTGCTTAGTTAGAAATCTAGCATCGACTATTCCTACAGCCAAAGCAAACAAAGTAGTCTCTTGTTTGTCGCTCATATTTTCATTCTTGCTCTGTATTTTAGCTTAGCATAGTTGTTGGTTGATATTCAACATTTGATTTATTTCCTTTTAAGCAATTTACTTTTAGTATTGCATTTCTTAGCTATAGAGTGTAATGACTACTTGAGCAACTAGTGCACATACTATGCTAACCCATTTGAAGTTCACGTCCTTGGGTTGAAAAGTTAAATGCACCTTCATGATGATTGAATAGCTATTTAGGCTAGATGTCCAATCTTTGAATCATGTATGTAAAGGGTTAGTTATGAAATCATTGTAGGAGGCCAACACCCTCCTTCTCCTAACCAGCCACACGATAGTCTAGTGCAACCTTCACAAACAAAATGACCCAATCCTTGAACAACCTTAGCTTTTGATACATCCATCCTTAGAAATCACCCTTCATCCTCCCGTTGTCATTAATCTTGATGCTGATGATGATGATGTGACGATAGCAAAAATAGATGAAGAAGTGCATAATGATTTAAACTCTTTATTTTCATCCACAATGAGCTTAAAAGATACAACCTCTCCACCAAGTGAAGAACCTGGTACAACTCCTAGTTTGGCACATGCAATTCTTCCTTTGGATAGTCAACCACCCTTGCATTACACTGAACATGATTGGGAGGCAGGTGACCTGTTAGATGGTTGAATTGCATTTTCCTAACTAGCCTTTTTGTTGATTTTCTTCTTACCCAATTTTCACCTACGGGCTCAATCAGGCAAGACAGATTATGTTTCAAATGTTCATAAGGGCCAAATGGGACATTTGCATCGAGGCTTAGGTCATGCATCTGATGCCATTTCACAAGGAGCTCATTTGAAAAGTATGCCTCAATTAGTTTTGGCACAAAACTTATCAAAGAAGAGAGTCGACAAGACCCTCGTGTTGTCTTGCCGACTAGCAGTTCCCTCTATTTGTTCGAATAAACCAGTCGCCAAGACTTTCAGGTCACCATGACTCTTTATGTGTCTCCCCAAAATGGTCTGAGCCCGCCAAAAGATTGTGACCTCACTGAGAGGTCTCGCCGATTAATCTTAGTCTAGCAGAAAGGTTTTAAATTCGCCAAGAGGTCTCACCGACAGGGTGAGGTCTCCCCGAATTGAAGCGAGTTCGCAAAAAGGGAAGTATTTTCGGCATGAGGTCTTGCCGATCAACCGCACTTTGGCCAAAAAAAATTTCTTGGGCTTGCCAAGATGTCTCGCCCATCACCGAGAGTCTTGCCGAAGGAGATTGTTATCAAGGAGGGGAGCCCTTGTTCACCATGAGGTCCTACCGACAGACGAAGGTCACGCCGAGGGTTGTTCAAAAGAAAGGAGTTCGCCAAGATGTCTCAGCGACTAATGAGGGTCTCGGCGAAAGGAGGTGTCAACGGGGAGAAAAGGTGGGCCTCGCCGTAACGTCTCGGTGATCGATGATGTCTCATCGAAACAGAATGCCCTCGCTAAGAAATGAGGACCTCGATATGAGGTCTCACCGACCAAGCGATGTCTCCCCGATATGAAATGAGCTTGCCCAAAGATCTTGAGCTCAGCGAGAGGTATTCCCGACCCGATGGGGTCTTTCCGACAGAGGGGTGCCTTCGGTATAAGTTTTGAGCTCAATATGAGGTCTCCCTGACTAGGTGGGATCTTGCCGAGATAAAGCCAACTCGCCGAGAGAGTTTGACATCTGTATATTGTATGGCCGACAGGGTAAAGTCTTCCCGAAGGAGTTGCACTCACTGACCAAGTGAGGGTCGGTGTAAAGTCTCACCGACCCGATTGTCTTACTGACTGTTAAGCACAGGAGGATGGGCTCTCGCCAAAACAAGATGGATTTGCCAAGATGTCTCGCCGACCCGATGGGGTCTTGTCGAAAGAAAGTGAGCTCGGTGAAAACATGAGGTCCTGTCGAAGGATGAAGGGTCTCGGTATAGTGTTTTTCCTTCGGTAGGAGGTCTCACCAACACATGGATGTCCTACTGACGAAGGAGCACAACGGTATAACTCATGAAGATCAGTATGACCTCCTGCCGACTAAAGGAGCTCTTACCGAATGCAAATGACTAAGCGATGGAAAGGGATGCTGATATGACTTTTGGGCTCGCCATGAGGTCTTCCTGAAAGCGATAGGTCTTTCTAATGGTTTCAAGGATATTGGTATGAATTCTGAGGCTCGATATGAACTCTTGCCGACGGTTGTGAGCTATGTCGATAACAGCTGAAGAGTATAATCACATTAGGAAGACACAATTAGTGTCTGATCGACATGCGATTCAATCTGAATGACCTTTGACCATTTGGCGCCCCCATGAAGCATTTGTTCAACCAATCGGAGGAAGCTACAGGAGAGCTGTGGCAGTTTGACCGATGAGAGGAGGATCAACAAAATGAGTGATGTGGATCTGCTCTGAACTTAGAAGCATTCAAGGCAGCTCGACATGGAGGTTAGAAGATAGACACGAGACTAGAAGTTAATGCAGGCATTGTAAAAGATCTGAAGGCTCCTCCTAAAGGCAACTCTTCACCGACATGGACAGTGGGGACGCAACATTAACTTCGTTCAAATGATCTAAAGGATAGATCTTTTTGAAGATGAATATTTTTTTGTAAGCCCTAGGGCAGGGGCCAATACCTTTGTATATATGGCATTTTTGCCTCTTTTGTAGAGAGTTCTTACCTGGTACTTTTCTGCTTTGGTAACTTGTGGAGTTCCTTGTAGAAGAGAGACTATGTTTTGTAACTCATGACATGCATGTATATCAGTGTTTCACCATTGAAATCAATGAATATAAGTGCTTTACCTTTTCAATCCTTCTATTAGATTGTGTGCATTCGTATAATTGATGAAACTGCTTGTGAAACTGTATGATTCCTTGTGGTTATGTCTTATCTCAGCACCTTTCTGTAGAGCAATATGTATTTTTGCAAGTTGTGAGATGTGTCCAAAATGCAGTATTCTCTAGCTGTTAAGTAATTCCTTCCTTCTAAGAGTGTAGCCACATAAACCTTTTCATGAACTGTTTATGCAGAAAATGTATGTGATTGAGTTGTGTACAACTAAGCTTCTTTCATTTAATGAAATTATGTGTGTAAACTATGTTATGTGTCTTCTTAGTAAATTTGGTGCATCACCATAGAGATAGTGTTTTCATAGTTTTAATGTATTCTCCTTTTACTCTTTTCATTACAAGATCAGTAGTTTAGGTGATTACCCAACAAAGGAAGTCAACCTTCTCCAGAGGTTGACCTCTGTTTATAAGAAACCCACTTCTTTAGAGGTCTTCCCATGTTACACTGAGGTGTTGAACATCAGGTTCAACAAGGGTGCAATTTCAGGTGATTACAGTTTTGGCACGCCCGGTGGGACTCAGTCAGAAGTAAAACTCCTAAGTCTTGCTATTTTTGATATGCTGACAGTGAGCTAATAGCCTTTTAGAGGTCATTTTTAAGCATATCTAGCGACTTTGAGTTTGGGAAGTAGTAGAAAAGCCAGTGCATTAATAAGAAGTTCAACATACTAAGAGATTTGGTGTTTACCTCAGTATCATTCAGCCTTTGGAGGCAATTCGAACAACACGTGGTGACTCTGAGCTCAAATCTTCTGGTTTCATAGGCACAAGTGTTGGTATGTCTCAAAATAATCTGTTAGTTCTCAGTTTCTAGGTCTTTCAATGAAAATATCTCCAATATTCATGAAAATGCTTGCTATTACCCTCCACATCATGAGTATGTTGCTCCTACTTCTTATCAGTTACATTCAACCAACTCTAATGTTGCTTTTAGCCCATTTTCTCTTACAACAACAACTAATCAGCATTTTTATCATGTTTCCCACCCTCCCACTCCAGTTCAGCCTTTGTTTCAATCCATATTTGTTCAAAATCAACCCCAAGAGGAGGTTTCTGATGTTAACCAGCATGATTATTTACATAATCAGCCTCAAAAACATCCATACCAGAACATATTGGACCTGTTCCAATAGATTGACCATATGTTGTGGGATCTAAGTCAAGGTCTTCACAGTATGGATATTAATGACATTAGTAGGGTGCTTGCCTTCCTATCTAGGATGTTGGTTGATATCAAGGTGCAGAAAGGTACCATTATGCAATAGCAAGAAATGGTTGAACAAGTCTAAATTATGATCAAGAAAGAGTGGTAGAAAGAATCCAGTTCGAGCAAGATCTTGAACAGGAAATGGCTGCTAAGGAAGAACAACTGAAGTTGCTCTCTTCTCAGGTGCGGAATACTCAAGCTTACTCAGTTTATCAGCACCAACTAATGGAGGAGTTTCAAAAGAGGCAGCTTAAGGGGAGTTTCAAAGAGCAGAGTGTTGCAGCTAAGGATGAGAAGATGAAACACTTGCTTGCACAAGCTCATAGGATAGAACCCCAACTACCTGTGAAAGAGGGGGCTTCAAAGTACAAAATTCAAAGTTTCCGACAGGGTGAATCTAGCATGGACAACTGTGATGAAATTGCTAAGTTGGAGGAGCACGTGCTTTTAGTTCTAAGCTTCAAGCAGATTGCTTCTTCTCAAAGCTCAAAGCTGACTGAGGATCTTCCTCAAGTGGAAAGTACTTGTGAGGTTGCAGTTTCAGAATAGCTAGAAGACATCAAGCAATTTGGGTAGTTGTCGATTGATGACAGTCAGCAAGACAATGGAGCAGAACTTCCTCAATTTGTTGATGAAGATGAAGATCTCACATGCATGATAGCATCTATGCCTGGTATGGAGCAACTAAATGATAAAACTCATCTAGATTTAATGTAAAATTATGAGTTAGATGATATCATAAAAGTTTTTTGTTCTAACATAGATGATGAGCTAGTGTCATATGAAAGGGAAGCACGTGATCAACCCATTCAAGTCAGTGAGACTATTGAAAATGTTGTAGAAGATAATGCCTTGCGGCCTATGAACTTATTTGATGAGCTGCCCCACTTTGTTGAGGAGGAGTTATATTTTGTCATGGACAAAGAGCATAAGGAACAACAATTTGAAGATTTATTTTCAGTTATCCAATAGGGATATCAGCTCCTTAGTCAAGAAGATCAAACTTTAGTAGCCAATGAACAACCTACATATTACCTCCAATCAGCATCTTTTCAAGGAAAAGATGAAGTCTTTAGAGATCAACGAGAGGCCAGCAAGGAAGGTTCAAGCTTTTCCCTTACTAGAGGCTGTCCAATCAGGTACTTAGCCCAGATGGAGTCCAATGAGGCACCCATATATGAAGGTACAGGGAAAGAAGATATCCAAGATGCACTGACAGCCAAACAAGAGTATGATCAATTTACTTATCCTCCTCTAATTGACAATACATATGAATTATTTAGTGAGGTAAGTGAACTTTGTCACCTCTTTCAAGAAGCAACACATCATCTTGTCAAGTATCTTTCTGTGCCCCATTTTTACTCAGCCGTCCTTAAACATGCCAGTCACTGCATATTGAGAAGAATGGGAAACTATTTCAATCATCCTGTAAATGGTTTTGTTTGACCAATTTCATACTGGTTAGTGTAGGGTAGGTTTAGATGCAGTTTTCATTCCCTAAGTGCTATCCCAGCACAGTAAATAGTTTCACTTTAGTTTTTTCCTATTTTCAATAAGTTTCTGGGTGTCCTGACCTACTTTAATGAATCTCAACTGAGTTGCAACCATGTACAAAGTTGCCCTGGGTTTGTTTCTGAGGTTTTCCTAATGACTCCATGCCCAATGGATAGGCCTAGGCTACTGGTTTACATGTTTAGCAGGCAAACATCCAGCTAAGGTCGCCAAAAATGTTACCCAATTTTCACCTACAGGCTCAATTAGGTAGGACAAATTATGTTTAGGATGTTCATAAGGGCCAAATGGGGCATTTGCATCGAGGGTTAGGTCATGCATCTAATTCCATTTCACAAGGAGCTCATTTGAAAAGTATGCCTCAATCAGTTTCGGCAAAAAACTTATCAGAGAAGAGAGTCAGCAAGACCCTCTTGTTGTTTTGCTGACTAGTAGTGCCCTCTATTTGTTCGAATAAACTAGTCGCCAAGACTTTCGGGTCGCCATGACTCTTTATGTGTCTCCCCAAAATGGTCTGAGCCTACCAAAAGATTGTGACCTCACTGAGAGGTCTCGCCGATTAATCGCAGTCTGGCCGAAAGGTTTTAAAGTCGCCAAGAGGTCTCACCGACAGGGTGAGGTCTCCCTGAATTGAAGCGAGTTCGCAGAAAGGAAAGTATTTTCGGCATGAGGTCTTGCCGATAAACTGCACTCTATCCAAAATTTTTTTCTTGGGCTCGCCAAGATGTCTCGCCGACCCCCGGGAGTCTTGCCGAAGGAGATTGTTATCGGGGAGGGGAGCCCTTGTTCGCCATGAGGTCCTGTCGATAGACGAAGGTCACACTGAGGGTTGTTCAAAAGAAAGGAGTTCACAAAGATGTCTCGGCAACTAACGAGGGTCTCAGCGAAAGGAGATGTCAATGGGGTGAAAAGGTGGGCCTCGCCATAACGTCTCGGCGACCGATGATGTCTCCTTGAAACAGAATGCCCTCGCTAAGAAATGAGGACCTCGATATGAGGTCTCACCAACCAAGCGATGTCTCCCCGATATGGAATGAACTTTCCCAAAGATCTTGAGCTCGACGAGAGGTCTTCCCAACCCAATGGGGTCTTGCCGACAGAGGGGTGCCTTTGGTATAAGTTTTGAGCTCGATATGAGGTCTTCCCGACCAGGTGGGGTCTTGCTGAGATAATGCCAGCTCATCGAGAGAGTTTGACATCAGTATATCGTCTGGCCAATAGGGCGAAGTCCTACCGAAGGAGTTGCACTCGCTGACCAAGTGATGGTCGGTGTAAAGTCTCACCGACCCAATTGTCTCACTGACCGTTAAGTACAGGAGGATGGGCTCTTGCCAAAACAAGATGGCTTCGCCCAGATGTCTCGCCGATGCGATGGGGTCTTGCTGAAAGAAAGTGAGCTCGGCGAAAACATGAGGTCCTGCCGAAGGATGAATGGTCTCGGTATAGTGTTTTTCCTTCGGTAGGAGGTCTCACCGACACATGGATGTCCTTGTTGGAGTTAAGGACAAACACTGAGATGGGGGGGGTGAATCAGTGTCTAAACTTTTTCAACTTCGACCAAGATTTTTAATTCTGATTTCCTTTCCTTTCAACAATAGAGTAGGGTAATCACTTTTGAAAGCACAAAGATATGACAACATTAACTCAGTCTATTAGACAACTTATGAAAATATGATTTGAGTGAGATATCTTGCATTTGCCAAAATAGTTATTGCTAACATTGATTAACAATCAAATCATGATGACAGTGCAGGTGCAACTCATAAGACTGTGCAAATGATGATCAACATTATTGACTCACTTCTTAAACAATTGATTTGAATGCAACTTTAAAGACAAGAAAGGTATTGAGACAACAAACACCTTTAGCAAATTATAGCTATTCTTGAGCAATGAATCAAATGAGAACTTTTAAGCTTCCTTTTGAATTAGACTCTTCAGCAATGACTTGTGCAAGATATTTGAACTAAATATTTGCATATATGAAGGAATTATCATTCAAACATGTTCAGATAGATACAAATTATCACAATCACGAAACATTATGACACAAAAATAAAGAGACCATAAGACAAAGGATTTACCGAGTGGAAAACCCTCCTGGGGTATAAAAACCACTCCTAAACTGCCTTACTGGCTTAATCTTCAAAAACCACTGTTAACAATGCCTTATAGGCTAATTTCTGAGCATCGACTCAAGGAGCACCAACCCCTCATTTTGAAACACCAATTTCAAGGAGAACCAACCCCTCAAATTATTTTCAGAACAATAATAAATATATCAGAGGATCTCTTTGTTTTCAGTTAAGCTCATAACTCTCTGCTTCTAATACCCTGTGAACAATATTCCAGAATTACATCCAGTTCCCACACCTATTTTTATAGTTTTTCAATACATCTCTTGATAGAACCAAAATAACTGTCTCAGAATTACAACTAGCAACACTTTCAGTATTCACAACACTGTGTTTTATACATCTTTTCCAGTGTGTAGTCTTCAAAGAGATTCGAGGTCAAAGGAGAGCTGAAACCTCCTTTCTATTTTCAGGAAAAAGGATGCCAGTAAAATAAATGTCTGTAGCAGTAACGCCTGTCCAGTAGGCTGTCAATAAACTGTCAATCAAAGTTCCTTTTAGAAACTATAAATGCCTTTCACAAAAACCAGATGCTTCATTAAAACAAAATACTCATTTGAAACTATTTTCAAAATACCCATATGTAGAATCCATCAATTTGTAACAAATGTAATGTGTCAGTAATGAAACTGGTAGATCTTTCACAAGAATTTGAAACACTCTTGCTAATTTTAGAATATGAAGTTGAATAATGATAATCTGTAGATGATGGTAAAAATCAAGAGTAATGCCAGTCCAGAAAACTTTAATTTCTGCGCTTAATCAGGAGATTTCAAATAGTAACTGATAGATTTTCATCGAAACCACGACTGCTTCCCAATTATCAGAGAATATTTTGCCATGTAACCGATCTGAGATTCGATGCCAACCAATGATGTTGGCCTGCAACTATATTTAGAAATTTCCATGTTGGCCACAGTGACAGAGTTTGTTAATCATTCGCCGAGACATCTAGATAGTCCTGCTGAAGGCAATTAAATCACTAGTCATTCCCCTTAGTTATCACTTTCGCCATGACCCATCAGAGTCGGGGAGAAGTCATAACGAATATCCTATGTTACGCCGAGAGCCATGTAACGTTCTTCTGGTCGATGAGACAAAATAGTTCTCTCACCAAAATGTAACCTTCATTCTCATGAGAGTCGCCATGACAAATTGTTATCAGGGAGACATTTTGTAGATTTCATTATGTTTCACCGAAAGATTTTATCCATTATGAGTTGCTATGACAAAAACACACTCTCGCCGAGAAGTATCCTTCATCTGCCTTCGCTAAGACAGTGCATAGTCGGGGAGACACTATATAGATTGCTCTATGTTTCACCGATACTCCCATCCATCTCATGTATCGCTGTGACTAGACAAAATCGGTGAGACATCTTGTAGACAAGTCTTTGTTTTGCCGAGAGCCCCTGTGATCAAACTTGATGCCGTAACATATCGCTCTCGGGGAGACCTCATATAGATAATACTTCGTTATACCGAAAGTCACCCACCATCTTGTGTGTCGCTGAGATAGGTCAGATCCTATGCCGACAAAGTCCTTTTGTGTTCCATCAGCGAGACCGGAGGTCACTCACCGAGACCTCACGCTGAAAACCCTAACTCTTACCGAGATGAATACCTTTATGTTGATGGTTGGTATAAGAATTCAAACTCGCCAAGACCTTTTTCATTGCACATGAGTCATACCGAAATGTTCCTTTTGTTTTATGCATCCATCCACCACCGGTCAGTGTGACATTGCACATTCGTTATAACCTTACGCTGAAAGCAACACGTTTGCCCGAAGAAATCCTTCCATGTATTGTTCGGTAAGAATTTCCCCGAGAACCCTTTGATGAAACCCCGTGTCGGCAAGACAAAACAACCTCGTTGAGATCACATTTTGATATCGCCAAGCTCTCGCTGATGGACTTCCACATGCATTAGTCGGGGAGACATTTCATATTCGATGAGACAGAACCCCGACGACCAAACTCTTGCCGATAGGTTCCTCCTCAGTCGCCAAAACCACGTGAATGTCACGCTGATAGAAACCCATAGGTGAATGTAATGCCTGAAAATTAATTTTCTATATGTATGTAACGGTGGCTTGTAATCATGTGGAATACACCTGTGATATGCAAAAAGAACCATCCTGACAAAGAAACCATCTGTCAAACTCTGTCAGTCAAAGAAATAACATTCATAACTTGAACCAGAATTCTCATCACCATAACTTGAATCATAACAAATAACTTTCTGTAATAGCCAAGAGCCATAATAAAGCATAAGGATCCAAACTGAGACTGATCATCAAGGAGAACTAATTGAAGGAGATTTTGTCATCAAGGACAAACCATAAACACAACTAAGATCCAACAAACTCCCCCTTTGTCCTTGATAGCCAAACACAAATGACTCTCCCCGTTTTTGCCTCAATGACAAAGGATAGAAGAGAAGAATGTGCAATGCCATGAAACACAACTGAGAAGCCAACCAAATACCATAAGAACAAGCTGCAAATAGAGCAATAGTGCAGCAGACATATTTGCAGGAGAGCAGTAAGATTGTAACATGCTGATATCATAGCAAAAATAGCAATATGTCCTTTTCAAGAAACTCGGTCCATATCATCAATTCCAAAGCAACGGTACCAAAATATTATAATGTAACAAACCAAATTGATACGTACAGATTGAAGACCTGTTACTTGAACATACCACCTTCTTTGTCATGTTTGATCAAGGCACAATCAAGATCACCTACTCCACATTCAATTTGATTAACTTCAATCTAGCAATACCAGAGTTTGAGCACAAACAACCAACCTCTTCTCAGCACAAGTAACCTCAGTCACTGTCCATGACAATACACAACAAAGACCAATGATGCTGGTTATTCTTCTTCAAACGACACACATCATTTTACTCTTTTCTTTCCATATATTAGCATCAGATTTGCACAACCATCCCTTCTCTTAAGAAATCACTGTAGCTTCAACATGTTTGATCTTCCTTAAGGCACTCAAATATAAAAAGTTTAGTACTGCAAAAAACAAAATTTCAAGACAAATTAGGTGCAATGATTAGTACATTGTAACTCAGGTAACTCCACCAGCACAACATCAACTTGAACAATAGAAACAATCCCTCAGCCTATGTATAGTCTTTACAGACTTCCTCTCTTCATACCGTGCACAAAGAGAACACACAATCTCTTTTCATTCAACACAAACACAGGTAGAGTATACATCATTTGTAAAACATGAAGCATATAGACTCAACACTAACCCTCCTTATACAGTCAAAACACATAGACCAAGAAGACCTTTTTGAAACATTAGAAATTCTTCCATTTGTAGGGTCACGATATATAAAATATATTTCAAGAAATGCTTCTATCTGACTACTGAACAAACATACTCAGAATTAGACACCCATCTGCTCACACTAAACTGCTGATAGCATTCACAATACCTCATTCTAGACTCCATAGGGTTAAATATATTACCATAATAGACTCCCCCTGAGTCTTTGCTTCTACTCAAGACCTGGAAGGCAACACTTGTGCAAGGAGTGCACAACGAGTTTTCTTAGAAGCATCTTTATTGCTCTTCTTGTCATCTTGATTGCTCTTTCTTCTCCACTCCAATGAAGACTTTTTCACTTGTTTGCTTAAAGTACTTGTCTTTCTATTGAATCTGCATTGCTGTACTTTATGCCCAATGTTATTACATCTGAAACAAATGACTTTGTGATTGTTCTTAGAAATAGAAGACTTCGTACATTCATTTCCAGCATTGTTCCCTACATTATTATCACTTGTATTTATTCTACAGTCTCTTCTCAAGTGACCAAAATTGTTACAGTTGTAACACACCACATCCTCATTTCTAGGGACATTAGAATGATTCTTATTTGACCATCTTATGCAATCAATTGCCTTATGACCATAGTCATTACAAACATAACAATATCCTTGGAAAGAATGATTATACTTGAATGAATGATCATGCCAAGGATGTGAAGATCTGAAGACATTTTTCCTTTCTTTATGAATACCTTTAGATTGTCTTCTAGTGTCAATGTTATCCTTTGATGCAGCAAAACTATAACCAAGATCAACCTTCATTCTTGGTGTTTGCTTGGCTGTAAACTTCTTTCCATCTAAAGTAGTAAACATTGTTTCATGTTTAGATTTGTCTGCAGAGCTTTGTCCAACCTCATATCCCACTCCTGTAGGATCTTTAGAATGCTTTTGCCTACCCAACATCTCATTCAATATATTAGTACTATGATCAAATTTATGAATTTTACCAGATTGAGCCTTGACAATTTCAAGCTCTTTTCTTAAAGCAACTACCTCTTCTTCAAGTTTTAGACAAACAATTTTTTTAATCTCCAAATTAGAACTCACAACGTTTGCTATCCTCTTATATTCTTCAATTTCAATTTTCTGACTTATAATCATATTGTCCTTAAGAGTTAGTTCTTTTAACAAGGAATCATTATCTGAACATTTCTTTAAAGAAACAATCTCATTTTCTAGTTTATTACACAATTCATCCTTGTCTTTTAACTTGACTTCCAAACTCTCTTCTTGCTGAAGCTGTCTTGTTAAAAACTAGTTTTCTTTTCTAAGCTGCTTAATAGTATCTAAGGCACATAGGAGTTCACCTTCCAAATTAACCTCACTTTCTGGTTCATCATATTCCTATTCAAAGTTAACTTCACCCAAAGATTGATCTACTTTTACAAAAGTTTCTTGATCATTTAAATATTCATTAATAATCTCCTTGGACTTCTTTTCAAAACTATGAAGGTTTTAACCTTCTTCACTCTCAGATGTTTCACAACTTATTTCAGTATCCAAAGATATCTCCTCTTGTAACTCACTATTTTGATTCATTTCAGTCAACTTGTCCCAAACTTCCTTAGCACTGCTGTAATGAATGACTTTTGTAATGACTTTATTTGGCAAGTTATTAAAAATAACATTTATAGCTCTGGTATTGAATTCAAGTGCTTTCTTCTCCTCAAGAGTGGAAGGAGATGTTGCAGATGTAGTACAACCCTTTTCAACTGCTGCCCACACTTCAGACCCTAAAGAAAGTAAGTATGTTTCCATCCTATGTTTCCATATAATAAAGTTTGTACCTTCGAACTGAGGAGTTCCAGATCTAGGATACTCTTCCTCGTTATTCCTTATACTAGATTCAAGTTGAACATGATGAATATCATTTTGTTGAGAACATCTTTTTGCCTTATTCCTTCTATTCTTTCCCATATTAACCAAAGTACTCCAAGAAACTAGGAACAATCCTAGGTGGTTTAGACCTATCAGAGGACCCTACGCTCTGATACCAATTGTTGGAGTTAAGGACAGATACTGAGAGGGGGGGTGAATCAGTGTCTAAACTTTTTCAACTTTGACCAAGATTTTTAATTCTGATTTCCTTTTCTTTCAACAATAGAGTAGGGTAATCACTTTTGAAAGCACAAAGATATGACAACATTAACTCAGTCTATTAGACAACTTATGAAAATATGATTTGAGTGAGATATCTTGCGTTTGCCAAAACAGTTATGGCTGACATTGATTAACAATCAAATCATGATGACAGTGCATGTGCAACTCGTAAGACTATGCAAATGATGATCAACATTATTGACTCACTTCTTAAACAAATGATTTGAATGCAACTTTAAAGACAAGAAAGGTATTGAGACAACAAACACCTTTAGCAAATTATAACTATTCTTGAGCAATGAATCAAATGAGAACTTTTAAGCTTTCTTTTGAATTAGACTCTTCAGCAATGACTTGTGCAAGATATTTGAACTAAATATTTGCAGATATGAAGGAACTATCATTCAAACATGTTCAGACTAATACAAATTATCACAATCACGAAACATTATGACACCAAAACAAAGAGACCATAAGACAAAGGATTTACCGAGTGGAAAACCCTCTTGGGGTAGAAAAACCACTCCTAAACTACCTTACTGGCTTAATCTTCAAAAACCATTGTTAACAATGACTTATAGGCTAATTTCTGAGCACCAACTCAAGGAGCACCAACCCTCAAATTATTTTCAGAACAATAATAAATATATATGAGGATCTCTCTATTTTTAGTTAAGCTCATAACTCTCTGCTTCTAATACCCTGGGAATAATATTCCAGAATTACATCCAGTTCCCACACCTATTTTTACAAATTTTCAATAGATCTCTTGATACAACCAAAATAACTATGTCTCAGAATTACAACCAGCAGCACTTTCAGTATTCACAACACTGCGTTTTATACATCTTTTCCAGTGTGTAGTCTTCAAAGAGATTCGAGGTCAAAGGAGAGCTGAAACCTCCTTTCTATTTTCAGGAAAAAGGATGCCAGTAAAATAAATGTCTGCAACAGTAACGCCTATCTAGTAGGCTATCAATAAACTGTCAATCAAAGTTCCTTTTAGAAACTGCAAATGCCTTTCACAAAAACCAGATGCTTCATTAAAACAAAATACTCATTTGAAACTATTTTCAGAATACCCATATGCAAAATCCATCAATTTGTAATGAGTGTAATGTGTCAGTAATGAAACTGGTAGATCTTTCACAAGAATCTAAAACACTCTTGCTAATTTTAGAATATGAAGCTGAATAATGATAATCTGTAGATGATGGTAAAAATCAAGAGTAACGCCTATCCAGAAAACTTTAATTTCTATGCTGAATCAGGAGATTTCAAATAGTAACTGATAGATTTTCATCAAAACCATGACTGCTTCCCAATTCTCAGAGAATATTTTTCCATGTAACCGATCTAAGATTCGATGCCAACCAATGATGTCGGCCTGCAACTATATTTAGAAATTTCCATGTTGGCCACAGTGACAAAGTTTGTTAATAGTTCGCCGAGACATCCAGATAGTCTTTCTGAAGGCAATTAAATCGCCAGTCATTCCCCTTAGTTATCGCTTTCACCATGACCCATCAGAGTTGGGGAGAAATCATAACGAATATCCTATGTTACGCCGAGAGCCATGTAACATTCTTCTGGTCGATGAGACAAAATAGTTCTCTCACCAAAATGTAACCTTCATTCTCATGAGAGTCACTGTGTCAAATTGTTATCGGGGAGATGTTTTGTAGATTTCATTATGTTTCACTGAAATATTTTATCCATTATGAGTCGCTGTGACAAAAACACACTCTCACCGAGAAGTATCCTTCATCCGCCTTCGTTAAGACAATGCATAGTCGGGGAGACACTATATAGATTGCTCTATGTTTCACCGATACTCCCATCCATCTCATATATTGTTGTGACTAGAAAAAATTGGTGAGACATCTTGTAGACAAGTCTTTGTTTTGCCAAGAGCCCCCGTGATCAAACTTGTCACCGTAACATATCGCTCTCGAGGAGACCTCATATAGATAATACTTTGTTATACAGAAAGTCACCCACCATCTTGTGTGTCGCTGAGACAGGTCAGATCCTATGCTAACAAAGTCCTTTTGTGTTCCATCAGGGAGACTGGAGGTCACTCGTCGAGACCTCACACCGAAAACCCTAACTCTTACCGAGATGAATACCTTTATGTTGACGATCGGTATAAGAATTCAAACTCGCCAAGACCTTTCTTTGTTGCACATGAGTCATACCGAAATGTTCCTTTTGTTTTATGCATCCATCCACCACCGGTTGGTGTGACATTGCACATTCATTATAACCTCACGCCGAAAGCAACACGTTTGGCCGAAGAAATCCTTCTATGTATTGTTCGGTAAGACTTTCCCTGAGAACCCTTTGATGAAACCCCGTGTCGGTAAGACAAAACAACCTCGCTAAGATCACATTCCAATATCGCCAAGCTCTCGCCGATAGACTTCCACATGCATTAGTCAGGGAGACATTTCACATTCGATGAGACACAACCCCGACGACCAAACTCCTGCCGATAGGTTCCTCCTCGGTCGCTGAAACCACATGAATGTCATGCCGATAGAAACCCATAGGTGAATGTAATGCCTGAAAATGAATTTTCTATATGTATGTAACAGTGGTTTGTAATCATGTGGAATACACTCGTGATATGCAAAAAGAACCATCCTGACAAAGAAACCATCTGTCAAACTCTGTCAGTCAAAGAAATAGTATTCATAACTTGAACCGGAATTCTCATCACCATAGCTTGAATCATAACAAATAACTTTCTGTAATAGCCAAGAGCCATAATAAAGCATAAGGATCCAAACTGAGATTGATCATCAAGGAGAACTAACTGAAGGAGATTTTGTCATCAAGGACAAACCATAAACACAACTGAGATCCAACAGTCCTGCCGACGGAGGAGCACAGTGGTATATCTCACGAAGATTGGTATGACCTCCTGCCGACTAAAGGAGCTCTTGCCGAATGCGGATGACTAAGTGATGGAAAGGGATGCCGATATGACTTTTGGGCTCGCCATGAGGTCTTCCTGAAAGCGATAGATCTCGCCGATGGTTTCAAGGATATCGGTATGACTTTTGAGGCTTGATATGAACTCTTGCCGACTATTGTGAGCTATGCCGATAACAGCTGAAGAGCATAATTGCATCGGGAAGACACGATTAGTCTCTCACTGACATGCGATTCAATCTGAATGACCTTTGACCATCTGGTGCCCCCATGAAGCATTTGTTCAACCAATTGGAGGAAGCTATAGGAGAGCTGTGGCAGTTTGACCGATGAGAGGAGGATCAACAGAATGAGCAATGTGGATATGCTCTGAACTCAGAAGCATTCAAGGCAGCTCGACAAGGAGGTTAGAAGATAGACATGAGACCAGAAGTTAATGCAGGCATTGTAAAAGATTTGAAGGCTCCTCCTGAAGGCAACTCTTCACCGACATGGACAGCGGGGATGCATCATTAACTTCGTTCAAAAGATCTAAAGGACAGATCTTTTTGAAGACGGATATTTTTTTGTAAGCCCTAGGGTAGGGGCTAATACCTTTGTATATATGGCATTTTTTCCTCTTTTGTAGAGAGTTCTTACCTGGTACTTTTCTGCTTCGGTAACTTTTCCATCCTTCTATTAGATTGTGTGCATTCGTATAATTGATGAAATTGCTTGTGAAACTGTATGATTCCTTGTGGTTATGTCTTATCTCAGCACCTTTCTGTAGAGCAATATGTATTTTTGCAGGTTGTGAGATATGTCCAAAATGTAGTATTCTCTAGCTGTGAAGTTATTCCTTCCTTCTAGGAGTGTAGCCACATGAACCTTTTCATGAAATGTTTATGCAGAAAATGTATGTGATTGAGTTGTGTACAACTAAGCTTCTGTCATTGAATGAAATTATGTGTGTAAAATATGTTGTGTCTTCTTAGTAAATTTGGTGCATCACCATAGAGATAGTGTTTTCATTAGTTTTAATGTATTCTCCTTTTACTCTTTTCCTTACAAGATCAGTAGTTTAGGTGATTACCCAACAAAGGAAGCTGACCTTCTCCGGAGGTGGACCTCTGTTTACAAGAAACCCACTTCTTTAGAGGTCTTCGCATGTTACACTGAGGTGTTGAACATCAGGTTCAACAAGGGTGCAATTTCAGGTGATACCATTTCTCTTTTTATTTTCATTTTCATGTGCATATTGTGCTCCCTCGTATCGTGTTTCCTCTCATTGTACACTTCTTCTATTTGTCGCACATTGTATTTTTCATTTTTTGTTTTGTTTTTTCCTTTTTGGGATGACACAAAGCGTAGAGATGCTCTATGTCTCTTCCATGTTGACCCAAAAGGTCCTTGTCTTTTTCTTTTTTTGTTTTGTGTTTTCCTTTTGGGGATGACACAAAGTGTAGAGATACCCTATGTCTCTTCCATGTTGACCCACACGATCTTTGTCTTTTTCTCTTTTTGTTTTGTGTTCTCCTTTTGGGGATGATTCAAAGCATTGAGACTGAAATGTCTCCTTCATGTTGATCCAAAAGCTTTTTCATTTTCTTTCCCCTTTTCGTTTTCGTTTTGCTTGTATTTTCCTTTTGGGGATGATGCAAAGCGTCGAGACCGCAATGTCTCTTCTATGTTGACCCAAAACGGACTTTTGTTTTTCTTTGTTTTCGCTCTCTTTTTGTCATTCTTCCAATTCTATGTGCTTTTGGGAATGATGATAGTTTCATGCTCTTTCATAAAAGCATTGTAACAATGAACATACTAACCCCAATTCCATAGATCCCTTATGTGTTTGGTGTGTTTTCTTTTCTGGGGGCAACTCGCTTTCTTTGTTTTTCATTTTTGCTTGACATGACACAGCTTACCTTCGAAACATATGACTTGGAATAGGGCTTTCCAAGATTGGCTCTCATGTCTTGTTTTCCTTTTTCTTTCTCTTTCCTTCGCTACTTTAAAGTAATTGCTCACAGAACAATGTATAGCAATTCCTTTAAAGTGGGGGGCATACATTACCGTCAATTCATTTGCATTCTTGGTTCCTAGTGTAGCCTTGTCATTATATGATGTGTTTTTCACTTTGTGGATGACATTGGATGTGATGTCCTTCATAAATGTGATCTATCTCAGCATATTACATTCCTCTTGGTGGCCTGATGCCATGCACTACATCCCCTAAGTTACGAATATACTATTCTTTGATTGGTCCTCTCTTGGAGACATTAGACATAATGTTCCCTAAGTGACTGACCTTGCATGAACTGAACAAGACTCCTTTAAACATTTTACACCTTTACACTTTAGATTTTTGCATTTTACATTTTTTTACCTTTTTGCCACCTTGCATAACGTAGCTTGCATGACTGTGGTACTTTGTCTTTTTGTTCATAGCATTTTTCTTTGTGGATCCTTGTTAAAGTCATCAACGGGTATAACTTTAATATGGTTGAGTAGGAAACCCACCTAGCAGCATGACTTTTCCCCATAGCCACCTTTGTGTTTGTGAGTGCATACCAACTAGCATATGTATCTTACCTTTTTGGGCTTTCTCACCTCGCAAACAACTAGTTTTGTGGCCCCGAAGTGAGTACATTTGGACCTTCTCACCCCATGGATAGCCTGAAGTTCCATGACCCCTAGAGTGAGTACACATTCTCTTTTTCAAACAATCATCCTAGATCTAATCCACAACTAGTTGGATTGACGATCGAAGCTTCATCCAATTAATCTCAACACTTGTGTGTTCCTTTGTTCTTATGCTTAGTTTGCCATGGGATCTTCATCTTGGGGGCTTGATCATCCCTCTTGATTGTTATCATTACATCTTGCTAATGTAAGTGCATTTGAACCCTTCCCTCGATGTTCATGGCTACTTTAGTGTGAGTTTGAAGCAAGTTCATCCTCTCACTAAAGTGAGGGCTAAATGTGTTGTAGAAAAATGGCCCCTTGTCATTTTCATGGCCTTTTAGGTCTTATTTCATGGTATTTGACATATTTTGCTTTGATTTTATGTTGCAACATGGTTTGGACATGCTTATTTAGGTACTAAAATTCAAATAATGACGTCTTGTGAAGGTGTTGTGAAGTGTTGTAAGACATTTCTACATTTTTCTAGACTTTATTTATTATAGTTCACCTAAAAATCACCTTTTTATTCATCAAAAAGTCCTATTTTGAAGTGTTGTAAAGTCTTGTAACAAGCTTTCACACTTTTCTAGGCACATCTTCACTATTTATCCCTTTTTAATGCTTTATTTGGCCCCTTTATGCTCTCATATGCTTAATTAAGTGTATTTTTGAGTATTATCCCGACAAACAACATTAGATAACACATAATTTCCCAATACACATTTTCAAGTCCTAGGTGGGACCCATTCACCATGGGTGGCGAATGAGTTCCCCTTCGCCCCAAATTCAAAATATGTGCAGGATCATCATGGAAAAAACAGGCCCTTAAGTGGCAAAAAATTTAGAAAAATCAGAGTTAGGCAACTTGACGTAAAATTTTGAATAAGTTATCTATATTATTTTAAAAATATGTAGGAATAGAATCTATAGAAAATTGAATGTAGTTTCTAAACTACTAGGTTTTTTAAAAAAAAAAAATCTATTTGGTGAAAATTTGAAATTTCAATGCAGTAGTACTTAAATATTAGGGAAAAAATAAGTAGGTATTTGTCTAACCACCCTAACAACAATAAAATGATAATTATTTTTTATATGATTTTAGATATAAGTAGAGGACTCATGTCCCGATGTGATGCATATTTTTTTGTAATTTTTTTCCAAGTAAATAATTGATTATGATTTTTTGTACAACTTTTTAAAAAATAAAAACTCGTATGTCTAACCACCTTAACTTGGTCAAAAATTCATGAAATTCAATTTTTATTTTTTTAATCCTATAGTATGTGAAGCATAGAATGTGATGCATGTTTTGGATTCAAAAAATGTGATACCATTTAAAAGCTATAGATGTTTTTCAATCAGCCTATCAATCAGGACTTTATTTAGTAATTTGAATAGAAAATGAATAATAGTTACTTATTAAATTCAAAGTAAAGAATAATTTATATTGGTGGAAAGATGAGAATATCCTTTAAAAACCCTTTTCGTTTCATCAATTTTGGGTAAAAATTTAAAGTCATCAGCCACATACCCATCATATTGCCACTTTTTGGCCCATCATGATCTTACACATACCCAGTGTTGTAAGACATTTCTACATTCTTCTAGACTTTATTTATTATAGTTCACCTAAAAATCACCTTTTTATTTATCAACAAGTCCTATTTTGAAGTGTTATAAAGTCTTGTAACAAGTTTTCACACTTTTCTAGGCACATCTTCACTATTTATCCCTTTTTCATGCTTTATTTGGCCCCTTTATGCTCTCATATGCTTAATTAAGTGTATTTTTGAGTATTATCCCGACAAACAACATTAAATAACACATAATTTCCCAATACACATTTTCAAGTCCTAGGTGGGACCCATTCGCCATGGGTGGCGAATGAGTTCCCCTTCGCCCCAAATTCAAAATATTTTAAATTTCCTTTCGGAATTTTATTCAAAAACACTTGATGTCGGCTTGTGATGAGGTATGAACTGGTAACTAAGGCACAAGTGTGTATAAAAGTGATTTTCACTACATTTTACATCTCCTACAATCCCCATTCATCAAGTTCACTTATTCACCTATTCATTCTGAAAGCATTTTACAACATGTTTTCAAGCACTATTCAAGCACTTTGAAGTAGCCATTGACATTACTTCAGAATTGGATCATCAAGGGTTTGGTAAGTTGATAGCATTTACATGTTATTAGTTTATCTTTCTCTTACATTTCATTATTTTATTAAGGGTTTGATTACCAAAAGTGGGGTTTGACCAAGGAAAACCCCTATTCACTAACCTTAAACCATTTTTCCCCTATTGCATGTTTGTCTACAAACTTTTGTGTGCAGATTTGACAAGCTTTTTGGTGTTGAAGATTGGTTTACAATTCAACTTGGTGTTTCAAGTAAACTTAAATCTATTTGAAGCTTGGAGAAGATTTCCTATCCGTTTCTTGCATAATTGACTTCGACAACCTGACATGCAGTGATTTCAAGATCTAGTGTTGCAGAGTTGTCTCCTAATTTTTTAAAAATTTGGGAGAGGATTGATTTGCCACCTGAGGTGAATGAGTCCCACCTTAGGAATGAAAATCTATATTTTGTCAGATTTGGATCCCGTCAAACAAAAACTTGTTTCCAACAGTTTTTCACCAAGAGGAGGAGTAATTCGCCACCCTGGGCGAATGATTCCCACTGTGAAATATCAATGATTTTAGTTAGCCTTCCCAACATTCCAAATTCATCATACTTCACCCAGGTGCACTCAGATTCATCCCTTTTATTTCCGTTATGCATATTTTCTTCATTTAGTTCATTGTTGCATTACACAATGTGTTTTTAAACATAGCTTAAATTTCAATTTTGCATTCATTTTCATTCATTTAAATTAGTCAATTGCATTTAGTTAACTTCATTTAGGTTAGACAACATCACAAATTGAATAATTTGAATGAGCCATTAGCATTTTTGCTCCTATCTCTCTCCTTTTAGGTGAAAAACCCTAGACGAGCAAGAGTTGTCCATAGGAGCCAAAAATCAACGGTTCACCATCACTCCTTGGAACCATTTATAAGGTCCCAAATCTCCTTCAACATATTGAGGGAGTCCTTCCAATCCTTCTTTGTGGTTTCCTTGTTATTCTTCATCTAAATATCACCCTCTTGGTTTTTGCCCATCTTCCTCTCAAGTTTTTTGATCTTAGATTGGCCTAAGATAGCTCCAAAAACAACACATTGCATCATGCCATCAATTATAGAAATAATTCTATCAATAATATTTTAAAAAACCATAACCTTATCCATCAGATTGTCAAGATCATTTTTTTACTCAATTATTGAGACACAACCTTGTAAATACTTTATCTGATCTTTAAGGTCTTAAATAAACTCTATAGAAGTCTCTTCCTCTTGCATATTAGAATTTTTAAGCATCACCATGAATAACCTTGGTTGCATTGGCCATTCTTAGATGAGAAAAACATAGATCCCTATCTAAAAACAAAAGCAACCTAGTCACAAATTCAAAATCTCTTAGAAGGGAGAGCATCTTTATTCAAGCACACAAAAAATAGCAACATTCCTCAATCTATCATCTTGTTTTTCACATCATTCATTTTAGTGTTAGAAGAAAAAACTAAAAATATCTTATGTAAATGAGGTTCCTTGCCACACACTTCTCCTCTAGTGGACCTCTTTCCCTCAAAGATGTTGACATATCCTCTTTCATGACTATTGCAAGTAGAGAACCGCATAGTCTTTGAAACCATTGTATGCTCCTTGGCATACATAGCTTGTTTGGAATATTTCTTGAAACCCTCAATCGTAGTACTATCCTCCTTAGCATTAGCAAAACATCAAATCATGTTGTCAACCAATTAAATCCAACTTTAAGATGATTTATGTTTCCATTTGATCATCTCTTAACATCAACTGCATACACCATTAAACACAAGTGCTTTGAAGAGTCACCATACTTGGAGTATTAATGATTATGAATTGGGAACACTACCCACTTGACAAGATAATAAATAATCCACATAGAATGATAAAACACATTCACCAATACAAGATAAAAAGCCAAACATGAAATAAATCCAAGTGAACAAATTAATATAAGAACACCTCATCTAACATCATAACAATGTAGAGCTAACACGAAGATTACAAGGATACAAATGTTACCAATCTAATGACATCACACAAAAAACAACTTCAAGAACATTTTTAAATTTTTTTTTATTGAAACAAAACAAAATGTAAAGAAATAAGTAGCATCATGACTTTTTATATTTTCAACTAGCTCTACAACACCTTCTCCTTTTCCTCCCAATACTTTTTTTCAAATTTTGAAGTATATTTTTATAAATTTGTTTTGGTTCCATACTTTTGTAGAATAAGAAAAACAAAGACATAGGAATAGTGTTATGTAATTATGGGCCATGTCTTTTCCTTGGTACAGTATAATGTCTCTAGGGATGGTATTTGGCTGTCAATATCATGGGAGTAGACGCCACTTGTTTTATTCCTGTGAAAAGCCTTCTCAATACTCATTCTCCTCTCTACATTTGTACGGTCACTATGAGCTAATAATTTGAGGAAATTGGAGGTTTCTTTGTCTATCACCTTTTGTTTTTCCAAAACTTGGAATTCGTACGAATGTACATACAAAACAAAATCAAGAAAATATATTGACGTAGATGTTTGTGGCATCTCTAAAGATATACGATTATGGGTTACAGTAGGAAACCAGGATAGGGATTCTCTTTCAGGACAAACTTTACATGAATTATTTAGTTGCAAGATTACTTTTTTTACACTGAATTAAGAAAATAAATTAAGCAGATTAAATATGCGCAGCATAGAAGAACATGCTGGTAAGAAATAGTGTCCATTAGAATACGTCAAATGTGACAGCCAAACAATATGCAAAAAGAGAGAAGAGGTGGTGGGGAACACTCAGAAGTACAAACCAAAAGAGAAGCGAGAGACAAGTGTTGCAAAAGAAAACTATATGTTGTATATGAGAATAGAACATATTTCTGGGCCCAATTGAGTTAGTGGATATTTATGGGACTGTTTGAGTTAGTGGATGCAATTTTGAAAAGGTTTTTCAAGATTCCATTCATTTGTTTGAGATGTTAAAGAATCTTGAAAATAAAAGTATGTACATATCGATTTCCTTGTAAACTGTATTCTGTCTTTTAATAGTTTTTTTTATGTTTTTTTGTATTATGGTTTCTTTCAATCATTTTGTTTGGGATGTGCCTCTTCTAGACACTTTTGTATTCTTATAAAAAAAATTCTTTTATTAATATAATAAATGTTAGGATATTGAATGAGAACGATAGAATATTTAGTTTTTGAAATTATGATGAAGAATTGGATAGTGGGATCAAGTAGTTTCCGCTTATTGATGGTACACAGATATATTTTCACCCTTTGAAGAATACCTAGGGTTTAGAGCAATGTGTAAAATCTCTATAGGCCAAATTCATGTTGTGTTAGATTGATTTTATCCTTTGCAATGTTGACCTAACACATGAAAATGCTTTAAACCTTGAGGGATTGATCTAGTTGACTAAAGTATATTAGAAATTGTATTGACCTTATCTCTAGTGTTTGTTTGCATTTAAGGAATGGTGGTAATGAATATACCTTAGCGAGATCATTGGATTGCAAGGATCATGTTTTCTTAGGTTGATCGACTTGATTATACTAGTTTTACTATTGTGAAATAATATCAAAGATAACACTCACACATGTATACATGCTAAATGACTTTGATGTAGATTAAAGTTCATTTTAGTCCTCCAAAATAAAATGTTCCTATAATGATTAGCATGTGTAAAGTATGGATTATCCTTGTAATGCATAGGATTTTCAAATGATGTTTGGATATGAATTTAATACATATTTAATAATTTTAAATACCAAGACATCACAATAAATCATGCAAATGTGAACCAAATCAATTGATATCAATGTATCCTCATGCTTTAGACCATTTCAACTTTAATAAAATTTATCGTCACACACAAGAATACAGTAAGGATAGTCACTCCTCAAGAAAAGGTATATGATTTGAGTGCAACCTTCAATATTGATTCATAGACAATACTACATATTTTTCTTCCCTTTTGCATCCCCTTTCAACATGCACTAGCATAATGCCAAGATACCTTGTATATAGATCTATATCTAGCAATTTCCTACTTCACATGCAAGCATCAACCTCAATAGTTCTATACAATTACACAACTTTAGGGGTTCATTTTGTGTGCATGACTTATTAGTTTTTCCAAATCTATTATAGCATCTTTGTTTGTATGTGCTTTATATTTTTTTATATAGTATGCTTTAATCCATACTTTACACATGCTTCATCTTCTACAACTTAACATTGAACTATGCATGGACAAAATGTAACATTAACTTCTCCATATAAATTGCTACCATACACATGCAACACTTCAACCCATCAACAAAAAATTAAAAAAACTAGATAAATTAATTTTTATTTAATAAAACTACATTTATTTAAATTAATCATCAACATTTATTCCCTTAGCCTTTACAATATTACTTTTATATGCTCCAAATGTTCCTTTTCACTTGTACTAAAAATCAAAATATCTTCTAAATACACAATAACAAAGTTACCAAGTTATTTCTTCAATAATTCATTTATCAACCTCATAAAAGTACTAGGTGTATTTATTGATCCAAAAGGCATAACTACACAACCCTTCTTTTGTTTTGAGTGTAATATTTTATTCATCTCCTATAATTATGATTTGATGATATCCACTCTTTAGATCTATCTTACTAAAATATTTTGATCCACTTAAAAAATCTAAAGGAAACCTATATTTAATATTAATTATTTTATTACTCTAATACACATTCTCCATTCTCCTCCTTTCTTTGATGTCAAAATTGTTAGCACTATACATCGACTCAAAATTTCCCCTATTAATTATTTCTTCAATAGTTATGCAACTTGCCTATTCAATTCTTCAATTTTAGCTAGTGTTAATCTATTGGCTACCTCATTAGTTAAAATTTCTCCTAGAATTAGTGTTGAACATAGGTTGTTATTGATGTCAAACTAATGTTAAAGGACTATTGCTAACACTGGTTATCAAAGGGTGTCAAAGCTATCAGATGTGAAGGTTGTCAAAAGATGAAAAAATTTGTAGGAGTACTAGAATTATCGTTTGTCTTAAGGTTCTAGAAGCATGTCATGTGTTAGTGTGTAGAATGTCTAATCAATCATATCTTGTAACATTTCTAGTGAGGTGTGACTACCCTCATATAGTTAATGTATTTATTATACCATGTCGGGTATGTAGTCAACATGAGTGTGGTAGTCTAAAAGGATATCTTTTGGGAAAAGAGATTTATAAAATATGGTTGGCATTTCTTTCAAAAATGCAGTATTTCTCTACGATTTGGAAGGAGAATGTATCTACGCTAGTTCCATTTATTTCTTGAGTTTTTGGAGGTGAGGCTCAATGTGCAAGAAGTTTGAAGCATCTGAAGGTTCATCAAGCTATTCAAAGTTCAAGGCACGTGCAGTAATGGCTAGTAGCATGCAAAATTCAAATCTAGTGTGTGGAGTGAGGATATAGCTTGTTTAAGGTTTTCGTGGTGGTGCAAGGTGTCAAGTTCTATTAACGAAAAAAAAATTGTGCTTGTACTATTATATTACATATTTCATGTAATTTGAATTTAGGTCCACCCTATGTTGTCTAGGTTTGTGCAAATCCCTGGCCAATATGGAAGAGTGTTAATGTAATGTCATGTATATATTTCAAATGTTTAGATGCATTATAAAGTAATGAATGTGAATGAATGGATCAAGTGTAATGAATGGAAAGTAGGTGAGTATAGAAGTGTGAAGAAAACAAGGAGTGGCAATATCAAAGGGTCTTTCTCAGTGTGAGAGAGTTTTAGCCGTGTCTCTGTGCATATTGTTAGTGTTTTGTAGCGTCGGGAGGTATTTCCCTAAGTGAAAATTAATCAAAGGAAAGTCGGCCTTTCTTTTTGTAAATCAAATATTATATTTTCTAGGTCAACCCTAGAAGACAGCGTGCCTAGCTTGCTATATAAAGGAGAAGGTGTCTCCACATTAAGCAATTAATTCATTCCATTTCAATTTGATTTGCTATCACTTTAGGAGCAGATTCGCATTTAGGAGAATATTTGCATTCAAGAAGAAGAGTTTTATTCTTTATGACTAAGGGTGAAGCCACAATAGTGGTTTACAATTCAAGTGAGGAAGGAAAACTCACAAAAAATGACCCCAAAGCAAAAAAAGTGATTTTGGGGGTTTGTACGAACCTACTTGTTTGAGTGAACCCATTAGGGGTTTGAACCAAGGTTCGAGCGAACCCCTTTGAATTTTGGCCACAAAAAAAAACCCAAATGCATAGCAAAGGGGTTCGGCTGAACCTCCTTGAAGGGGTTCACTTGAACTAGGGTTCGGCCGAACCATGGTTCGAGTGAACCCCTTTGGGTTTGGCTGAATCCCTAGGGGTTCGTTTGAACCCCCCTTGCCCCTCATCCCCCTCTCGAGACACAAAAAAAGTCTAATGTTTTACACTTCACAGCTCGGGTTGAGGATGAAAATGGAGGAGTCTTCAGAAACCCATATGGAATCAAGTACTCCTCAGAACGAGCTATCCAACAAATATAATTTTAATATCTTTTGATTTTATTATGTATTTGTTTTTTTAGTTATTAAACATTGGTTCTGAAATGAAGGTCTTTGTTTAAGCATGTGGAAAAATAGCAGATTATCAAAAAAAAATTGAAAAATATGAGTGCACCAAATATTGAAGTCCTTGATCCAACAAAAAAATTGAATTTTTGATATATAAAAAAAGTTACAGCGTTATACGGTCGTGCTATGTCTGAATTGTAATTGGTTTGACTTCGAAACTTGATTAAAGAAAAAAATATTCAATTAAAAACTATCTAACCAAGTGGAAGCACTAGATATCAGAGTTAAAAATCTAAATTCGAAAGAATTAGAATTTTATCCTTCATGGAAAAAATGTTATGCGTTATACGGTGTGCGTCACTTTTTTAAAATGCTATTTTCTCGAAAAAACCATTTTTCGTGGGAGATGGAAAAAGAAATGCAATCTGATACCAAAAATTTTGAAAAATTATTTTTAGAATCTACAGACAAAATGTGACGAGACTCTAGTTTGCATCATCTTCAAATTCCTCACAGTTTAGCCGCTATAGGTGCTCGAATGTGAAGATTTAGTTAAAAATAATAATTTCAATGTCCAGTTTGGCCAAAAATTGTAAACCACTATTGTGGGATCACCCCTAAGAATTTTGCACTATCTTCAAGTGTTGGTCTATTGTATGATATTCGACCTTTCTAGGGCTTGATTTTGAGTGTTATTTTTGCACTTATTTTTTGATTTATAAGAGAATAAATTGTTGGGTTTTTCTCCCTCGATTGGGAGGGTTTTCCCAAGATAAAATTTTGTGTTCATTGTATCTGTGTTGTATTTTCTGCTTATTTTCATTTCTATTATAAAAATTAACATGGTATCTAGTGCAGGAGCACCAAACCTTTCAATGAATTTTCTCTAGTTGTTACATGAAAATTTGATTCTTGGTGTTTGAGTCTATGTTTTTTTTTTTATCAGTAAAAAGTGATATTTTATTGATATAAACTAGGTAAATACAAAAAATATTTTACATAAGCTCCACCCGAGCAGAAGGGATAAACCCTTACATGCATCATCCCAAAGCTACAATTATTGACACCTCTACAACCTATACACCAAAGTAAGCCCCACAAAGCGACATCCAGAGTCGCCACCTTCAAAGAAACTGTAATCAACATTCATATGAGAAACCCCTGTTCCAGCTTTAGTCACGAGATACAAGCTCGCAGCACACCCAAAATTCATCATCGGTAAACGTCAAAACCCTGATATCCATTTGATTTAGCATTCCCGACTTGGCAGCCAAAAAAATTCGCAAAACATGATTCGACAAGCCCCCACCCTAGAACCTCAAGCCGTTGTTCCAGAAGCACTTCCACCCACCCGACACCTCCTTCGTGAGCCCCGTTTCTTTCGCGGAAAAACAAATGGCACCCTTCCGGTCGCGTGGCTCCTATCCGTTTCCGAACGATGCAGTTCTAACTTCAATTTCTCCCAAGCTACTGCGACTGCTTCTTTGTAGACCTCTCTATCCGACCGCCACCTCCATCTAACGAACGGGATCAGTCCCTCCTCAGTAGCCTCATCCATGTCCTCAATGCCTTCTGAGACATCAAACCCCACGCCCAGCACCGCCCACTCCAAGAAGGACTCTAATTTCCTTAGTAGAGCTCCATCGAACAATTTCAGCATAACCCATTTAGTTTCCTTTGCGTCTTCTCCCAACTCCATTGCCCACGCAAAGACCATTGAAGCTATGTCCACATTGAGTCGCCCCCTGTGCGTCGCTTCCATGAAATGCGGCCCTAAGACCGCTACCACCGCGTCCACAACTTCCTTTCGGTGTATTTTTAACACCTGTTTCATTCGCTTCATGGTGGGGGGGCCAAAAAAGCCTTTTTGCTGCAATTTGGTTGAGAAACCCCACATTGCCTCCATTACTGATCAGCTTCACACCTTCAGAGATTGCTAATAGCGCATGAAACAGAATGATCAAAACTCCATCAGACCACCATAAAAACCCCATCAACTTGCATTCGAAAACTGGCACCGCCGCCAGTTTCACAACTCCATTTGAATGCATTTTGTACAATATTCCCGTCACTCCATACAAATTTAATTGTCTTTCATCTTCGCCATTAAAGCCTCAGTCCTTTATTAAACGGCACGTCCTTCGCCTCCCAAATGTAAACGTCATCACCCTCACATCCGGCATACATATTGCCACCTCGGATGAGGACTTTATTTCTTACTGTTTGACAGAACACACTTCCCCAAAACACCTTCCGCGGAATCATATCTGCCAGATAGATCATCCACGCTGGAGGGGCCGCTACAACGTCACCTTTGAAAATGAGACCTGTCGCTACATCACACCACGAAAACAATTAAAAATAGCAATTTCTAAAATCTTCAATGGCTAGTTTTTCAACTACATCAAACGACACAGCCCATTTGGACAGAATATCCGCGTCCTGATTCCCCTCCCTTTTAATATGACTGACAACAAAGTATTCAAAACTTTCCAATATTTCACCAATTGCTTTGATATAATTTTGTAAATGCCACACCTTTAACTCCCCAAATTTAATGGCCTGAATAATTAATAGAGAATCGCCTTCAAGGTGCAACTTCTTAACACCATATTGTTTTGCCAATCTCACCGCCAGAAGGGTAGCTTTTGCTTCAGCCAGGTTGTTCGATCCATCCTCTAATTTTTTTGCTGCAAGAGCTACAGTATTACCCAGGTGATCCCTGAGAATCACACCAGCACCAGACGGACCAGGATTACTTTTCGCTGCTCCATCAAAATTCGCTTTAATCCATCCAATCTGAGGCCTAGTCCATTTCACCTCCATTTAACTATCTAACCAAGTGGAAGCACTAGATATCGGAGTTAAAAATCTAAATTCGAAAGAATTAGAATTTTATCCTTCATGGAAAAAATGTTATGCGTTATACGATGTGCGTCACTTTTTGAAAATGCTATTTTCTTGAAAAAACCATTTTTCGTGGGAGATGGAAAAAGAAATGCAATCTGATTCCAAAAATTTTGAAAAATTATTTTTAGAATCTACAGACAAAATGTGACGAGACTCTAGTTTGCATCATCTTCAAATTCCTTATGGTTTAGCCGCTATAGGTGCTCGAATGTGAAGATTTAGTTAAAAATAATAATTTCAGTGTCCAGTTTGGCCAAAAATTGTAAACCACTATTATGGGATCACCCCTAAGAATTTTGCACTATCTTCAAGTGTTGGTCTATTGTATGATATTCGACCTTTCTAGGGCTTGATTTTGAGTGTTATTTCTGCACTTATTTTTTGATTTATAAGAGAATAAATTGTTGGGTTTTTCTCCCTCGATTGGGAGGGTTTTCCCAAGATAAAATTTTGTGTTCATTGTATCTGTGTTGTATTTTCTGCTTATTTTCATTTCTATTATAAAAATTAACATGGTATCTAGTGCAGGAGCACCAAACCTTTCAATGAATTTTCTCTAGTTGTTACATGAAAATTTGATTCTTGGTGTTTGAGTCTATGTTGTTGGGATGTTTGAGTCTAAATAAGTTCTAATGATGCCATATTGATGTAATTGGTAAACTTTGGTGTCTTTTGGGTCTAAATTTTAACAAGTTGTAAATCATGTCTAGGAAATTGTCAATGTGGACAAAAGTTGCCTAGATAGGTAAAATGTCATTTTTCTAGTGTGAGGTTGTGTTTTTGGGTTCAATAAGGTCTAAATGGACCACTTGTAGTATTCTAGGCGATTAGAGATTCAAAATGCAAATATTGCAAATAGGCAAAAAGTTGTCAACAATAAAGTGCAAAAATACAAATTTTGTATAGGCTTAAGAGCCCAACAGTCACTTAATTTTAAATGTCACTTGTGGTACGGTTGGGATAGTTGTATTAGGAGGGAAAAAAGTTTAAAAAGAGGTAGATCTTGTTGTAAAGGGGTTCTAGGAAATTTGAAGAAGAATTTTCAATAAAGATATCTTTGTTATACTACATTTTCTATGTTTTCTCATTTTTTTCAGACTGTGACAGGCCCGTACTGTTGATACTTGTCACATAATTCCTTGGAATTCATTGGAGAAATGAAATAGCCTTCTTTTGGATCTAATTTGGAGAGGTTTCATTGAATCTACAACAATTTAGAGGTTGATTTTTGAAAGCGGGCTTATATACCCTATTTAAGGGTTTGTAACACAAAAATTATGTTTTAAGGGACCATTTCACTGACTGTATAGCCTATGACTGGTGAAATGGGTCCCATTGAATAGGTCTAGATGTTAGGGTGAATTCTTAGTGCAAGGAGAAAGGATTATTGAAGTTTGAGTTGTTGTCCTTGATGGGTTTGAGTGGAAAAGAGCATGAAAATGGAGGTTTTTGACTAGGGTTCGAAGAAATCTTTGGGGGAAGTGATATTTCTGGAACTTTTAAGCATGTACAGTCTTAAATAAGGGTTTTTGATTTTTTCTCAAGGTTTGGGAAGGTCTGTGAGGTAGTTTTTCAATAAACCCTAGTGTAAATTGGGAAAAGAGAGAGTTTTGGAGTTAGGGGTGTTGCAAGGCCTAATTTTCCCTAAAGGTTGCGGATTTAGTGGTTTCTCAGGCTAGTGGGTGCTTCCCAATTAATTTTTGGGTGAAAGGGAAATTTTAAAGTGAACTCCCTTTGTAAATCTGACCTAATTAAGGTCTTGGACAACGTTGTTTCATGTTTTTGGGAAAGTTGATCCAAGGGACTTTTGTGAGGGTTTGATGCATGTTGCAGAAGGCTTTAATGGGTTCTTAAAATGGTGGTTTGTTGCAAGATTTTTTAAGGGATTTTGAGAGTTAAGGGGAGACAAGGAGGTTTGTAGACCTACAAGAGTGTCTAGGTGAAAGGTTGGAAAATAAGCCAAAATTGGTTTTGTGAGAAGAAAGGTGGTTTGGAAACCTTTATTTTGGGAAGGTGAGTTGTTTGCCAACCTAGGTTGCTATCAGTTGGTATCAGAGAAAAGGGATTAGGTCTCTTGAGGGAGAAGGTTAAATTTTTGTGTGCAAGGAAAAGGTGTCATTGGAGGAATTAGAATGCCTCCTAAAGGAAGCACTGTTGCTAGGAAGATTGATCAATAGGCTAGAGAATTAGAAGCCTTGAAAAGGGAGATGGCTACATTGAAGTCTAAAGCTAGGGTTGAAATGGATGAGAGTGATTCCGAAGAGGAAGAATTGGATCCATAGGATGTGAGGATGTTGAAGCTTTTGAAGGATGTGAAAGGTGATAGACATGGAAAAATGGATTTTCCTATGTATGGGGGTAAACTAGATGGTGAAGAGCTCTTGGACTAGATAGGATCCATGGAGAATTATTTTGAAAGTGAAGAGGTAGATGAAGAACACAAGGTGAAGAAAGCTAAGACCAAGTTGAAAGGACATGCTTTGTTGTGGTGGAATTTTGTGCAAGAAGAAAGGTAGAAAAAGGGGAAGACCAAGATCACTTCTTGGGAGAGAATGAAGGAGAAAATCAAAGGTAAGTTCCTTCCTAATGATTACAATGTTCAATTGCTTAAAAATATTCAAAATCTTAGGCAAAAGGACTTATATGTGCAAGGCATTCATCAAGGAGTTCTATAAGTTAAGTATAAGAACAAAACATGAGGAAGATGAGGAAGATGAGGAAGAAAGAGTGGCAAGATATCTTAATGGATTGAGGTATAATATCCAAGATGAAATCAATTTGATGACACCAAAAATAGTAGAAGAATGTTTTCAAATGGCTATAAGGGCAGAAGAGAAAGTGAAGAGGAGACAAGAGAAGGAAACATGAGGAAGAGACAATAATTCTAGAGGGAGAGGAACTTTTTCTACACCAAAGCAATCCAAAGAAGACCAAGACGATGTTGGTAAAGGAAAAGAACAACTGGATGAATCTAGAGGTGGAAGAACAAGCTTTAGGGGCAAAAATACTATTCAAGGAAGTGGTTCTAATGTGTTTTCAGGAAGGTGCTATAATTGTGGTGAGTTTGGACATTCATCTTTTAAGTGTCCTGATAAGTTTGGTGCTACTTCTAGTGGGGGTGAAAGAAGAGGTGAAAAGAGGGTTCAAATTGTGCAAGAGGATGCAAAGGAAAGTGTTAATTCTCCAAGTTTTGATTGTGGACCAGAAGTTGGTGAAGCTTTGATGCTGCAAAGACAACTCTTGAAGGCCTCCAAGGAGAAAGAACCATTGCAAAGGAGAAATCTTTTCAAGACCACCTGCAAGAGTAAAGGTAAAGTATGCAAGTTAGTAATAGATTCAGGCTCCACTGATAATATAGTGTCAAGATAAATGGTAGATAAGTTGAATTTGGTGAAGGTTCCTCATGAAACACCCTATAAGGTGTCATGGTTAAATGATGATCAGTCACTTCTAGTTAATGAGCAGGCTTTAGTTGAATTTCAGATTGGAAGGTACAAGGATAGGGTAATTTGTGATGTCCTACCAATGCAATGTTTCCATTTGTTGCTTGGAAGGCTGTGGAAATTTGATAAACATGTTGTGTATGATGGATGGGCTAATACATATCAGATTGAACATGAGGGGAACACATTCACTTTGCTTTCATTGCAAGAAGAAACTAAAGAGCAGATCAAGACAACCAAGGTAATCATGATGGGTAATAAGGAGCATGTGAATATTGAGGAAGTCAAGAATGACCAGTTGGAAGCCATGACAAAGGTTACAAATGTTAGGGCAGAGGTATTGAAGGTTGATGCACAGTTAGAGAAGAGAAATAATGAGAAGAAGAAGATGGAGACTGACCTAGAGAAGGTTAATGGTGAATTTTTGATGATGAAACAAGATAGGTTGAGGAAATATAATGGAATTCTTATTGGAGCAGTGTTGTGTCCTATAGTGGTTGCAAAGGTTGAGGGACAGTCAAGTCTTGGTAGAGAAAAGACTCCAAGGACTAATAATACAGTGATGTATAGGTCTGAAAGTGGAAGGGCTTTGAGGAAAATAACTTTGATGCCCAAATTCAAGGCAAAGGAAAGAGTGGAACAAGTAGAAAAACTAGGTCTGAGTCATGAAGGTAGGAATGCTATATGGACAAGGCAGAGGGAAGTTGATGCAGGTCCTATATCAGTCACAAATGGACAAGAGGTCAAAAGATGTGCAACAAAGAAAGAAAAGACATATCAAATTGACCATGAACTTAAGAATGGTAAGCACAAAGCAGGTTTCCTGAATTTACTAGCCAAGGTATCTTTTGCAGGTCATAGTGGTGAAGTTTTCAAAGGAGGAACAGTGGAAGATTAGTTTCGAAAGACATGGAAACCTTTTTAAGTGGTGTGTATGATGCATGAGCACCAACCCTTTCAATGAATTTTCTCTAGTTGTTACATGAAAGGTTGAGTCTTGGTGTTTGAGTCTATGTTGTTGGGATGTTTTGAGTCTAAATAAGGTCTAATGACACCATCTTGATGCAATTGGTAAACTTTGGTGTCTTTTGGCTCTAAATTGTAACAAGTTGTAAATCATGTCAAGGAAATTGTCAATGTGGACAAAATTTGTCTAGATTAAATGTCATTTTTCCAGTGTGAGGTCATGTTTTTGGGTTCAATAAGGTCTAAATGGACCACTTGTAGTGTTCTAGGTGATTAGAGAGTCAAAATGCAAATATTGCAAATAGGGAAAAATTTGTAAAGGCTTAAGAGACAACCAATCACTTAATTTTAAATGTCAGTTGTGGTACGGTTGGGACAATTTTCTTAGGAGGGAAACAAGTTTAAAAAGAGGAAAATCTCGTTGTAAAGGGGTTCTAGGAGATTTGAAAAAGAATTTTCAATAAAGATATATCTATTATACTGCATTTTCTATGTTTTCTCATTGTTTTCATCCTGTGATAGGCTCGTACTGTTGATACTTGTCACATAATTCCTTGGAATTCATTGGAGCAATGAACTAGCCTTCTTTTGGGTCTAATTTGGAGAGGTTTCATTGAATCTACAACAATTTAGAGGCCAATTTCTAAAAGTAGGCTTATATACCCTATTTAAGGGTTTGTAACACAAAAAATATGTTTTAAGGACTATTTCACTGACTGTACAACCTATGACTAGTGAAATGGGTCCCATTGAATAGGTTTAGATGTTAGGGTGAATTCTAAGTGTAGGGAGAAAGGATTATTGAAGTTTGAGCCACTGTCCTTGATGGGTTTGAGTGGAAAAGAGCATGAAAATGGAGGTTTTTGACTACGGTTCGAAGAAATCTTTGGGGGCAGTGATATTTTTGGAACTTTTAAGCATTCACAGGCTTAAATAAGGGTGTTTGAATTTGTTTCAAGGTCTAGGAAGGTTTGTGAGGTAGTTTTTCAATAAACCCTAGTGTAAATTGGGAAAAGAGAGGGTTTTGGAGTTAGGGGTGTTGTAGGGCCTAACTTTCCCTAAAGGTTGTGGATTTAGTGGTTTCTCAGGCTGGTGAGTGCTTCCCAATTAAGTTTTGGGTGAAAAGGAAATCTTAAAGTGCACTTCCTTTGTAAATCTAACCTAATTAAGGACTTGGATAGCGTTATTTCATGTTTTTGGGAAAGTTGATACAAGGGAGTTTTGTGAGGGTTTGATGCATGTTGCAGAAGGCTTTAATGGGTTCTTAAAATGGTGTTTTTTGGTAGGGGTTGTTAAGGGATTCTGAGAGTTAAGGAGAGAAAAGGAGGTTTGCAGACCTACAAGAGTGTCTAGGTGAAAGGTTGGAAAATAAGCAAAAATTGGTTTTGTGAGAAGAAAGGTGGTTTGGAAACCTTTGTTTTGGGAAGGTGAGTTGTTTGCCAACCTAGGTTGCTATCAGTGTTAGAGTGGGTTTAGGGAAGATCTGATCAAATTTTTCTAAGCATTCTTCATTGAATATCATTCCCATTTGGAGTAGACCTAAGGGCAGATCTTGAAGGTGAACTAGGGCAGACCTTGAAGGTGAATTATTGTAGATCTTGAAGGCGAATTATTATAGAATCGGTGTTTTATTGTGGAAATCTTCAATGTGATTTTATATCTCATATTTGATAATTCTGTCAATTCTGGAAAGTTGATACTAGAGAGGCTCTTTGATATAAAGAAATCAGAACAGTCAGTTTCAGGTAAGAAATATTCCATCATAAGGTTACATTCATCGATCTGGTGATTGGATGATTGAAATTCTAAATACAACAAAGCTTAGAGGGTGCGGAAAAGTCAATTTCAAAAAGGACAGAATTGAGGCTGAATATATATATCATTCAGGAAAAGAAAAATTTGAGCCAGTTAGCACGCATAAGACAAACCTAGGGAGTAATCAACCTGGCATTAATTGTCAAACCATTAAGACTGACTAGGGTGATAGAGAATATGAGAAATAATATATATATATATATATTATTCAAATCGAATATTGCTTGCAGAGACAAATAAATTAAGGTATAATTGATCAATATATTGCTTGTTACAAACGAATAATAATAAGCATCTAAAGAAGCCACAAATCATTTGATGCTTAGTGTAGTGGAAATATTATTATTATTAGGATATATCTACCACCACAAGAGAAATCATGATTGATCCAAGACGTGATTCAATGTGAAGGGAGTCGATGTATTTCTAGAATTGAATTTTATTGGGATATACATTGTTTGTGGCCTTCTTCGTTCATTTTACGACAGATAAATTTCATTCACGGAAGTCATTATTTCCAGCTGAAAATTATATGCCTACAGAAGCGGTGTAGCATCATTGGTGTAGGTATTCTGATATCGAAGCCTTCATATTGAATGATCCACATAATTGAAATATATTGCAGATTGTATTAAAGATAATGGGATATATAGTCAAAGTTGATAATATTTGAATATTTATCTGTAACTGTGGGAGTAGGAGTTTTTCATATTCGATGCACTTTATGAGACAAATACTACAATTGAGTTGCCAAGTATTTCCTATTGGCATCACAAATATATGCAACAGGTGTTGAAGTCGATGTTATCAAGGAAGTTGTGCGCATTGAAGATAATAAAGCATTCAATTTTTTTGGATTATACATGGCATATCAAACCATCATCACTTGTCGGGATGTATGATCAATCAATATATGATATGCATTGGAGGGATTTCTCATATGTGTGTGTTGGTCAAGCAGATATAATCTCGGTGCCCAGCCTGGACCAAGATGGATCGAGGAGCAAAAGGATGTTGGATTATTTGAAGATATATTGAAGACCTCATTCTTTTAAGTGACGATTCTTGGAGATTAGTCAGCAAGGAGCAGGAGGCTCCAATGGATATAGATTCATCCCTTGATTACACTCCTGCCATTCATAGGGAGTTAAATTCTAGGCACAAGTTGAGATCATGTCTAGGAAGAGGATTTAAGGTTCTAAGATTAGTCAATGGAGGGGAATTCACTTCTAGATTGACTCAAATCTCTGTATTGAGGCAGGGATCGAGAGTGAGTTTTGTGTTCAGCAAAATGGAGTCCTATGTCTTGAGGAACTAGAGTGACTCACTAAGAAGAAGTGAAGGTGTCAGCTAAGTGGACTATAGTGTTGCAAGACCAAGTGCTAAGTGTTTGGAAGGCCTCTTTAGCTGCAGAGAACATAATTGCACAAGGCAGTCAACCTTTTTATGACATTGGTAGCACCAGAAAACCTATTCAAAAGGGTGATCTGGTATGAGGTCGAGGAGGACTAAGTCCTGGACTCAAAATTTAGTTAAAGGTGCTACTCAGAGTAGTGTCAGAAGTGTGTGTTGGATACAGTTCCTCTAAGGCAAGCATTGCAGGAAATCGTGGATGAGGAGGTCAGGAGGTTGATGTGGGTACTTGGAGCTCCAGAGGGATTCACAACATTATTAAGATTTGTTGTAACGTATATTTCTCTGAGACGGAGAAATATGAGGTGAAAGCCCCTGTAGTGTATATTTCTCTGAGACTGAGAAATATGAGGTGAAAGCCCTTGTAGTGTATATTTCTATGAGACTGAGAAATATGAGGTGAAATCCCTTGTAGTGTATATTTCTTTGAGACTAAGCAATATCAGGTGAAAGCCCTTGTAGTGCATATTTCTCTGAGACTGAGAAATATGATGTGAAATCCCTTGTATCGTATATTTCTCTGAGACTGAGAAATATGAGGTGCAAGCCCTTGTACATCACATCTCTAAGACTGAGCTGTGTTTTTCCACAATTGGGTGTAGCCATTTTGGATGTCATGTTGAGAGACTCCATTACGAGGATATTTGAGAATACCTCCCTAGCTAAGAGGGAGTGTTAGTGTTTTGTAGCATCGGGAGGTATTTCCCTAAGTGAAATTAATCAAAGGAAAGTTGGCCTTTCTTTTTGTAAATCAAATATTATATTTTCTAGGTCGGCCCTAGAAGAAAGCTTTCCTAGCTTGCTATATAAAGGAGAAGTTTTCTCCATATTAAGCATTAATTCATTCCATTTCAATTTGAATTTCTTCAGCAACAAGTTCACTATGAATAGCAGTAGATTTTCTTCAAGGAGAAGTGGTATTATTTTGTGTATTCAAGGAAATCGCACTATCTTCAAGTGAAAATTCATTGTATGAGATTCGACCTTTCTAGGGCCTAATTTTGAGTGTTATTTCTACACTTATTTTTTTGATTTGTAAGAGTATCTTGCTGGGTTTTTCTCCCTCGAGTAGGAGGGTTTTCCTGGGGTAAAATATTGTGTTCATTGTTCTATGTGTTGTATTTTCCACTTTCTGTTAAATATGATCTAAATCTAACACATATTAGAATTAAATTTTAAATCCGTAATTATTTTTATATTTCGATAGAATTGGTGTTCTACTTATTGTATTGTTCTGGTAGGGATGGGTGTCTCTCTTCGGTGGGGATTGTTGTCTCTGGTAGGTTGGTGCCTATAGATTCATTTGGGGATTGGTGTCTCTAGTAGGTTGGTTCCTACAATATATTGTAAAATTCACTTATTATATTCCTGCTTGTGAGATTTCTCACCATGCTTTTTCCCCATCTTAGGTTTCCACATATATCTAATGTTATGTGTTATATTGTATTGTGCTTTGATTACTAGCTTGTATGGTTTAGTGATCTTCATGTTGAAAATCTATATAATAGTTGTAAAAGTAAAGGTTTCTAGAATTGTTTTGATCTATTAATTCACCCCCCTCTCAATAGATTGTGTTCCCTTCAATTGGTATAAGAGCCAAGTTCCTTTAAAGAAGTCTAGCACCTTAAGGTAGATCAAGAATGGCACATGAAATTTCATCTGGAAACAAAGTACCAGATTTTGATGGATCTAATTTTTATTTTTGGAAAGTTAGGATGGATAGAAGCTATGGAGGAAGAACTAAATTGGAACATGAAGAATGAAACTTGGGAATTTGTCCCAAGACCTAAAAGAAAGAATGTGATTGGAACAAAGTGGGTATTCAAAAACAAGTTGAATGAAGAAGGTGAAGTGTTTTAGAACAAAGCAATACTTGTGTGTAAAGGGTATGCTCGAGTTCAAGGTATTGACTTTGAGGAAACATTTTCTCCAATGGCTAGACTAGAGGCAATAAGGATGTTCTTAGCTCTCTCAGCATTCAAGAATTTCAATGTGTATCAAATGGATGTGAAATCAACATTCTTGAATGGACAACTTGAAGAAGAAGTTTATATTGAACAACCAGAAGGATTTTAGTATACTAACAATCTGGATTATGTTTGCAGATTGAAGAAGGCTTTGTATGGTCTTAAGAAAGCTCCCAAAGCTTGGTATTCAAGGTTGGATGGATACTTGCAGCAACAAGGATTTAGAGAGGTTGTGCAAATAATATTTTATACATAAAAACAAAAGGAGAAAAATGCTAATAGTTGTGGTTTATGTTGATGACATCATTTTTGGAGGTAACAGTGAAGAAATGTGCAATAACTTTCAGAAGGCTATACAAAATGAATTTGAGATGTCTATGTTAGGAGAATATCTTTCTTCTTGGGGTTGCATATTGTTTAATCAAAAAAAGGGATTTTTATTTCACCACAAAAATACATAAAGGAGATGTTAAGAAAGTTCATAATGGAAGATTGCAAACCTGTTGCAATACCCATGGTTATCAAGTGTAAGTTAAGTAAAGATGATGATTCTTCTCTGATAGATCAAACTTTGTACTAGTCCATGATTGATAGTTTGATGTATGTGACAACATCCAAACTAGATTATGCAAGTAGTTGGAATGGTTGCCATATTTCAAGCAACACCTAAAGAGACTCATGTTAAGGTGGTGAAAAGGACATTCAAGTATTTGAAGGCTACTGAAGATTTTGGACTGTGGTATCCAAAGAGTAAAAATTTCACTATGACTGCATATACAGATGCAGGTTGGGCAAGATGTGTGGATGACCAAAAGAGAACAAGTGGTGGTACATTCTTCCTTGGAGACAATTTAGTTTCCTAGTTGAGTAAGAAGTAGGAATCAGTTTCTTTATCTGCAACAAAAGTGGAATACATTGCTGCAACATCATGTTGCACTCAGGTGCTTCATTGGAAGAAAAATTTGAAGGAAATGAAGATTGAGTTTGAAAATCCTATCACTATTCTTTGTGATAACAAAAGTGCAATAAAAATTTCAAAGAAACTAGTGATGCACTTAAGAACAAAACACAGTGCAATCAAGTATCATTTCTTGAGGGAGAAGGTTGCAAAGAAGGAAGTAAGATTAGAATATGTGGACACAAAGGAGCAAGTTGTAGATATATTCACAAAGCCACTTCCTAAGGAGACATTTGAGTTTCTCTAGTAGAAGTTGGGAGTTGTTACTCCCTCCTCTTGAATCAAGAGGAAGTACAGAGTGAGGGGGAGTTATGTCTCCCTATCACAAGAATGGTTGGTGCTCTTACGGAATGTTTTCAAAGGTAGTGAAGCATGGAATTAGGGGGCGTCTATTTGAGAAACAGGTTTCCATATGATGCAATGTATTAGTCTAAAATGGGGGAGAAATTGTTGATCCTTTTCCATTGGTGTCAAAGGGGGAGAAAGTGGGCTCAAATTTTTGATTTAAGGAAATGATAAATTAAGTAGAAAGTGATCTTAGAATTCCATATATTTCACGGGGGAGTAAATGCTACAACCAAGAAATCATTTAGATGTATTCTTTTAGGAGTGTTTGGTGGCCCCAACATTTTTTTTTCCATCAATGACAAAGGGGGAGATTGTTGAACATAGGTTGTCATTCATGTCAAACTAATGTCAAAGGATTGTTGTTGACAATGGTTATTAAAGGGTGTCAAGGCTATCAAATATGAAGGTTGTCAAAAGATGAAAAATATTGTAGGAGTACTAGAATTTTTATTTTTCTTAAGTTTTTGAAATCATTTTATGTGTCAATGCGTAGAATATTTAATCAATCATATCTTGTATCATGTCTAGTGAGGCATGACTGCCCTCATATAGTTAATGTATTTATTATACCATGTTGGGTATGCAATCAACATGAGTTTGTGGGTTCGGAAGGAGATCTTTTGGGCAAAGAGATTTACAAAATATGGTTGGCATTTCTTTCAAAAATGTAGTGTTGCTCTACGGTTTGGAAGGAGAATGTGTCTACGCTAGTTCTATCAATTTCCTAAGTTTTCTAAGGTGAGGGTCAATGTGCAAAATTTTTGAAGCATCAGAAGGTTCATCAAGCTATTTAAAGTTTGAGGCATGTGTGGTAACAACTAGTAGCATGCAGAATTCAAATATTGTGTGTGGAGTGAAGATAGGACCTGTTTAAGGTTCTCACGGTGGTGCAAGGTGTCAAGTTCTCTTGGTGGAAGGAAATTTGTGTTTGGACTGTTGTATTACACACTTCTTGCAATTTGAATTTAGGTCCACGCTATGTCATCTAGGTTTGTGCAAATCCTTGTCCAACATGGAAGAGTGTTAATGTAATGTCATGTATATATTTCAAATGTTTGAAGATGCATTATAAATTAATGAATGTGATTGAATGGATCAAGTGTAATGAATGGAAGGTAGGTGAATACAGAAGTGTGAAGAAAATAGGGAGCACCAGTATTAGAGGCTCATTCTCAATTTGAGAGAGTGGTAGTTGTGTCTCTGGTGAATATCAGAGTTAAATTTCAAATCCACCATTATTTATGTATTCTAGTAGGACTGGTGTTCTCCTTGTTGTATTGTTCTGGTAGGGATTGGTATCTCTCTCTACTCGGGATTGTTGTCTCCAGTAGGTTGGTACCTATAGATTCATTTGGGGATTGGTGTCTCTAGTAGGTTGGTGCCTACAACATATTGTAAAATTCAATTATTATATTCTTTCTTGTGAGATTTGTCACCGTGGTTTTCCCATCTTGGGTTTCCACATATATTTAGTGTTGTCTTATCTTGTGTTGTGCTTTGATTACTAGCTTGTATGGTTCAGTGCTCTTCATGTTAAAAATCTATATAATAGTTGTAATAGTAAAGGTTTTTAGAATTGTTTTGATCTATTGATTCACCACCCCCCTCTCAGTAGATTGTGTGCCCTTGAATTAGGTCCATATGATGAATTATAATCCTTAATATTAGTAACCCTTTAATATAATTATAATAAATAACATCATTATATTTTTCAATAAAATAATTTTTGGGATGAATTGCCACATCTATTTTTATCTTTGTAGGGTAAGGGAAAAAATATGGGGAACCAAAAAGGGGTCTTGAGTGGCCACTTTTTTTTTAAATCAAGAAAGACTAACCTTCTATGAGAAATTGAAGATAGTTACAATTTAAATTTAAACATGCAACAAAAACAAGAGTCATAGTGCTCCAAATCTACTTTATAAACTACTAATTTGTTTTAAATGGTATAGATTCAAGCGTTTAAAAAGGGGGCCACACAAAGTGGTCCTATTTTCTCAAAAAAGACATAACATAGTGTCTGGTGTGGCCCCCCTAAAATGTTAACTTCTTTTAGTATTTCAAAAATCACTTTAGTGAGAATATAACTAACACCATGTAGTTTATGCACAATTTTTTAAATTTTTTTTAATGAATATATTATTTTTTACTAATTTTCAAAGTGGACACATCTTGAAAAATAGAAAATTAAGTGTGATCCCCCTTAAATTGTTTGAAAACTAACCAAAGATCATTATTTTTAATGTATAGAATGGATTTTAGTTTCTAAAACTCTAATTTATTTGAAATTTTGATGAATGGTTAAAAATACAGTAAAAATACCATGTAGTGTTGTAATATGTTTTACACATTCACTTTAAGTTTAGGGCCCTTTTAAACTAAATAGACCTAATTTTTCCTTAATTTAGTGTTGTAAAGTGTATTTATTTACATATTCACACTAAGTTTTGGGCCCTCTTACATTTATGACCTTCAAATCATCATTAATAGGTCCCTAAGACCCTTTATTATGCATCCTAAGTCTTATTTCAACTAAAATCTTGACAAATTCAATAAATGCATTCAATATTCTAACCCCCCGACATTTCCTCAGCCTGAAATACTAGGGTGGGACCCATATGCCACCTTGGGTGTATGAATCCCCCTAGGTGGGAACCATATGCCACCTTGGGTGTATGAGTCCCATTTGGCCCCTTTTTAGGGTTTTGAGTGGGAAATCAGGGTTTTCAATTCAAATTTTGTGAATGTCAGCATTTGAGATCTAATAAATGGGAAATTAGATGGAGTACCTATATAATTAAGGTTTCAAATCATTATTTCACCTAAGTAATCTAAGAATCTTCAAGCAAGAGAGTTTCACCTAGATCTAGAGCTTTCAAGAGATATTTTCAAGTATTCAAGAGTATTCAAGAGCATTTAAGAGCAATAAAGAGTTGATTATCAAGCATTTTGGAGCACCAATTCAAGATTCAAGCATCATTTCAAGGCCTTCATGCATCATGTGTGTTTGTGAGCTAACATGTTAATGTAGCATTTGTGATCCAAGTTCAAGCATTCAAAGCCATATCAAGTTTTATGATCAAGATCGACATCCATTAAAGCCAATTTATACAAGTTATGGATTTACACTCCAAGGATCCAACAAGGTTTGGTGATTTACTACATTCATTTGTTCATTCATCATTCCTTCATGTTATTTAATATTCATTTTGAAGTTTAATTACTTAAATGGGATCTAACTGAGGCAGACCCCCATCCACTAACAAAGACAACATTTCTCTCTCTCTCTCTCTCTCTCTCTCTCTCTCTCTCTCTTGTGATGTGTGGTTTGCAAATTTATGTGAACATGACTAAATCACTAACTTGGGCATATGAGTCCTTGTACAACCATTTAACTAGTTTTCAGAGGATCCTAATCTGTCACTTGAAAATTACAATTTCTACCCAGAAACCCTAAACTAGGACTAAATAACTCATTTTGGCGTATGAGTCCTAGTACACATCAAAAGAAACAAATTTTAGTGTTTATAGACCTTGCTTAGTCATCTCTAATTCTCTAGGTACTTTTTGTATCTTTCTGTTTAGTTATCTGATTTCATGTTTTAAGTTTCTAGGGTTTAGTGTATTCATGTAAAAATGCATTTCTCCTTAGAAACTTCATTCGATGGTGAACACCTCTATTTAATCACACCTAAGGAAACCTCCCTAGTAATCCTCCTCTCAATTGAGTCACTTGGTTGAGGGATCTCTAGGGTTTCCTAATGAAGTGAGGTGTGAAATAGGTCCCCTAATTGTTCCATCTCCTAAAAGGTGGAACATCCTATCATTTCATTTTTGGTGAACCCAGCATTTGAACACTTTCATTTCTAATTTGGAGGACATTGTGCTTCTAGATCTAGGTTAACTTTGCATTGCATTTGCATTAGTTGAATTGCATTTAGGACTCCCAAATCTTGCATTAGTGGAAAAGTGCATATAGGTTGCATTTTTGCATCCTAAATCATTCAATTTCATTGAAAATATGTAATTGCAAATAGTCAAATCAACATACAAGTTCGAAACCTTAGAATCAACTCAAAATTTGTTGAATTAGGTGAAAAAACCCTGATTTGGGACTCATTCACCCACCTAGGCGATTTAGTCCCTGTTTAGGTTATTTTTTCCCATTTTTTGGGAATTCTATGTTGGTTGTTTTTCACTATATGAATCTACCAAAAACCCTAACTGGGAATTATTCGCTCATTTGGGAAATTTCATCTCGTATCAGGTCTAAATTTGCATGCTACAGCATTAAAAACTTCATTTTTGAACTTATGTTTACTACTATCAGATATTTGTTTCAATTTTTCAAGTTTCTATTTCATTCATTTCATTAGATCTAGCTTAATTTGGTTAATTTTGTGCATTGTTTAAATTCAAAATTACATTTACAACATTTCATTTTTAGATTGTTGCATATTGTAATCAGCAAATTAACTTGTTCAAAATCTAAGAATTGCATTTACATATTCAATTCTACGTCATTGCATTGCATTCTAAATCTCTTTCCATTTTGGGATTTCACACTAAGTTTGTATAGATTACTTTTCATAAATGTTAGTATCTTTCTTTTCCAAGTTTGCAAAGAAATGGGGCATTAGCAAGCATGTTAGTCGTGAGAATATCTTAGTGAAAGAAATTGAGCTTGTTAACATATTCACCTCATCCACTAATATCTCTCCTATTTTTTAGAAGGTTCTAGTGAAAGAGGGTGTAAGAAAAGAAAATAATGATAATCATAGTTGTTCTTCTTCCAATACCTCTCCTATTCATGAAAAATGTATCTTGGTGAAGGGAGATACAATCATTGAGAATAATGAAATTCTTGTTTGTCCTTCTTCTCCTCTCCCTCGGGAAGATATTATTATTGACACTACTTTACCTACTCTCCATTCATCTCCCAACACGTCCCCTACTTGTGATAATTCTTTAGTGAGACAGGAAATAATCGTAGACAATCATGAAAACCACATTCGTGAGGAGGATATGTTGGAAGACATTCAAATTTGTCCTCCTAATATCCCTCCTCAATGCAAAGATGATAGTTTGGTGTTAGAAGATACACTTGTTGAGAGTCGTGAGAATCTTGTTCCTCCCTTCCCTAATGCTCCTACCATCTAGAAAGATATATTCGAATGAAAACGTCCAATAATTGGTAAACACAAAAATCATAGATGTCCTTCTCTTGATGCCTCCTCTATTTGTGATGAAGCGACTTTACAAAATCTAACCATGGAATGTGATGAACATCTTAAAATATCCTCTTACTAGGGTAGATATTATGGCACAAGAGAATGAAACCTTAGAGAAAAAGGATGAAATCATGGACAATCATAACAATTAAATCAGTCCTTCTCCTAATAACTCTACTATTGATAAAGAAGATATGTTAATGTTATAAAATATAACCATTGATAACTCCCTTACTTGTGATGAAGTAATTTTAGAAGAACCAACCTTTAAATTCATGAACATCTAGTTTGTAGTTCTCCTAAAAACTCTCCTACTAGGGAAGATATCATGGTGCAAAAAATGAAAAAATTGACACATGTCTTTCAAACAATAGTGATGTGACTTCCGTAGATGAATATGAGGAAGTGGCATTAGAAATCGCCATCACTAAGAGATCATCAAAATAAGGATAAGTTTGGTGAAGTTATGAACATTAGAACTCTCGCGAGTCCTCTAATTCTTAGACGTCTTAGAGATCCTTTAATTATTGCACCTCCCGAGGCTAAACTCATCCTTTACCCACCTTCAAACCAACCACAAACTAAAAACAAACCCGCCCTCATCCTTGAACCACCTAAGATTAATACGTCACAACAGTTGACTTACAATGTTTTTGCTCATACATATAACACTTGAAACAATTTGCAACCAAGAAAAATAACTCCAACATCCCTCCCATTGCCTAACCCTATTTTTCCTAGTGCCCCTCATTTTCCTTTACATAATGAAAAGGAGTATAATCTTGTGGAACAACTTAAGAACACTCCTGCTAAGATATCATTATGGGACCTTATTCAATCCTCCCCTCATTATCATGACATGATTCAAAGTGCCTTACAACAAGTTCTTACTCCTAATGTGAAATCAGTTGATGTGGCAACCCAAATTCAAGCTATAACTTTAGACAACTTAGACATTATTGTCCATCAAGATTAGTTACCTTTGCTATAAGTGCAAAAAACAAGTGAAGCTTTCATGATAATAGCTATTTTCAATCAGACAAGGATAAAGTGAACCCTTCTTGATAATGGCTTAGCTCTTAATGTGTGTAGTGTAACCCTTTTGGATAAGCTTGGCATAGATAAATCAAGAATTCAACCTAATTCTTTATCTATTCATGAATTTGACAATGTAGGAAAAAAACTGCTTGGAGTATTCACATTGCCTATTACAGTTGGAAAGGACACATTACAAACTCCTATTCATGTTATGCCTCATGATCTTTCATATAATCTTCTTTTAGGTAGGCCATGGATTCATGAGATGAACATAGTACCTTCTACTCCATTGTCAAATGAAGTATGTATACAACAACAAAGTGTACACCCTCAACTCTGACCATGACCCTTACAGTGTTTTACAACTTCAGAAAGACAAGGAGTCTCCTTTGAAAACATTGACACCAACTACAAAAGTGGAACCCGTGCAACAAAAGAACAAAGAAAAAAATATTGAAGAAGTAACGAAGTTATTCAAAGATGATTGGGGTTCCTTGGATTCCACACCTAGAGTTGATGGGAAACTAAAGATCATAACAAAAAATCATGAAAAAGAAAAAGCAATAATGTTAACACACAATTCAAACAAACCTTTGAAAGCGTCCACCTGAACTACTTTAGAAAGAGAAGCAAATTACACGATGAACTTTGATGAAGTTAATTATGAGCAACCATCGAATCTGAAAGAAATGAAAAATCTTTATGGAAGAGATTATGAACTTATGACAAAACTTGGTAATAATGGAAAAGGATGTGGTGCTAGAGAAAATGGTATTTGTGTCCCCATACAACCTAACACACAAAAAACCACTAGTGGTCTTAGTTATTGTCCTTTGAAAGAAATGAAAGAATCAAAGAAATCCTCACTTTATATCAATTTCATCACACAAAACACTAATGATTTGAATTTGTTAGATTTTACACCCTCATGTAACGAAGAGAACAAAATCTCGTAATCTATAGAGTCTTGTGTAAATATGACACCTTGTACTAAGCAAAAGATATATTTGTCACAAAATAAAGGAACATTTTCTACTTTTGATCAAGAGAGTATCTTGTCGAGACTCCTCCAAGATCATTTGATATCTCTCCCTCCAAGAACATGAAAGAAATTTTAATACAAGAATTCATTTTGTGTGTATCATAGAATTCATGGTCATTCTACTAATGAATGTAAGGCTTTGGGTAAAAAAATTCAGCATCTTAAGGATTGTGGTACTCTTCCTTGTGTTGAAGCACCTAGCTCCTCTAATTGATACTGATTTTAAAGTTTCTCATCAATCATCTTGGCTCATCCTTGTCTCGTATTAAGTGGGGGAAAGGGGTTAGGTAGCCTTGTCCTCATATGACACTTGTCATTGTCTCTTTTGGGTAGTTGACCGCCTTCCATGTATATATAAGAGCAAGCTTGGGATGTGGATGACATGCCTTAAGTTAGCTCGCACGTGACGTACTAAGTTATCTTTAGTATTTCATTTTGGGGGAAACCCTTCATTCATGATGTAGTTTCATTCGGGAACATATGACTTCACATAGGGTTTTCCAAATAACCTCTCATGTCTTCTTCTACTTTAAAGCAATTGCTCACAACAATGGTGTTAGAAACTGCTTTAAAGTGGGGGCATATAATGACACTCATGTCTCACTATGCGATTTTTTTTCTTCTCGTGATACATCCTTTTACTTGGTGGTGTCATTGGGTTTGATTTCCTCTGAGAGCATGGTATTTCTTCAATTTTTCCTCTCTTGGAGACATTAGACACAATTGTCCCTAAGAAGAGACCTTACATGAACTAAGCAAAGTCCATTTGAAAAAAATGTTTACTTGCATGTTGTTTCATTTTGTGGAGCCTTAATGAAGTTATCAGAGGGATAGCTTTGGTATGGTTAGTATGTATGGGAGTTGAACTTAGGTGTGACTTTCCTATAGCCTCATACTTGTGTGTGTGAGTGCATATTGGTTGTGTGTGTATGTGTCTCACCTCTTTGGGGGCTCACCTAGTGGACAGCCTAAGGTTCCACTAGCCCTTGTGAGCATTGCTTTGTTTACATAGTGGACATCATGTTCCACTTGTAAACATTTTTTGGAAAACCAACTTAGACCTAGTCCACATCGTGCTGGAAAAACTATCAAGGCTTGATCCACCCTCTTTTTTCTTTTCTTCTTTCCTTATGTCTTTGACAGTGTATGTTTGTATCTTGCCATTACTTCATACATCATTTACATGTGTGTTCTCTTGTGCCTATGTTGGTTTGCCATAGGATCTTGATCTTGAGGGCTTGACCACACCCTTGATCTTTTCCATTCTATACCATCCACATTGGTACACTTGGACCCCTCTTGAATGTATACTTTAGTGTGATTTTGAAGCAATTTCCTCCTCTTAGTAAAGTGGGGGCTAAATGTACTGTAGGAAAAGTATCCCTTTTTCACACTTAATTTGGGAATAATTAATATTAAACTAACCCTAAAGTGGCCTTGATGTAGTGTTGTAATATGTTTTACACACTCACATTAAGTTTAGGGACCTTTTAAACTAAATAGATCTAATTTTTCCTTAATTTATTGTTGTAAAGTGTATTTATTTACATATTCACACTAATTTTTGGGCCCTCTTTCATTTATATCCTTCAAATCATCATTAATAGGCCCCTAAGCCCCTTTATGATGTATCCCAAGGCTTATTTCAACTGAAATATTGACAAATTCAATAAATGCATTTAATATTCTAACCCCCTGACATTTCCTCAACCCGAAAAGCTAGGGTGGGACCCATACGCCACCTTGGGTGTATGAGTCCCATTTGGCCCCTTTTAAGGTTTTTGAGTAGGAAATCAGGGTTTTCAATTCAAATTTTGTGAATGGCGGCATTTTAGATCTAAAAATAGGAAATTAGATGGAGTGGCTATATAATTAAGGTTTCAAATCACTATTTCACCTAAGTAACCCAAGAATCTTCAAGCAAGAGAGTTTCACCTAGATCTAGAGCTTTCAAGAGAGATTTTCAAGTATTCAAGAGTATTCAAGAGCAATCAAGAGCTGATTATCAAGCATTTTGGAGCATCAATTCAAGAGTCAAGCATCATGTCAAGGTCTTCATGCATCATGTGTGTTTGTGAGCTAACATGTTGATGTAGCATTTATGATCCAAGTTCAAGCATATAAAGCCATATCACTTTTTATGATCAAGATCTACATGCATTGAAGCCAATTCATACAAGTTGCAGATTTACAGTCCAAGGATCCAACAAGGTTTGGTGAGTTGCTACATTCATTTTTTCATACATCATTCCTTCATGTTATTTCAATTCATTTCAAAGATTAATTACTCAAACAGGGTCTGATTGACGCAGACCCCCATCCACTATCAAAAACAACATTTTTCTCTCTTGTGATGTGCGTTTTGCATATTTATGTGAATGGAACTAAATTGCCACCTTGGGCATGGGTAAAAGCACAAAGTTGTGTCACACTTTATAAAGGAAACGACCAATGTTGATCCAACTTTTAAACTTGAATCACTAAAAAGTGGCATATATGTTTTGAATTTTGAAATGATGTAAACTAGTAAAATATGTATTTTTTAGTATATTTTATGTTTGTATTTTTTATTTTTTTTTAAATTGTTGTAAACTAGTTTTTAATAAATTAACACTATAATTTAGTTGATGATAAAATGCTGAAAAATTAAGTTGCATGGGATGTCAAACTTTTTATAGTAAATTTAATTTTTTTCCTTTCCAATTTTTTGTGTGTATTTATAACTTGAAATTTTAGTGCATGGATATATTCTTTTCCAATTTTGATAAATATATATTTTTAAATAAATATTAAAATGTGTGTGAATCAAAAAACAACTATTTTCATCAGACGTCAACTTTCGTATTAAATATTTATCTAAAATGGAAAAAAAATTGTACCATCTTGAAATAGATTCTTTTATCTAGTGCATCATATTTTTTTCAATTTTTTTTAATAAGTTTTAGTATTTTTCCTTGGCATAGTAATCAACCTAATATTTTGTGTTGATAAACTACTTTTAGGAAAAATGAAAAATAAAATATAAAAAATAATTAAACTATTAAAATAAATATATTTTTGAAAACTACACTTATGGATCTACAAAAGGGTATTTTTATATTTTTTTAAAAATGTTATTTACATTAGTGGGAGTTATTGAAACTTCAATTTTTTCAAATAATTTTATTTTTTTGGTAAATTGGACTCAAAGTGGTGCTCCATATATTTTTAGCCAACAATTTTAGTTGAAAAAGTTGTGGAAGTATCTAACTTAAAGCTAGAATGAATCTTACTAGATCATATGTTTGACCAAAATTGATTTTTAGTCAGAAATACTTAAATTCAATTATGCTAATAAGTTGGTTGAAAGTGTGACACAACTTTGTGCTCTTACCTGCATATGAGTCCCTATACAACCATTTTACTAGTTTTCAGAGGATCCTAATCTATCACTTGAAGATTACAATCTCTACCCAGAAACCATAAACTGGGACTAAATCGCCGAGTCTAGCGTATGAGTCCTAGTACACATCAAAATTAGATTTTTTTTTTTGTTTATAGACCTTGCTTAGTCATCTCTACTTCTCTAGGTAATTTTTTATCTTTCTGTTTAGTTATCTGATTTCATGTTTTAAGTTTCTAGGGTTTAGTGTATTTATGTTTGCATTTCTCCTTAGAAACTTCATTCAATGGTGAACCCCTCCATTTAATCACACCTAAATAAAACTCCCTAGTAATCCTTCCCTCAATTGAGTCACTTTGTTAAGGGATCTCCAGGGTTTCCTACTGAAGTGAGGTGTGAAATAGGTCCCCTAATTCCATCTCCTAAAAGGTGGAACATCCTATCATTTCATTTTGGTGAACCCAACATTTGAACACTTGCATTTTTTATTTGGAGGACATTGTACTCCTAGTTCCAAGTTAACTTTGCACTGCATTTGCTTTAGTTGAATTACATTTAGGACTCCCAAATCTTGCATTAGTGGAAAAGTGCATATAGGTTGCATTTTTTAACATTAAATCATTCAATTTCACTAAAAATCTGTAATTGCAAATAGTCAAATCAACATACAAGTTAGAAACCTTAGAATCAACTCAGAATTTGCTAAATTTGGTGAATAAACCCTGATTCAGGACTCATTCAACCACCTGGACAATTTACTCCCTACTCAAGTTGTTTTTTCCTAATTTTTGGGAATTCTATGTTGACTGTTTTTCACTATATGAATCTACCAAAAACCCTAACGGGGACTCATTCACTCATTTGGGAAATCTCATCCCATATCAGGCCTAAATCTGCATTCTACGTCATTAAAAACTTCATTTTTGAGCTTATGTTTACAGTTATCATATATTTGTTTCAGTTTGTTGAGTTTTTATTTCATTCATTTCATTAGATCTAGCTTAATTTGGTTAATTTTGTGCATTGCTTAAGTTCAAAATTACATTTACAACATTTCATTTTTAGATTGTTGCATATTGTAATCAGCAAATTACGTTATTCAAAATCTAAGAATTGCATTTACATATTCCATTCTAGGTCACTGCATTGCATTCTAAATCTCTTTCCATTTTGGGTTTTCACACTAAGTTTGTATTAGTAAGCATGTTAGTCGTGAGAATATCTTAGTGAAATAAATTGAGCTTGTTGACATATTCCCCTCATCCACTAATGTCTCTCTTATTTGTGAGAAGCTTCTAGTGAAAGAGGATGTAAGCAAAGAAAACCATGATAATCATAGTCGTTCTTCTCCCAATACCTCTCATATTTGTGACGAATGTATCTTGGTAAAGAGAGATATAATCATTGAGAATAATGAAAGTCTTGTTTTTCCCTCTCCTCCTCTCCCTTGGGAAGATATTATAATTGACACTAATTTACCTAGTCTCCATTCATCTCTCAGCACCTCTCCTACTTGTGAGAATGCTTTAGTGAAAGAGAATGAAACAGAAAAAAAGGATGAAATCATGGAAAATCATAACAATCAAATCAAGCCTTCTCCCTAATATCTCTACTATTGATAAAGAAGATATGTTGATGTTAGAAAATCTAGCCCATTGATAACTCCCTTACTTGTGATGAAGTAATGTTAGAACCAACCTTTGAATTTCATGAACATCTAGTTTGTAGTTCTCCTAAAACTCTCCTACTAGGGAAGATATCATGGTGCAAAAAAATGAGAACATTGACACATGTCTTTCAAAAAATAGTGATGTGACATTAGATTCCTCTTCACTAAGAGATCATGAGAATAAGGATAAGTTTAGTGAATTTATGAACATTAGAAATCCCCCGAGTCCTCTAATTCTTAGACATCTTAAAGATCCTTTAATTATTGCACCTCCTAAGGCTAAACTCATCCTTTACCCACCCTCAAACCAACCACAAACTCAAAACAAACCCGTCCTCATCCTCGAACCACCTAAGAACAATATGTTGCAATAGTCGAGTTACAATACTATTGCTCATACATATAACACTAGAAACAATCCACAACCAAGACAAAAAACTCCAACATCCCTCCCATTGCCTAACCCTATCTTGCCTAGTGCCCCTCATTTTCCTTTACATAAGGAAAAGGAGTATAATCTTGTGGAACAACTTAAGAACACTCCTACTAAGATATCATTATGGGACCTTATTCAAGCCTCCCCTCATTATCATGACATGATTCAAAGTTCCTTACAACAAGTTCCTACTCCTCCTAATGTCCAATCAAATGATGTGGCAAACCCAAATTCAAGCTATAACTTTGGCCAACTTAGACATTACTTTCCATCAAGATCAGTTACCTATGCTAGAACTACAAAAACAATATGAAGTTTTCATGATAACAGCTATTTTCAATCAAACAGGGATAAATCTAACCCTTTTTTATAATGGATTAGCTCTTAATGTGTGTAGTGTAACCCTTTTGGATAAGCTTGACATAGATAAATCAAGAATTCAACCTGATTCTTTATCTATTCATGAATTTGACAATGTAGGAAAACAACCGCTTAGAGTAATCACATTGCTTAGTATAGTTGGAAAGGCCACATTACAAAATCTTATTCATTTTATGCCTCATGATCTTTCATATAATCTTCTTTTAGGTAGGCCATGGATTCATGAGATGAACACAATACCTTCTACTCTTCATCATAAAATGAAGTATGTCTACAACAACAAAGTGTACACCCTTGATGTTGACCATGACCCTTACAGTGTTTTACAACTTGAGAAAGACAAGGAGTGTCCTTTGAAACATTGACACCAACTACAAATGTGGAACCTGTGCAACATAAGGACAAAGAAAAACATTGAAGAAGTAACAAAGTTATTTGAAGATGATTAGGGTTCCTTGCAACACACCTAGATTTGATGGGAAACCGAAGATCATAACAAAAAAAACATGAAAAAGAAAAAGAAATAATGTCAAAACATAATTCAGAAGAACCTTCGAAAGCATCCAATTCAACCACTTTAGAAAGAGAAGCAAATTACACGATGAACTTTGATGAAGTTAATTATGAGCAACCATCGAATTTGAAAGAAATGAAAAAACTTTATGGAAGAGGCTATGAAATTATGACACAACTTGGTTATAATGGAAAAGGATGTGGTGCTAGAGAAAAAGGTATCCATGTCCCCATACAGCCTAACACACAAAAAACCACTAGTGGTCTTGGTTATTGTCCTATGAAAGAAATGAAAGAATTAAAGAAATCCTTGCTTAATATCAATTTCATCATGTAAAACACTAATTATTTGAATTTGTTAGATTTTACACCCTCCTGTAATGGAGAGAAAAAAATCTCGCAATCTATAATCTTGTGTAAATATGACACCTTGTACTAAGCAAAAGATATCTTTGTCACAAGATAAAGGAACACTTTCTACTTTTGATCAAGAGAGTATCTTCTTGAGACTCCTCCAAGATCATTTGATATCTCTCCCTCCAAGAACACGAAAGAAATTTTACTACAAGAATTCATTTCGTGTGTATCATAGAGTTAATGGTCATTATATATGACACCTTGTACTAAGAAAAAGATATCTTTGTCACAAGATAAAGGAACACTTTCTACTTTTGATCAAGAGAGTATCTTCTTGAGACTCCTCCAATATCATTTGATATCTCTCCCTCCAAGAACATGAAAGAAATTTTACTACAAGAATTCATTTTGTGTGTATCATAGAGTTAATGGTCATTCTACTAATAAATGTAAGGCTTTGGGTAAAAAAATTCAACATCTTAAGGATTGTGGTACTTTTCCTTGTGTTGAAGCACCTAGCTCCTTTAATTGATACTGATTTTCAAGTTTCTCATCAATCATATCGAATCATCCTTGTCTCACATTAAGTGTGGGAAAGGGGTTAGGTAGCCTTGTCCTCGTATGACACTTTTCATTGTCTCTTTTGGCTAGTTGACCACCTTCCATTTATATATAAGATCAAGCTTGGGATGCAGACATCATGCCTTAAGTTGGCTTGCCCATGATGTACTGAGTTATCTTTAGTATTGCATTTTGGGGGCAACCCTTTATTTTCTTTGTAGTTTCATTCGAGAACATATGACTTCGCATAGGGTTTTCTGAATAACCTCTCATTTCTTCTTCTACTTTAAAGCAATTACTCACAGGAATGGTGGTAGAAACTGCTTTAAAGTGGGGGAATACAATGACACTTGTGATTCACTGTACGATTTTATTTCTTCTTGTGATACATACCTTTTCTTGGTGGTGTCATTGGGTTTGATTTCCTTCGAGAGTGTGATATTTCTTTGATTTTTCCTCTCTTGGAGACATTAGGTATGATGTTCCCTAAGAAGAGACCTTGCATGAACTAAGCAAAGTCCCTTTGAAATAATTATTTACTTGCATGTTGTTTCATTTTTTGCGCCTCATTCAAGTTATCAGAGGGATAGCTTTGGTATGGTTAGTATGTATGAGATCCAAACTTAGGCGTGACTTTCCCATAGCCACTTGCTTGTCTGTGTGAGCACATACCAATCATGTGTGTATGTGTCTCACCTCTTTGGGGGCTCACGAAGTGGATAGCCTGAGGTTCCACTAGCCCTTGTGAGCAAGCACTTTGTTTACATAGAAGACATCGTGTTCCACTTCTAAATGCTTTTTGGAAAAATAGCTTAGACCTGGTCCACATCGTGTTGGATAGATTATCGAGGCTTGATCCACCCTCTTTTTCCTTTTCTTCTTTCCTTATATCTTTGACAGTGTGTGCTTGTATCTTGTCATTACTTCATACATCATTTCCATGTGTGTTCTCTTGTGCCTATGTTGGTTTTTGAAAGGGATCTTGATCCTGATGGCTTGACCACCCCCTTGATCTTTGTCATTCTATACCATCCACATTGGTACACTTGGACCCCTCTTGAATGTCTACTCTACTGCAATTTTGAAGCAAGTTCCTCCTCTTAGTAAATTGGGGGCTAAATGTAATGTAGGAAAAAGTATCCCTTTTTCACACTTAATTTGGGAATAATTAATATTAAACTGACCCTAATGTGGGCTTGATTTAGTGTTGTAATATATTTTACAGATTCACATTAAGTTTAGGGCCCTTTTAAACTAAATAGGCCTAATTTTTCCTTAATTTAGTGTTGTAAAGTGTATTTATTTACATCTTCACACTATTTTTTGGGCCCTCTTTCATTTATGACCTTCAAATCATCATGAATGGGCCCCTAAGACCCTTTATTACATATCCCAAGGCTTATTTCAACTAAAATCTTGACAATTTCAATAAATGCATTCAATATTCTAACCCCTTGAAATTTATGTAGCTCAAAAAGCTAGGGTGGGACCTATACGCCACCTTGGGTGTATGAGTCCCATTTGGCCCCTTTTTAGGGTTTTGAGCAGGAAATCGGGGTTTTCAATTCAAATTTTGTGAATTTCAACATTTGAGATCTAATAAACAATAAAATAGATGGAGTGCCTATATAATTAAGGTTTCAAATCATTATTTCACCTAAGTAACCTAAGAATCTTCAAGCAAGAGAGTTTCACCTAGATCTAGAGCTTTCAAGAGAGATTTTCAAGTATTCAAGAGCATTCATCAACAATCAAGAGCTGATTATCAAGCATTTTGGAGCATCAATTCAAGAGTCAAGCATCATGTCAAGGTCTTCATGCATCATGTGTGTTTGTGAGCTAACATGTTGATGTAGGATTTATGATCCAAGTTCAAGCATTTAAATCCATATCAAGTTTTATGATCAAGATCTACATCCATTGAATCCAATTCATACAAGTTGCAAATTTATAGTCCAAGGATCCAACAAGGTTTGGTGTGTTGCTACATTGATTTTTTCATTCATCATTCCTTCATGTTATTTCAATTCATTTCAATGTTTAATTGCTCAAATGAGATCTGACTAAGGTAGACCCCCATCGACTAACAAAAACAACATTTCTCTCTCTCTTTTATGATGTGTGTTTTGCAAATTTATGTGAACGGTACTAAATTTCCACCTTGGGCATATGAGTCCCTATACAACCATTTTATCAGTTTTTAGAGGATCCTGATTTGTCACTTGAAGATCACAGTTTCTACCCAGAAATACTAAACTAGGACTAAATCACCTAGTCTAGTGTATGAGTCCTAGTACACCTCAAAAGCAACAAATTTCAGTGTTTTCAAACCTTTCTTAGTAATATCTACTTCTCCAAGTAAATTTTTGTATCTTTCTATTTATTTATTTGATTTCATTTTTTAAGTTTCTAGGGTTTAGTGTATTCATTTTTGCATTTCTCCTTAGAAACTTTAGTCAATGGTGAACCCCTCTGTTTAATCACACCTAAGGATACCTCCCTAGTAATCCTTCCCTTAATTGAGTCACTTGGTTGAGGGATCTCTAGGGTTGCCTAATGAAGTTAGGTGCATAATAGGTCCCCTAATTGTTCCATCTCCTAAAAGGTGGAACATCTGATTTCCTATCATTTCATACCATATATTGATTTTTGACAAAAAACAGATACACTAATAAAAAAAATTACAGATGAAAAATTTAACATACTCAAAACATGAAAAAAATTACATGGTTAGATAGCTAAGAGAGATTAACATTATCATGGTATTTTTTTGACTTGACATTCAAGCACGTGAAAACTTGATGGGGAGCACACTCGAGATTATATCAATTTTATTACTATTTGCAAAAACATGTCTTTGGATATTGAAAAGTCGCCCCAAACCTTTAGGTTGGAAGGCCAAGGAAAATCCAATCCAAAAGCTTGGAAATTTCCAAAGAAAAACATAACATGGTGTTATAATGTGCTCACATTATGTTTTTCTTTGAATATTTATCGCTCTCCCATTCTCTCTCTCCCATTTTCTATTGATCATTTCCTCTCTCCATTCCTCTATTTTCTCTCTCTCCATTTCTCCTTACCCCTCTCTCTATTATTATCTCCTTGTCTCTTCTCTATCTCGCCTCTCTAGGTCATTAGTTCTCTTGTTTCAATTAATGGTATAGATTTTAGGATTGAGGGTATAAGGTTTAGGGTTGTGGGTATATAGTTTAGGGTTAATCTACATATAGAGTTTAAGGTTTAGGGTTAAGGGTTTAGCATATAGGATTTGGGGCCTAAGGTTGAGGGATAGTTTTTAAGCTTTAGGGTATAAAGTTTACGGTGGAGGGTATAAGGTTAGGGTTCACCATGTAGGGTTTAGGGTTGAGGTTATGGGTTTATAATTAAGGATATAAAGTATAGGGTTTATGGTATAGGGTTGAGGGTTGAGAGTATTGGTTATAGTTTTGAAAGTATAGGGTTTACGAGTTAGGGTATAAGGTATACGATAAAGGGTATATGGTAAATAGGGTTTAGTGTTGAGGGTATGGAGTTTATTGTTGAGGGTTTAGTGTATAGAATTTAAAACCTAGGGTTGAGGGATGGTGGTTAGTTTTGAGGGTATAGGGTTGAGGTTATTGGGTATAGGGTTGAGGTTATTGGGTATAGGTTCAAAGCTATAGGGTTGAGTTTATCAAGTACAGGGTTGAGGCTATAGGGTTTAAAGTGGAGGGTATAAGGTTGAGGGTGTATATAGGTACATATAAGTGTATTATGTGATAGAGGATTTTATCTTACATAAATTAATAAAGGGCTTATCTATCATTTGATTCTTTGGTGGATAGATATAAACAAATAGGATTATTGTTTAATAATTGAGGCTAATATTTTTTGTAGTGTTCACAAGAGTCCAACATAGATATCAAGGTTATTAATTCCAATCCAACCCAATTAGTTTTCAACTTTATTTTTTCTTCATTCTTATGATGAATGTTTAGATGAAAATATTTGAGGTAACTAGACCACCTTTGATGTTGATCATTCTATAAAATTTAATATATTTATATAAATTTAAGAGGCTTATGATCTATGTGAATAACAATGTATTTTCCCAAGATATAGTAATTCCATGTCATTTGCAGGCTTGAACAATGTATATTGTTCCAAGTATGAGTAGTTGGTGTTGTCATTGATGTCAACAAGCTTGGGGGAGATTGTTGTTTTTGTTGATGCTTTGAATAGTTTCATTATGTTATCATTAGTAAGTGCTACTAGTTTCAACCTCTAGTGTTTCTTTGATAAGCTTTTGTTGGTGGATATTGTTGGTTTAGTAATGATGAGGAAGTTTTGAAGATGATGAATATGTCTCTGGTGCTTGGTTTCCAAGTGCTTTTGAGAAAATTTGAATAAAAGAGGAAAAAAGTGTGTTGCAGAGGTGTTTTGATGTAAAATGTGGTGTTTTGGTTTTTCTCCGCATTTCTTCATGGCTGAAGATCTGCTTGTGTGGTTCAGATATGTTGATAAAAGGAGTTTATAGGTTCTATATCCAAAATTTCTAGGTATGGATCATTGTGTAGAAGAATTTGTGTTCACTAGTGTGTGCACTATATGTTGTAGTGGTGTCTAGGAGAAATGGTTTTGCTCTGCATTTCTCCAAAGTTTGGTTTTTGGTCGTGCGATTTTGGAAGTATGTGTTGATAATGATCATATCTACCTACAATGAAAGTTGTTCATGGTTTGGTGCTTCAAAAGTTGATTTCTTGAGTTACAGAGTATGGAAGGTTGTCTAAGTGTACTAGGTGTGTGCATTCTTCAAGTGAAAGTTGTTGCAAAGGAATTTGTTGAATTTCATGGTGTTTTTGGAATATTCCAAGTTGTATTCAAGTGTTGTGTGTGTTCCATGAGCTGTCTTTGGATTTGAGAAAGTGTGCAATTAAATTTTAATGGTGTTTACACTAGTTCGACCAACCTTGGGTGTTTACTCTAATTGTGGATTTGCTTCGATAATTGTGGAAGTGTGTTGTCGCATATATGTATGATTTAGGTCCAAGTTAAGAAGTGGAGTGGTTCGATTTCATTCCTTTCCAATGTGGGAATGCTTAGTGTTGAAATAATTTGAATTTACACAATTGAGGTGCACAACCAACCTTGGAGAAAGTTTTCAAGGTTAAAGAATGTATAAATAAGTGTTGAGTTGATGGAGAATTATGTCATGAAGTGTGTGATGCAAATTGTAGAGTTGTGAAGTATGAATTTTAGAAGTGTAATGTGAGCTTAATGAGTTAAACTACTAGAAGCAATGAGCAGAAGGTGGCTACAATATTCACAGAGACTGAATGTTTTGGTAATGTTGTGGTGGATATTTTATGTTGCATTGAGATGGATTTCTCATTGTAACACTCTTCTTTCTTATTTTCTATAATCTGGTAGTGAGCCTTTAGAAGTGAGCTCTTCTTTCTTTTGGGCAGTGAGCCCTTTGTATTCAATGTTGCAATTAATTTATATTGTGAGCTAATCCTCACCATGGTTTTCCCCTTCTTGGGTTTTCCACGTAAATCTAGTGTTCTATTATGCATGGTGTTGTTGTATTTCAGTTTTATATTATTTGCTTTCATGCTAAATCATTCTAACAGATTAAGGGTTAATTTAGCTGATGTGGATCTAAATGTTTATGAGGGTTTGAAGTTTTAAAGTACAACTGATTCACCCCCCTCTTAGTTGTCTTGTGTGCATTCAACTTATATAACTCCTTTAAATACATGAGGTGTCCATACATAACATTAGATGAATTATGACTACATGTTAGGCAATTAGATGACCACATTGAGTCAAAACTATTCCAAGTACATATTTGGAGGCATCAACATCAGTTTCAAAGGACTATTTCAAATCAATAAGAAATCTAGTGTAGGTCTTAAATAAATTCTCTACTTCAATTGTGTGAATGGTTGTTATAGTCTCTCTATCCAAGGGAAAAATTATTTTACTCTCACATGAATTCTTGGTTTATAGGTCATACCAAGTGTGAGAATACCAGTTACAAAAAACTGTTAAAAAGTTGGATGATCCTAAAAGTATATAATGTTCTATGATATTTTATGAGGTGGACAATATCTAATTAACTCTATCTTTTTAGGGTCCACATAAACACAATCATTGTTCATAATGTATCTAAGGTACTAAATCATTACCATACTAAAGGATTACTTTTCTAAATTGTTATCACAGAACCCATGTTGCTGTAAAGTTGAATGTATCTATTGAACATGATGTAGATGCTCCTCCTATGTATTTCTTAATATGATTATGTTATATAAATAGAATAATTAACAAATAAAATAGTGAGAGGTCTGAGTGCATCATTCATCGCTCACATAAAGGTGGAAATTGTATTGGTCAAGCCAAAGAGAAAGGCTATCTATTTGAAAATTTCATTTGGATTTGAAGTTATTATTTCACACATCTAGTGACTCACTAGTAACTTGGTGGTACCCAATTTATAGTAAAAATTATCCCCCTTAATTTGATTGAAGAGGCCATCAATACAAGGAGTTGGATACCTATTCATTATATTGATATTGTTCAAATCTCATATACATGTCAATGTAGAGGAATAAATTTGCATCTTTCTTCTTAGAAAGATTAATTAATTTTTCATATGGTGAGGCACTTGTTTAAATGTGACCCTTTTCAACAATTCTTCAATCTTATTTGATTTGCTCATTCTCTAAGATTCATCTTCTATATCTAGTGGCCCATTTGGTAATGGTGTCCTTGGAATGAGATCAATAAAATTTTATATGTGATAGTGTAGGGTTTCCCTCGTTAGTGAGGTGAATACATCTTGAATCCCTTTAATAATATATATTGAACCATCTACTTTTTTTGACTATTCATAATGGTTGTTTTGACATGAGAGGTTAATATAACTAATTCTTACCTCCTTAGGTTAGAACAAAAAATATATAAATGCTCTAATTTGAGAAATAACATGTTGAAAAGTTATTTTAAAATAATCATAGGTATAATATATGCAAATTACCTCTACTATTTGATACTTCTATTCACCCAAATTATCTACCTACCTAAATATTTTACCCTTACCTCACTTATCCCATGGACTATTGTTGTGGGTGTAGTGTTGTCTATAGGTTCAATCTCTTAAATTAGTAGATATAAAAAAATTACTTCCACTTTTAACAATGAATTGTAGATCCTTCCAATTCACCCACATCTATGAGTGGACTATGAGGTCACTATCCTCTTCACGTAGCACTTTCATGTTGAGGGTATAAGGTATAGGGTTGAGGTTGTGGGGTTTAGGGTTGAGGGTATTTGGTTTATGGTTGAGGGTATAAGGTATAGGGTTTAGGGTTGAGGGTATAGGGTATAGGGTTTAGGTATAGAGTTGAGGGTATAGGCTTTAGGCTTTAGGGTTAAGGGTATAGGGTTTAGGCTTTAGGCTTTAGGGTTGAGGGTATTGGGTACATAGGGTCAAGGGTATAGGGTTTACAATTGAGGGTAAAAGGTATAGAGTCGAGGATATAGGGTTTATGATGGAGAGTATAAGGTTGAGGGTGTAGGGTCGAGTGTATAAGGTATATGGTTTAGGGTTGAGGGTATAGGGTTTAGGGTATAGGGTTGAGGGTATAGGTTATAGGGTTAATGGTGTTGGGTATATGGTCAAGGGTATAGGGTTTATGCTTGAGGGTATACAGTATAAGGTTTAGGGTTGAGGTTATAAGGATAGGGTCAAGGTTATAGGTTTTAGGGTTAATGGTATAGAATTTAGGGTTGAGGGTTTAGCATATAGGCTTTAGGACCTATGGTTGATGGATAGTGTTAAAGGTTGAGAGTATAAGGTTGAGTGTATAGGGCATAGGGTTTAGGGTTGAGGATATTGGGTATAGAGTCAAGGATATTGGGTTTATGATTAAGGGTATGAGGTATGGGGTTGAGGGTTGAGGGTATAGGGTTTAGGGTTTAGGGCATGGGATTGATGGTATAGGGTTTAGGATTTATGATTGAGGGTATGGGGTTTAGGATTTAGGTTTAATGGTATTGGGTATAAGGTATAAGCTATATGATTTACGATTATGGGTATAATGTATAGGACTAAGGGTTGAGGGTGTAAGGTTTAGGCTTTATGTTTAGTGTTCAAGTTTGAGGGTATAGGGTATATGGTTTAGGGTTGAGGATATTGGGTATAGAGTCAAGGGTATTGGGTTTATGGTTGAGGGTATAAGGTATAGGATTTATGGTTGAGGATATAGGGTTTAGGGTTTAGGGTATATAGTTGATAGTATAGGGTTTAGGATTCAGGGTTAAGGGTATAAGTTTTAGGCTTTAGGTTTGAGGGTATTGGGTATAAGGTATAGGGTTTAGGGTGTAGGGTTTAGGGTTGAGGGTATAAGGTTGAGGGTATAGGGTTGAGAGTACAAGGTTTAGGATTGAGGGTATTGGGTATATAGGATTAATGATATAGGGTTTATGTTTGAGGTTATAAGGTATAGGGTCGAGGGTATAGGTTTTATGGTGGAGGATATAAAGTTGAGGGTTTAGGGTTGAGGGTATAAGGTATAGGGTTTAGGGTTGAGGGATGGGGTTTAAGGTATAAGGTTAAGGGTATAGGGTTTAGGTTTAAGGATATGGGTATAGGGTCAAAGGTATAGGGTTTATGGTTGAGGGTATAAGTTATAGGGTCAAGGGTATAGGGTTTAGGGTTGAGGGTATGGATTTTAGGGTTGATTATTTAGTTCATAGGATTTAGGGCCTATGTTTTATGTATAGTGTTTAGAGTTGAGGGTATAGGGTATATGGTTTAGGGTTGATTATATTGGCTACAGGGTTGAGGGTATAGGGTTTAGGCTTTATGGTTGAGGGTAGTGGGTATAGGTTCAAGGTTATAAGGTATAACATTTAGGTTTGAGGGTATAGGGTATATGAATTAGGGTTTAGAGTTTAGGGTTGAGAGTATTGGGTACATAGGGTCAAGGGTATAGGGTTTATAGTTAAGGTTATAGGGTTTATAACAAAGGGTATAAGGTTGAGGGTATAGGGTTGAGGGTATAAGGTATAGGGTATAGGTTTTAGGGTATAGGGTTTAGAGTTAAGCATATTGGGTATAGGGTTTAGGGTTGAGGGTATAAGGTATAAGGTCGAGGGTATACGGTTTAGGGTTGAGGGTATAGATTTTAGGGTTGAGGGTTTAGTGTATAGGATTTAGGGATTAGGGTTGAGGGATAGTTTTTAGGGTTAAGGGTATAGGGTTGAGTGTATAGGGTAGAGAGTTTAGCATTGAGGATATTGGGTATAGGGTTTAGGGTTGAGGATATAGGGTTTTGGGTTTTGGGTATAGGTTTGAGGGTAGATGATTGAGGTATAAGGTTAAGGGTTTAGGGTATTAGCTACATAGGTTCAAGGGTATATGGTTTACAATTTAGGGTATAAGGTATAGGGTTGAGGGTGTAGGGTTTATGGTGGAGGATATAAGGTGGAGGGTGTAGGGTTGAGGGTATAGGTATAGGGTATATGTTTTAGGGTATAGGGTTCAAGGTTAAGGGTATTGGGTATAGGGTTTAGGGTTGAGGGAATAAGGTATAGGGTCAAGGGTATAGGGTTTAAATTGAGGGTATAAGGTATAGGGTTGAGGGCATAGGGTATAGGTTTGAGGGCATAGGGTATAGGCCCACATGCTTTGTTATTCTTTATTTTTTGCACATTATTCAACAAAGAAACACTTTTTCATGGTGTTGACAAAAGAATGAGTATTTTACATATTCTACCACCTTTCCACCACCTTTTTTTGACAATGTAGGAGGAAATACCTAAGTTTTCAGATCAAATTTGATTATATAAACCAATATTTTCAGGTTTCGAGTGTTGGAATTCTATTTATGATTTTTTTTGTTTTAATTTCATATTATAGATTCATTCTTTTCATATTTTTTAACTAATTCTATTATATTTATATAGAATTGAACATTAAAAAAGGAACTTGGCAAAAAACTCAATTTTTAAAGGAGTTTGAAACAAAAAAAGATGAACTAGACATAATTGTGTAGTTTTTCAAATTGAATCTCAAATTTTAAGGTACGTTCTATTTGTGCATGCCACCTTGTCCGCTTCCTAGTTCTTAAAAAAATATATGCAAAGGATTATACATTTGTTGAAATAATATTATTTGTATATTGACAAATATAGTTGGGAAATAATATTATTTGTATTAAGTTTGTGTTATCCTTATTGGATTCCTCCAAAATAAACAAAACTACAATGTTAGTGTTGAATATCTATGTAATCCATTATCATGTATAGGGAATATGCACACATCCTTTCTAGAGACATATAAGTTATGCATATAGGTCTCTCTTCCTAGTGTTAGAGTACAAGGATATCACATACATCCCATACCATTCCTAGGAATTCAAATTAGGAGAATTGGCTCAAACCTTCACTAGGGAACTTAAAACTAGCACATAAAGTAATAAAAATGATATGAGTACAAGGGGGTTTGTTGAGGAATTCCACTTAATTGTGAAAATGAATATTTTTTGTTATCAAATACATCTTCATAATCTAGATGAATTTACACAAACCCATAGATAAGTACAACACATTATTTTTAGTGGTGCTTGATGAAGATTGTTGTTCTATCCACTAGGAGAAATTCATTTCACATCACCATACAAGCTTCAATCGTCCTCTGTGTTGTGTACAAGAACTCACAATGTCACACATGCTATTGTACAAGATTCAACAACTCTTTACATCCTATGTAAGCACTTATGTATTTTCATATGCTATCATGAAAACCTTTATATACCTTTATATTCTTATATAAGGACCTAATTTTTTTAACTTATCATGACCTTACACATTTTGTAATCATGTTCCATCACACACTGCCTCATACTACTCTTTATTATCAAGAACCCTCATGAATTTATTATCTAGTGAGCCATGATGTGTGAATTGGAATAAATTTATGTAAATAAATGTCTAGTTTATGCATCCATTCCAACCTCCCATCTCACTAACATTTTACCTACCTTCCATACCATCCCTCCTAGTACTATGACTACTCCATGTTCCTAGTGTCCCATCTACTATCTCGACTTCCACCACTAGTATGGTCCCTTCTTCATAACCTTTTAGTGTTATTCCTACCTCCATTATTACCATACCTTACTTTATTCCTTACTCCACCCTTGTTTTATTAACTAATTTTATACCTTCTTCCATAATTCATTTTGCACCTTATTTCATACCTTATTCTAAACCACATCCCACACCTCCTACCATGGGCATGCCTTATTATCCCCTCTTATCGACCTATCTTTATCTAAAATTTTGTGTCTCATGTTCCTACTACCACCATCCTTTTTCCTTACTTGAATGCACATATTCAAAATGTAGATAAAATGGAATATAAATTTGATGTTATGTCTAATGGTCAAGACAAAGTTAAATGTGTGGAAATGTAAAATACATTATACTTGCATTGAAGATTGTTACTTATCCTTCACCTAGTGGTAGTATGACACATATTTGAAATGTAATAACGGTAAAGATTATTACTTATTCTATTAAGTGGTTCTTCTCTTTATTGAGTAGATCTATTCATTATTTTCATATGCTAACTTAAGCATTCCTTTATAAAATATCAAAGTTAATGTTCTAATGAATTTATCATTGTCCTAATGAACCTTAGTCCATCCTAATGAAGTTATGACTATCCTAATTTTATGATTATTTTCAAATTTGTGTATGATATTGATTCACTCTTTAGTGCCATGATGAAACTATTATTTATGTCTTATTCATGATACACATAGAACTCTTCATCATGTTGAGGAAACAACTAAATATTCTAGCATTGGATGAGCATGATGCTAAGAATGCAAAGAAAAGAGGAATGAGGCAACTTCATGAAATTAGGAAATTGGACACCATAGAATAAGACATGCCAATTCAAGAGGAACATGAACCATCCACTCTATGTAAGAGAGATATGGAATTGACGGTACAAAGGAAACGAATGCAAGACCTCCATGAAATGAGAAATTTTAATCCCAAAGTTGGAGGAACATCACCTACCACATGTCAAGATGGAGACACACCATCTACCACATCTATAATTGAAAGTACATCATCATTCACATGTGAAGATGGAGGTATGCCATATTTTACATCTCAAGTTGGAGGCATGCCATCTTTCAAATCCAAAGTTGAAGGTATGTCATCTTTTTCATCTCCAATTGAAGGTATGCCATCTATCCCATATCATTTAAATATTGATGAAATTCCTAATGTTGAGTAAACTTTACCTTTGAGAATACCTCCTAGAGTTTCACATACAAAGCCTAAGTTTTTATTAATATTGATGAGAATATTTTGAAACTGATGGTTGATAAGATTCCAAATTTTACTTCTTGAAGATATGATAATAATATTTGGAGATTTAAAAAAAAATGAAACTAGAATATGTCAACTATGTGTTTAAATGATGAGAAATCTAAAATTTAGGCCCATTATGAAGATTATTGGGCTATGAACATCAAATACTTCAAGTGAGAAATCTATTGTCAAGAATCTAATGAGTGTATATTAGAGTGTGGATTTCACCTCACACACCAAAGATAGTAATGTCAAATGATGTGCCATTGCATCAAAAGTAGTAATAAATCAAACTAAGAAAGCTCATCTCATTAGAAATACAAGTCAAGCATTGAGAATAAGTTGAAAAACCATAATGAGAGTTGTCAAAAGTCATCAACTAGTGGAGGACCTAAATAACAATGAACTATGAGCATTCTTTAGTAGACTCCCACAGAAAGATAGACCAATCATTGAAGCCTTGAGATCCCTAATTGAAGAATTTTGGAAGAAAAACACAAGGGTATCTCCTAATCAAAGAGATGTTTTGAGAAGGAGAATTGGTAGTTGAAACTATGAGCCACATCCAAAGCATATTTTGATATGAACCAAACATAATTTTTTGCCAAATTTCTAGAGATTTATCCTCAACTTAAATTTTTCAAAGGTATTTTAAAATTCTAAAGCCTTTTTATGTCAAAATAAATCACACACATAGAATTTTTTTGTTGTAGAGTACATAGATTTTTCTAACAAATATGATGTTTATCGATAAGTTAGTGAAATTAAAGTGTTCCTAGAATAATGATAAAGTAAGATTATTTAGTCGTGTCCTATAAGAAATGGAATTAGAAGTTAATTCCACCAATCTATGACTATCGAGGCTACATAAAAATGTTAGTGAAATCATAAGTAGAAGAAATTTAGTGGAGTAGCACCAAAAAAGTATGAATTTTGCACAAGGAACCAAAAATTACAAACTAGATATTTTAAATTTTCCCAAGTGTAGATTGCATTCCCCTTTGTAGGAATAGATTTTCCTCTGTATGGTTAGGTAGCTACGGTCAGTTGATTTTCCTAAGTAGAGTAGATTCACCCAAGTGTATAAATTATTAGATAATTACCAAGGTGTATTCACCCTTATATATGTACCCAAATAGTATCAGATTCACTCATCCAAAACCTAGGAAAAGAATACTAAAAACAAGAAAATTTGATCAGTTTGACCTATGATGTGGGTCCCACTAGGTGTGCCAAAAATGTGTATAAGAAATTGTATTCAAAACTAATTGAAATTTTAATAAAACCCAAACAAATGAAATTAAAGAAAAACATTCAAGATTAGGTAAAAGAGAGTCAAACCATCACTGAATCAACCAAAACCAGAGTATGTTGATCTCGTTTTTGTGTAGATGTTCCTACAATATTTGATTGGATGTGTGCTAAAAAAAATTTGGTATCATAACAACAATAAATTACTCAAGGTTGCATGATCCCATAAAAATGGACAAGTATGATATATATATATATATATATATATATGGTAGTGTAGAAAAATGTATCCCTTTACATTTTCACACTTGTTTGGCCCCCCCCTAATAAAATTGGGCTTCTTTATGCCTTGTTTGGTCCTATTTTCCATCCACAAGCCTTATTTAATGCATCTTTATGAGGAAGGGACTCCCCCTTTTCCCTAGTTCCATCTCTCAAAATATAGAGCCCCCTATTTCCTAGGTTTCAATATATATATATATATATGGAGGCTTGAGATTGTTTGATGAATATCAAGGTTTGGGAATGGATGAGGCACCTCAAGACATGAGATGATCCCAAGTTTTATATGGATAATGATTGAGAGGGAGGTGGTACCCTTCGAGTGTGGAGAGATCTTTCCATAAAGGAAAAAATTGTCCTCACACTACAAGGTATAAGGATGAGGGAGGATAAAGGAATTTAAAATTCCTTTGAATTACTTTAGAATACTTTGGAAGGAAACCATTTGAGGGTCCCTTCCAAAAGGGGAAAATATTTAATGAAGGGGCAAGGTGGATGGGTAGTAAATGGAAAATGGGATCATCCCTTTCCTATTACTAGTTTAGGGATGTGCAAATGATTAGAAGGTGATTATGTAGGGATTATGATTAGGATTAGTGGAAGTGAAGGATATGGAGGAAGTGACATTTAGAGAGAGAAAATAAGGGGAATTAAATAAGTTCTATTTAATTCATGTGAGGAAATATCAGGGTAAGTTAAATAAATAGCAATATATTTAATTTAGAGGGTACATGTGGTAAAGGTAAATATGGTAAATAATTAAATTAATTAATTTAGGGGTTAGGAAGAATTAAAAGGAGATAGAGAATATTAATTAAATAATAGGATTTTTTTAATTAATATAGATGATGGGGGGATTTAAAAAATAGGGGATATTAATTAAATAATGATGTATTATTTAATTAATATAGGTGATAGAAATTAGTCGAAGTAAGGATAAAATTAACCAAACAAAATTTATCATTTTGAGGTGTCTACAGTTAGAATATTGTGAGCTTTGGAATTAAAATATCAACATGACACTAGGTTAACTAATAACCTCTAAGTGGTAAGTAGATATGTGAACCCACTTAAGCAAGATATGAGTATGTGTAGTGACATAGTGGACTAGTCCTACAATTTCATGTGGTTTGAATGAGGTTAATAGGTGAAGACTTAAGACTTATGCATTTATTAAAAACTAGTTGGGGGTTATCCTACTATGCATACTCACGATGACCCTAGGTTGAAATGGGTTTCTAAATCTTGCTTGAGAATTAGAATATCAACATGAAGCAAGGTAAATTAGTAATGAGTTATTACTAGGTCAAGAATTAAAGCTTGTTCATTTATTATTCTTGAATTTATCCATTGATTATCTTGAATGAATTATTAAACTATAGTAGGACATGGAGAGATGGGAGGCCATTAAGAAGTGATGTGCTCTACAAGCCATATATCATGAGATAGAGAGAGATAGGTCTAGAGCTTGTGAGAAAGAGAGACTGGTAAGAAGAGGTACGTAGAGATAGAAAGGAGGGAAGGAGAGGTAGGCAGAGAGAAGGAGAGCAGGATAGAGATAAGTAAAGAGGGAAGGTGGGAGGGAGGGAGAGCTAGGGAGATAGTTCTAGAGATAGAGGAAGAGAGAGAGATAGAGAGAGGTAGAAAAAGGGAGATGGATAGGGAAAGAGAGAGAGATGAGTTTTCTTCATATGGGCATGTCATAACATGCTTGTGTTTTTCTAAAGAGAAAGAGAGGGAGGGTGAGGGAGAATAATTTTACTTTATTGAAATGTGAGTGTGCTATAATGTTCTTGCATTATTGTTTTCTTTGGTAATTTCTAACCCTTAGGTTTGTATTTTCATTGGGAATCCAACCCAAAGGTTTGGAATGACATGTTAATGGCCACACAATTTTTTTATAAATTTCTCAAAAAATGATACAATGTCAAGTCTTCTCTCGATCAGGCTTGAACGTATTTCAATTACAAGTTAAAAATTAGCAAAATAACACTAAGCCCTATCTTAACTTTCTTAATTTTCTAACATTATAATTTTTATATGCTTCAAATACGTTAAGGTTTTGATCTTTAATTTATTTTTTTAGTGCCTCTATTTTTTAAAATTCCTATATATGGTATTTTTGGTTTTATATTTTAGTTTTTCATTGAATTTTAAAACAAATTACATTTTTACAAACTAGAATCTATTCTTTGCATGTTGAATCAAAATAGATTTTTGATTAGTTTCCAAAAAATTAGGGGCTATATACTTAATATTTTTTTTCAAGATGTGCCCACATTGAAAATTAATAAAAAATCATATTTTTATTAAAATTAGCAAAAAAATTGAGCATAAACTACATGGTTTTTCTTTTTAAATTGTTTTGATATTTTTTTTAAAAAAATTTAAGAGAAGATTTTGAATTGCTAAAAATTTCAAGTAAAAGTGATGTTGAGTTGACATTAAGTAAAAAAAAAAAAATTATTTTCACCTGAATTTTTTTCCCAAATAGATAACTTCAATATCTAGTGCATGAAAAAAAATTAAAATTTTTGATGTATATTTTCCTTGTAATAACATGTTAAAGTCAAATGTACCAAAATTTGATAATTTTCATTTGACATCAACTATTGTATAATTTTTTTTATCTTTTCAAAAAACAAATTATACTCTTTTGGATTCTCTCTAGTGCACCATATGTAGATTGGGGTTAGAATTTGAGGAATAAGCATGGATCAATAATAACAACCACAAAACTATCTAATTCAAGGTATGAAGACCCTAATCCAACAATGAAGCACAAATGATGGGGAAGGATGGACCAAAACTCAAGAAATTAGTTGACATTTAGGGCTTGGATAAAAATAAATTGAAATTAAATAATGACAATTATTTAATTTAGGAGAGGGAAAACAAATAATTAAGTAAAACTCTTTCAGTCGAAAACATACATGAAAATTGAGTCGTATTTTAAATTGACAAAGGGGAAACAAAAAATTGTTGTTTTGGGTGAAAGGGTTTCACCCAAAACTTTATGTGCCATGTATAGGCCATGTAGTTTTAGGAAAAAATGTTTTTCCCAAAACTAATTAAGGGTGTGAAACATAGAAAAAGGTGATCCTAAGTCCTAAGTGCTTAGAACAATATGATTCAAGGCCTTTTCCTAGGGTTTCAATGAGATGGAGATTGACAAGGTGTATAGATTGACTTCAAACCATGAAGGTGAGCCAATCAAACTTGGATCTCCATGTCAATTTTGGGATTGGAATGGATTGGAATTGATTGATCTTATGATTAACCTAATTATACTATATGACCTAATATGGAAAATGAATAATCTCATAATTAACATATTGAAATAGTAACTTGTAGGCAAATCTGGGAACTGCAGGGGACTATGTACCTATTTCAAAAAGTTGGTTTTGATCACTAATGAGGACAAAGTTTCCCTAGGGCATACGGGTCCTCGTATGCTACTTCTCTATTTTTGAGGTCCTCTAATGACAAATTTGAGCTTCTAATTCCCATTGTAGAGTTGTCGAAACACTGTCGGATAATTATGTAGGTGAGTTTTCATGAGTTGATAAGATGTAGGGCTTCAATTGTAACAATGAACAATTTTTCTTTGTGCTTCCTTTAATCCTCTTCAAAATTGAAATCTGCACATTCAAAAAGAGAAGAGTTGTGTCATTTAAGGGCTTTCCTTGGTTAAACACTATGTTAGTGTTTCGACTTCCACAATGGCAATGTTAATGATAAAATGATAATGGATAGGAAGGAATGATGAGATCACAAAGTGCTACAACTCACCTCCCTTAAATGGCTTCATTAAAGGAATGAAGTCATACACATCACCTCAAGGTCTTGGATCTTGCTTGATTGAATTTTCTTGAATGCTTTGGAGACCTACAAAAGGAGTAGCCTTCACAAAACAATGATAACATAAACACATATGAACTCACATAAAATTTGACATGATGTTAGGATCTTGAATTATTGCAATAAAGCTCTGAAATGTTGCTCTTACTTGCCTGATAGTGCTCTTGATCATAAGTTCGCCAATAGTTTTCTAGATGATTTTCAAATGATGCAATAACTAGGTATTTATAGGCATTTTCTCTAATTTCTCAAAAATTAAATCCTGATATCCAACATTTACAATTTGAATTTTTAATGTTAAAATGCCAACATCGACATATCCAAAAGTGGTCCCTAGCAAAATAGGGGGACCCATATGTCCTAGGGAAAATGGATCCTAACCCTATTTTCCAGAACATTAAGTGTCAGGGGAAAAATATTAATTGGATGAATTTGTTCAATGCTTGCAAGTTCTTGGAAAGTGGTACAAATGGGCTATAGAATGCATAATTTATTAGAGTTATCATGTATAAGAGAATAATTAATTAATCTTTAATTAATAATTATTCTAATTCCCATGCAATTAAGCTAAACTTATGATTGTTTTATTAGTTAACTCAATGCTTTATTTATGTTAACTATGGAGCTAATATTAGATCATTTCATTTCATCACATAGGATGTTGACACTTGTCATGATCTAATTCCTTTATCATTAAGGTTTCTCTTATAAAGCATTCATTCTCTCTTATATTATTCATACTGTAAGTATTTTCTTTTTGAGGAATAGCAAATCTTTGTTTTGCAAATTAAGCTCTTGCGTGGAAGATGTTTTGTTCATTGTTTGATCTCGCGTCTCATGTTATTCAAAAATCTAACAAGATATCAAAGCAAGGATTAAATGAACCCCTTATCCATTTCTGAGCTTTTTTTCTCATCTAGGGTTACAAGATCTAATATAGAATTTCTAGTGCTTTTTTGCAATTTTTGGAGGTAGGAAAATTTTAGGAGTACTTTGGTGCAAAAATGACCTCGCCATTGCATCTGGAGTGGCCAAAAACCTAAAGAACAACTGTTGTTTGGTGAAAATATAAGAAAAAAAATTTGGGGTAAATTTTTGGAGGGCACACTTTATGAGGTGAAAAAATCCATACAGATTCGTATTGTACCAGCACCATTAAAGTTGCACAAGAGTGAAAAAATTTGTAGGTGGGTTTAAAAATTTTGCAAGTTTCAAAAAATTTCATGTAAAAAAAATTGTTTTGCATGCAACCAGGGGTAGAAATTTTAAGCCCCCTCAGTGCTCTCTCAAGCCAAATTGGACTAATTCTATGAAATCGAGTATGAAACAACTGAAAAATGGTGGCAATGCTTTCGTATGGTTTAGGAAATAGAGCAAAACCACTTTCCAATTATCTCATTCAAGGATAACACTAGAGATCTTAATGCAAAAGAGAAAGAGATCTTTGCAATAGGGTTGTCCTAGGATATGATTGTAAACTAATGAGGGGTTCACCTCCAAGTTAGGACTTGGAAAGGAAAATGCAATGCAAGATGTAATGCTTAACCCTCATTTGATGCAATCTCTAATTAAATGACCTGGAAATGCATGTAAGACAAAATAACAAGTTGTAAGAAGGAATGTATACACCTAGAAATCTGAAGGAGGTTGAATTAAGCTTTGAAATGCTAGAAATTTTGATTTTAATGTTGACTGAGACTCATACGCCAGGATAGGTGAATCAGTCCTAGATCTGGGTTTCTATGTAGGAATAGGAATCTAGAAAATGGGTATCTGAAACTGCAAAAACTTAAAAATTGACCTAAACTGGGACTCATATGCCAAAACTGATGTATTAGTCCAATTAGGGTTTTCTGAAGCTTCAAAGTTTGGATTTTGTCTTCAAGGTCTGCTTTGTGCTTCCCAAATGATTTCTGGATCCGAAACCTTGATTTGCAACCTGTAGAAGTCTTCCAAGTATCTCCAATGCAAGGTGACAATTTTGAAAACTTTGAACACTTTGACAACTTCTTCCAAACTTGCTCTTCAATGTGTCTTCAACCTAAACCTACAAATCACACACTAAAGAGGAGGAAAAATGTTTTTTTATTAGTGGAAAGGGTTTTGCCTTGGTCAAACCCCATTTTGGTAATCAAACCTTGGAATGAAATGAAATAGGAATAGAGAATGATGAATGAAAAAAATAAGATGTTGCAACTCACTAAACCCTGGCAATAAAGTGTTGCAAACATGTATGAGATGGCTCCAATGGATGTAGATCTTGAGTCTTTCTTGAATAGGATAGATCTTGATGTTGGTAACACAAGGGAAAACAACTAAGAGGGGGGGTGAATCAATTGTCATAGAAATTATACTTATTAAACTTATTCTCAGATCTGATAAATAAATATGAAAGCATAAACCATCACCACATCAGAAATACACATAACACCAAGATTTTTTACATGGAAACCCTGTTAGGGGAAAAACCATGGTGGAGGTTAATCCACAAGATTATACTCTGTTAAAAGTATAAAAGAATTATAAATGGGGAATGCACATGCATTCAAGCACACTGCCTAGAGCTCACTGCTCAAAGGAAGACTCACTATCTTACATAAACATTTGAATTACACCAAAAAGATTTTGAACTGAGAAAATAGCATCTTCTAATGCCTGATTATAGTTCTGGTTAAGCACATAAACATCTGCTCACTCTTCTTCACACTTTAATTTTTCCTTCGAATGATCATAAAATTATTCGTATACAACACTCGCATACTTCACACACCACTACTTTCAAATGGTATAAACAATCGATCATATATATCCACAACTAGAGATTAGAACAACTATATGTTAGCCCAACAAAATATAAAATGAGTACAAACTGTCAGCCAAAATCAATAAACAATTATTAATGTACACCAAACAATGCCATCCACAACATAGTAAGGACCAAAAACAACATCCTAAAACACAAAACACCTTAAACAATTATGCCTCAAAGATCCACAACAGGCAACAATCACCCTGTCGGCCATGATCATGAAAAACATGAACACACAGAAGAAAATCACCATTCGCGAGCACAATGATCAATGTGAATCAACAACAAAGATAGAGCATGATCTAGAAACATCCACAAGCATCATGAATCACTATAGAAGCATCTGCAACAACTCAAATTACTAGAATTACATTATCTTCTTTCAGGAGCACCAACTGAAGCAACAAAACAACTATCAAAACACATATACTCATAACTCGATCAAATCTTCATGCAAACCTCTGAAACTTCATGTGGATAAAATATATGTACTTGAAAACAAACCATTTAATCCACAACCTCTTATCATCAATATACTGAGCTAGCCATCAGCATGGTGGAAATACTAAACTTCACTGCATCACTGACAACCTACAACTCATTTTATTTCAATTTTCTCAATATCCTCAACATATATAGCCTTAAAGACATTAATGCCAATAGTGTTGACATCAATGACAACCACATATCATCAATATCCAACAATCTCCCCCTTTGGCATTGATGGCAACACATGATGTGAAAAACACCATCAACACAACTTTCTCTTAGCACTTTCTCCCCCTTAGATTTTGACTCATTGCTCCTTAACTCTTTCATAGTTTTTCACATGACTCTTCTCCCCCTTTGACATCAATTATAAAGATACACATTATCTTTCTCCACACAAGCTCTGAACCACATTTCCAAACATCTAATTACTCCCCCTGAGTAGTAGCCACCACAACATCAATTTGGATCACAAGATATGACTATGAAATGCACAAACTGATGCAAGTCAATGCATCTTAGTTTTGATTAGGAGGGGTAATCACCCCTAGCTTCCCTCTGAGATACTCAAAAGTATCCTTAGGCAAGGGATTGGTAAAGATATCTACAATTTGTTCCTTAGTGGGCACATACTCCAGTCTGACTTCTTTTTCACTCACCTTTTCTCTCAAAAAGTGAAACTTGATAGATATATGCTTGGTTTTTTAATGCAACACCGGTTCATCATACACAAATCTAATATCTTTCAACATCTACTTCATCCACAATACTTGAGTACAATTTTTTGCAGCAACAATGTCTTCTACCTCTGTAGTAGATAAAGAAATGACATTCTTCTTCTTACTTAACCATGAAATCAACTTCTTTCCCAAGAAAAATGCACCACCACCGGTACTCTTTCTGTCATTCACATCTCCTTCCCAATTAGCATCAGTATAAGCACTCAAAGTAACATCATCTTCTGTAGGATACCATGGGCCAAAATCAACTATCCCCTTCAAGTACCTGAAAATCCTCTTCACAGTTGTCACATGAGATTCCTTAGGATCAACTTGAAATCTTGCAACAATGCATACGACATTCATGATATCAGGTATAGTTTGATTCAAATAGAGCAATCCACCAATCATGGATTTGTATCTAGTCTGATTTGTTTTAGGAGAACCATCATCTTGTGTCAACTTACATCCAGTCACCATAGGTGTACCAACTAGCTTTGAATCTTCCATACCAAATTTCTTTAGCAATTCTTTCACATACTTGGACTGAGATATAAAGATCCCTCTATCTAGCTGAGTAATTTGCACTATAAAAAAGAGTTTAATTTCTCCAATCATAGACATCTCAAACTCATTCTGCATCTCATAAAAAAACTTCATGCACAAACTATCATCTCCTCCAAAAATGATATCATCAACAAAGACTTCAACAATCAAATCTTTATCATGATCAATCTTGAAATACAAATTACTATCAACAATACCTTTATTAAAACCAAGCTTCAAAAAATACTTGTCCAATCTAGCATATCATGCTCTTGGGGCTTGCTTGAGTCCATACAATGCTTTCTTCAACTGGAAAACCATATCTTCCTGACCAGTCAATTGAAATCCATCAGGTTGCTCAATATACACTTCTTCTTTTAGTTTTCCATTTAGAAATGTTGACTTGACATCCATATGATAAACCTTGAAGTTTTTGTAAGCAACATAAGCAACAAATAGTCTTACAGCTTCAATCCTAGCAACAAGAGCAAAAGTTTCTTTAAATTCAATTCCTTCCATATGAGAATATCCTTTACACACCAGTCTTGCTTTGTTTCTAACAACTTCACCTTGCTCATTCAGTTTGTTCCGAAAGACCCATTTAGTTCCAATTACATTTTTTTCCTTAGGTATAGGAACAATAATCCATGTATCATTCTTCTTAATTTGTAGTATTTCTTATTTCATTGCTTCCACCCAATGTTCATCTTTGCATGCTTCATTGACACTATTAGGCTCAGTCTTTGAGATCAAACAATATTCTTCTACAATTCTTCTCCTAGTTTGAAAACCTTTGTTCTTATCACCAATAATCCAATCTTCTGAATGAATTAGTCTTACATACCTTGGAGTCTTAGGGTGTTCTTGAACCTCAGGTTATTGTGATCTTACTTCTGCACTTTCACTAGTTCCTTCCTCTTGATTTTCTAATTCACCGGAGTGATCTGAACTTGATTTGTAATCTGAACTTTCTTTCCTGAATTGTCATTCTGATTGTCTGAATCATGTCTATAGGTTTTGGATGGTCTAAGTATGTCTTCATCAACCTTGAAATTAACAATCTCAATTAATTTTCTCAATCTCTTATTGCAGCACCGGTAGGCTTTACTTTTAGTAGAATAACCAAGAAAGATTCATTCATCACTTCTAGCATCAAACTTTCCTATATCTTCATCACTTTTGATATAGCATTTACTCCCAAAGATTTTGAAGTATCTAACGATAGGCTTATGACCATACCATAGCTCATAAGGAGTCTTACCAGTATCACCTTTGATTTGTACCCAGTTCAGAGTGTAAACAATAGTACTCACAGCTTCTCTCCAATAGATATGCGAAACATTTCCTTCCAACATCATAGTCCTAGCAACTTCTTGAATTGTCCTGTTCTTCCATTCCACAACTTCATTTTGCTGAGGGGTCCACGATGTAGATAATTTTCTCTTTATCCCATGCTCTTCACAAAAAGAATTAAACTCACCAGAAGTGAATTCACCACCTCTATCTGATCTCAGACATTTAATCTTCTGACCTGTCTCTGTCTCAACCATAGCCTTAAAAAATTTGAATTTCTCTAGAGCTTCATATTTTTCCCTTAAGAAAGTAACCCACATCATTCTAGAATAATCATCAATAAGTAACATGAAATACCTATATCCTTGTAAACTTTCAACTCTAGAAGTACCACACAAGTCAGTATGCACAAGCTCAAACACTTCATTTGAACAATGTTTTCTACCCCAAAATGAAACTCTAGTTTGCTTCCCTAACTAACATTCTTGCATATAGTATTAGTAGGTTTTATCAACTTAGGAAGATCTCTCACTGCCTGAGTAGAACTTATCTTGATAATATTATCAAAGTTTACATGACACATTCTCCTATACCACAACCAGCTTTCATCAACTTGAGCAATCAACAACTTTTACTAGTAGTACTTAGGTGAAAGATATCACCTTTTGTTTTTGTACCAGATGCAATCACATTTTTGGAACTCCCAAATATTCTACACTTTCCATCCTTGAATTGAATATTGTATCCCTTGTTAGCCATCTTTCCAACACTTAAGAGATTATTCTTCAAACCTTCCACATATAGAACATCATCAGTATTATGCTTACCATCAAGAGAAATGGATCCTCTGCCACAGATTACACCAACTTTGTCATCATGAAATCTTAAAACACCACCATCATACTTTTCCAAGCTCACAAATTTACTTTTATCACCTATCATATGATGAGAGCATCCACTATCAATCACCCATTCATCTTTTTCTTCAACTCTAGCAGCTAGAGCTTTCTCCACATTTGTGCAACTAGCAGATTTAGTAGGTATTGGACCATTTCCTTGATAGCAATAAATACCCATTTTTCCTCACTTAAATTCCCTTTGTCAGATTCATCATCTGCCACACCTTAATTAGCAGCAAAATAACACTTTCTTTGGAATCTAGGCTTGTTAGATCTTGGCTTAGGAACTCTTTCCGGACACCTTGAGGAAAAATGACCTATCTTATTGCAAGAAAAAAATTTAATATGAATTTTCCCATTATACTTACCTTCTCCTTTGGCTTCCCTCTTGACAATAAGTGCTTCAAGTTCATCTAGTTTTCTCTCTTCTTCTTCAATCTCTCTCATTTCATGCTCATACTTGGACATTTTCATAGAAGAACTTTCTTCCAGACCATATCGTTGTTTATTTTTCCAGAGATAGTAGCTTTGAATGCATATTTTGTCTTAGGAAGAGAATCACCAAACTCACTTAACTCAAAAGTAGTAAGCTTACCAATCAACATGTCTCTGGTTACGTTTTTCACAGTCTGGATCTCCTCAATAGCAGTGGTTTTGGATTTGTATGCAACAGGAAAGGATTTGAGCACTTTAGCAACAATCTTTGATTCTTCCAATGTTCCACTAGCACATCTGATAATACACACAAGTTCATTCACTCTCTGCATAATAGAAGTAATGTTCTCATCTTCACCCATTCTCAACATTTCATATTTCCTTTTCAGGCTTTGCAACTTAGCAAACTTCAAATGGGTATCACCTTCATACAAAGTTTCCAACTTTTTACATATCTCATAAGTAGTCTTCGGCTCCATTACATTTGTCATCTCAGAATCAGTCAGAGCACTCAACAATGCTTCCTTAGCCCTGATAGTGAACTCGGCTTCCTTAATCTCACCTGTAGTAGAAGGACGATTTTTTGGGATGATATACCTATTCTTTGTAATTGTCCAGTAAGGTTCACCAATACATCTTAGATGACACTCCATTTGAGTCTTCCATAGAGAATAATTAGTTCCCTCAAATCTCAGACTATCCTTCTTATATGTCGCCATCTCGGATCACCTCAATCTATTAAACTTCTTCTGAGGAACCTGCTCTTATACCAATTGTTGGCAACACGAGGGAAAACAACTGAGGGGGGGTGAATCAGTTGTCACATAAATTATACTTATTAAACTTATTCTCATATCTGATAAATAAATATGAAAGCATAAACCATCACCACATCAGAAACATAACACCACGATGGAGGTTAATCCACAAGATTATACTTTGTTAAAAGTATAAAAGAATTATAAATGGGGAATGCAAATGCATTCAAACACACTGCCCTAGAGGTCACTGCTCAAATACAAAAGGCTTACTGCCCAAAGGAAGACTCGATGTCTTATAGAAACATTCAAATTATATCCAGAAGATTTTGAACTGAGAAAATAACATCTTCTAATGCCTAATTACAGTTTCGGTTAAGCACATAAACATCTGCTCACTCTTCTTCACAATTTACTTCTACCTTCGAATGATTAGAACATTATTCGCACACATCACTCTCATACTTCACACACCACTACTTTCAAATGGTATAAACAATCAATCATATATATCCACAACTAGAGATTAGAACAACTACATGTCGGCCCAACAAAATATAAAATGAGTACAAATTGTTGGTCCAAATCAATAAACAATTATTAATGTGCACAAAACAATGTTGGCCACAACATAGTAAGGACCCAAAACAACATCCTCGAACATGAAACACCTTAAACAATTATGCCTCGAAGATCCACAACACGCTACAATCACCTTGCAAGCCATGATCATGAAAAACATGAACACACAGAAGAAAATTACCAATCGTGAGCACAACAATCAATGCGGATCAACAACACAGATAGAGCATGATCTAGAAACATCCAAAAGCATCATGAATCACTATAGAAGCATCCACAAAAACTCAAATTACTAGAATCGCATTATCTTCTTTCAGGAGCACTTATCATCAATATACTCAATCAAATCTTCATGTGAACCTCTGAAACTTCATGTGGATAAACTAGATGTACTTGAAAAAAAACCCTTTAATCCACAACCTCTTATCATCAATATACTAAGCTATCCATTAGCATGGTGGCAATACTAAACTTCACTGCATCACTAACAACTTGCAACTTATTTTAATACAATTTTCTCAATATCCTTGACATATACAACCTTAAGGACATTAATGAAAATAGTGTTGACATCAATGACAACCACATATCAGAAATATCCAACACTTGAATGAAATGCTATCTTGAATCATAAAACCCTACATCACAATTGTTAGCTCAAAAACAAACATGTTGTATAAAGACTTTGACATGATGCTTGATGCTTGAATAATGCTCTAAAATGCTTGATAATTTTCCCTTGAATAATCTTGAATTCTCTTGTAAACACTTGAATGATCTTGTCAACTCCAATTGGCTAGGATATATGTTCTCACAAAATTCTTAGGTGAAAATGAGTGAAAGAACCTTGTATTTATACTTAATTATGCCAAATTTCCCAAAATTACAACACTACAAGCCGACATCAAATCTAGGAGGATAAAATCCCACCAATAATTTGAATTAATTTTTATTTTGGGCCACATGCAACTCATACGCCCAAGGTGGCGTATGAGCCCCATTAGGCATAATTTATGGGACTAAATTTAAAATTTCTTAGAAAGCTGTAAAATCAAGACTAGGACCCAAAATCCTAGGTGGGAATCATACGCACAAGGCGGCGTATGAGTCCTAGATCACCAAATTTGGGCCACACAACCTAAAAACACCTGAATTATGATTGGATGTTGATTTGTATTGGGATTATCCTCAAAAGGATGCATTCAATGAGCCTTGTGGATGCAAAATAAATCCAATTAAGGCATAAAGAAGCCCAATTATTTATCAAAACCCTAGAAAAGTGTGAAAGTGTGTTACAACACTTTACAACACTCTAAATAAGGAATGATTAATTTTATTTAGTTCACATGGGCCCAAGACCTAATGTGAATGTTTCAAACACATTACAACACTAAATCAAGGCAACATTAAGCTCAGTTTAACGAGGGCCCAAACAAGCAAAAAAAAGTAAAGGGATAATTTTTTTGTTGCCACATTTAGCCCCTTTAGTAAGAGGATGAACTTGCTTCAAACTAACACTAAAGTAGACAAACACACATCAAGAGGGGCCCAAGTGCACCAATGTCGATAAGATAGGATGACAATTATCAAGAGGGATGATTAAGCCCCTAGGATCAAGATCTCATGGAAAACCAACAAATGCACCAAAGGACACATGAAAATGATATAAAGAGAAATAACAAGGCATAAGCATACACTGCCAAAGACAAAATAGAAGAGAAGAATACATGAAAAATAGGGGTGGATCAAGCTTCGATCATTTTTCCATCATGATGTGGATCAGATCTAGGCTGTTTGTCTAAAAAATTCACGCTCACTCTGAGGCAACGAAACTTCAAGCTATCTATTGGGTGAGTAATCCAAGAAGGTGAGACACATACACTCATGGATGGTATGTACTCACACATACACGAGTGGCTAAGGGAAAGTCATTCCCTTGTTCATCTTCCCATCAATCCATACCAAAGTTATACCTCCTAATAGCTTTGATAAGGTGCCACACAACAATGAACTTCAAGCTTCATGAGGCAAGAAAAAATTTGCATGCTTGGAGCTCACGAACAAATAAGATTACTCCACAGGCATGCAAGGTGTGTTATGCAAGGTGAGGTCATATAAGGAAAATTGTAAATGCAAAAATAGGGAATGTTCAAAGGATTCTTGCTTAATTCATGCAAGGTCTTTAACTTAGGGAACATTGTGCCTAATGTCTCCAAGAGAGGACCAATCAAAGAATAGAAGATTCACAACTTAGGGGATGTAGTGCATCACAACAAGCCACTAAGAGGAATATAATATGCTTAGAGAGATTTCACTCTTGAAGGACATCACACCCAATGTCAATCACAAAGCAAAAAGCACATCGCATGAAATAAGAAACTACACCATGAACCATGCAATGGAATAATGCCAATGTATGCCCCCACTTTAAGGAAATTGCTAAACACCATGCTGTGAGCAATTACTTTAAAGTAGAAAATGATAAATGCTAACAAAAAGAGGACATGAGAGCTAACTTGGAAATCCCTATGCAAATTCATAGGTCTCCAAGTAAAACTATGTCATGCAAAAGGAAAAGAGAGGGGTTGCCCGCAAAAATAAAAATGCCAAACACATGAGGGATCTATGGATTTGGGGTCAATATGTTCATGCTACAATGTTTTTAGAGAGCTCAAAACTATCATCATTCCCAAAATACACATAGAACTGGAAGAATGACACAAAGAGAGCGAAAACAAAGAAAAATCCTTTTGGGTCAACATGGAAGAGACATGAATGTCTCGATGCCTTGCAACATCCCCAAAAGGAAAACACAAGAAAAATGAAAAAGATAAAAGGGAAAATATTTTGGGTCAACATGGAAGATACCTAAATGTCTCGGTGCCTTGCGCCATCCCCAAAAGGAAAAAACAAGACAAATAAATGATAAAGGAAAAAGATAAAAGGAAAAAATAAAATGTTTATGACATGGGGAGGAATGAAGGTACAAACAGAGGAATGTCAAAAAGAGATAAAGACATCAAACAAAACATCACAAGGGATCACAAAAAAGAAAAAAGAAAAATAAATAATGTAAAAGACTAGTAAGGCACATGCGACTCAACCTAAAGTAGGTCATCCACATCCCAATCATGTTCATTGTATACCGAAGGTGGACAACTAGCCAAAGGGATAATAGAAAGTGTCAAACTAGGTCTATCACCAGATTCAACAGTTTTCTTAGGATAATTTTCGTTTAAGCTCATGGAAGAGGAAAACAATGTATTCATTATGCACCTCTTCGTCAATTTTAGCAACCTCATCATCATCATCCAAGTTAATCACAACAAGAGGTTGAATGATAATGTCTAAAGAAGGGTTTAACTCTTGTTGTGGTTACATTATAGGATATTTTTGTTTCGGGGAGGGGGTAGACTCATCATGCATTGCTTCATGTAACCTAAAATCAAGGGCATGGTGTCTACACCTGCGCTCTCTAGCACCTCTGTTTCTTTTAGTTTTGTTTCAAGTTTTGTTTGTGTAGGAGCGGGTTGATCAACCATAGGCTTCTCTTCTTTCCCAAGGGGGGGAACAAAAGGAACTACGGGAGGTTTTTTGACCACCTTCTCTTTGAATTTGTAAACTTGTTTTATTCTAGGAGGCATGACAAAATTGGTTTCATTGTCTCTTGGTCTTTTGTAGGAAGAAGGTGAAGGTTCTGTCTTAGGTTGGTCTTGGTTATTTGGAATTTTTTTAGGTTCAATCATGGTTTCGTCAAGAATGGCAGGTTCATTTGTAGGTTGAGGCATGTTTTGGAGGGATAATTCTACTATTTTCTTTGCCTTGAACTTTTGATATGATTTGAAAAAGAAGTCTTCTCATGGTTTGATAGGTTCTATAGGTCGGGTCAAAAGAAATATAAGGAAAAGTTTCCATGGGAAGACAAAGGGTTAAAGCCACTATGATGGACAATGAAAATTTCATTGTCAAAGGGGAACTTTAAGCATTTATGTACGATCGAAGGGATTGCATGCATGGAGCGAAGCCATGGATAGTCTAGCTTCACACGAAATTGGTTCAACTGCAGAATGATGGAGAATGAGATATCTAATGTTTTTGGTCCTATTTGTAAAGGTAGAGTGATCAATCCCATTGTAGGGCAAGCGAAACCATTATGCGTCTTGAACCATGCTTTCGGTTTATCGTATATATCTTGATAAAGCTTGTGTAGAAGCAAAAATTCCTTGATGATCACATTCTCTCCATAGATGGGATCTATTAATATCCCATTAGTGGGCTTATCATAGATGTGACCAGATATGTAAAGAGGACCATTGGGTGCATGTTTAAGTATATCTTGTGAGGAGAAAACAATATCAAGAGGATTTTTAGGTCATCCCTTATGAGGGATGAAATCTATCACTCCTACCATATCATCTATAGGATCATTATCTATAGGATCATGTTGAACAATATCATTGTTATCATCATCCGTATCAACATTCATCGCATCATTCTTTGTAGTTTCAATTGCTTTGAAAAAGGAGATGTTATGATTAGGCATAGGGTTGGTAAAAATTTGCAGGTTTTGGTTAGGAGGTGCAATGGACTTATTCCCTTGATCATTAACACCTCCAATGGAAAGACGACCAAAATCAATAAGGTCTTGCACGAGATGTTTAAGACACTTACAATGTTTCGTATCATGTCCATTTTGTCGGTGATAATGACAATAAGAGTTTGGTCTATATTTTGTGGGTTATGGTTTATTAGGATCTTGTTTTTTAACGGGAGGCAAGGTGATTATTTTTTGTTCTAAGAGTTGTGAGATCATGTTATGAAGGGTATGGGGTAAGGTAGTGAATTTCCTTTTCGGGTCCCTATAGCTAAAGGGTATCACTACTTTAACAACAACTACTTGGCTATTCACATTTTGAGTTGTTTGTTGAGGGGAATTGAATTGAAGGAACCCTTTATTTTTTTTCTAAAAGGTTGAAATTTTTTTTGGTTTGCGGACTCAGACTTCTAAGTACGGCTAGAGGTGGATTTTGTATCTCGACTACTAACTGAATTTTGATAATCACATAGGGAAGTACACAAGTGCATGAAGGAGGGGAATTTCATCATGGTCAGTTTGTCTTGAATCTTACTTTATAAATTTTCTATGAACATCTTTTGAAGGTGAGGATCAAGAACCTTGACATTGATTTAGGAATAAAGCGATTGATAGTGTGAGATAAAGTCAATAATATTTTCTTCTTTTTGTTTGCATCTCATCAAATCAGCCAAGGTCATTTTAGGAGTCATATGAACTCGGAAATGGTTGAAAAAGGCCTCAACAAGTTCATTGAATGAATGAATTGAGTTTTTTGGTAAAGAAGGAAACCACTCTAAGGCAGTATCCTTCAAGGACCTAGGGAAAAGTTTAGCCAAGAGTTTATCATCAAGGAAAAAGTCACTACATAAGGTGGTATAAGCATTAACATGGTTAGAAGAATCTCCCTTTCCTCCATATTTCTTGAATCTAGTCACCTCTACACCTTGTGGAATCATTGTTCGCAATATCTCCAAGGACAATGAGGTTCTTTTAACATAATATGTAGGTGGGCCATTTTGATTTTGGTTGATGTTGGAAACTTGATTTTGAAGGGATGAAACAATTTGCCAAAGTTGATTTATGAGAGGATCATTACTTGTATTATGAGATGGAAGTGAAAAAGGTGAGGGGCTGTATGTGTTTTGGGGACAAGTGAATGAAATTATTATAGGTGGTAAGGTGGTAGGAGATATGACATGTGATGCCACAAAGGTACTAGGGATGCTAGCGGAAATACCCAAGGAAAGAATCACATTACTAGTCGGTTGCATTGTTGTTGTGACTTGAGGGTTGGTATAGGTAGGAATAGAGGCAATTGTTGTGAGGGGAGGAATTTGAGTTCCTCCTTGGTTTGTAACATTGTTCGTAGGTAAAGGCCAACTAGTGGTTGAGGTGAGATATTTTCCAAAGATTTGAACTATGTTTTTCACAAGGTCAAGGCCATCTTCACTTTCAAGCATGTGATGAATGTTATCTATGGTAGGGATGGGAATGGTTGAAATATTGTCATTTTGCACTTGATGTTGTAGGTTTTCTAAATCTTCATGAATTTGAATTATGTTTTTTTGTAGAACACTATTAATCCTTGGTTCGGCATGCATCACACTACTTGAAGGCAAAGAGTTGTTAAGGGTATGGTCCATACCTAGTGTACTAGTGTCAATACTAGGAGTGAAAGAGCTAGAAAACCCAAGATCCACAACGATTGTGCTATCGTGGGATGACATGAGTATCAAACTTCATCTCACTAAATTATTAGCAATAGGACACCAAATACTCATGCAAGGGATACCAAATGCAAGATGAATGCAAATGAAAATTAAGCTAAGAACAATGAAATGATTCTAACAGAAACTCTATAAACTGAAACAGAAAGGTATCCACAGCAAATAGGAGTACAAAAATAGAGTTTTAAATTCAAGAAAAGATAGTGCAGAATTTGGACTAGGATTGATTTTCCCAGAGGGGCGTATGAGTCCTAGTGAGGATTTTTTTTCAAAAATCTCAAAAAAAATTAATTGATTTTTATGTTTTTTGTGTTGGAACAGGAATCTAGAAAATGGGTATCTGAAACTACAAAAACCTGAAAATTGACCTAAACTGGGACTCATACGCCAGAACTGGCATATCAGTCTAGTTAGGGTTTTTTGAACCTTCAAAGTTTGGATCTGGTCTTCAAGGTCTGCTCTGTGCTTCCCAATTGATTTCTAGATCTGAAACCCTGATTTGCAACCTGTAGAAGTCTTCCAAGTATCTCCAATGTAAGGTGACAACTTTGAAAACTTTGAATACTTTGACAACTGTAACAAAGATTTTGGATCCCCAAAATCTCTAGCTCCTTCTTAGGGTTTTTCACCTAGGAGAGGAAAATGGGAAAAAATGACTTTGTTAACATTAGAAGAAATGGAAAGAGGGGTGTGAAGTGTGTGTGTGGATGTGTTTAAATGATGGAAACTTAATGAAAATGCAGATTAAGGAATGTATTCTAACCTAATGCAAAAGTGTTGGAAAACATAATGTGTATTCAGACAAATTGACTAGGAATGTAAAAAATTGAAATAGAAAATAACCCAGTTGGAGATATGAACCTGGAAGCTAGAAGAGGCTGAAATGAGGCTTTGAATACTTGTAGAAGACAGTAGAAATTTTCACTGGGACTGATTCACCATGCATGGTGAATGAGTCTACCAGAAAGTGTCAGAACCAGCTTCGGGGAATTGGGTATCCAAATCTTCATAAATCACTATTCAAGCCTAGAAATGGGACTGATTCGCCATCAATGGTGAATGAGTCCTCTTTTGGAAAGAAAAGAAATTTGGATTGGATTATGTGGCTTAGGATATGCAATTATGTTTCTGATGAATCTTCATATCTAAATCTGCAAAATGAAACTTGTAGACTCTCTCCAAGCTTGATATAGGGCTTGAAACACCTTGAATGACTTTGATGGGATAAGTAGACCTTTCCTCACCTTCTCATTTAATAAATCTACATACACAAACACATGCAAAGGGGGAAAAGTGTTGAAGGTTAGGATATGGGGGTTTTCCTTGGTCAAACCCCTTTAGGTAATTAAACCAAAGTGATGAAATAAAGTAATGAAACATGCAACAATGGAGATGATTACCTTGTCATGATGATTTTATCTTGTATTTTTATAACAATTAAGGAAGATTCAACCCTTGAATGGTTTAGAAAGCTAACTTGAAGACTTCTAATGAAGAAACCCTAACTTGCTTGATTTGGATGAGAAGATAGAAGATGAATTAATGATGAGAGATGTAAAAAATGAGTTTTTAGATGTAAAATGATGATAAAAACACTTATTTATAGACAATTGTGCCTTAGTATCCCGATTATACCTCATCATAGGCTGACATGTAGTGAAATTAAACTTTAAATTTCACTTTTTCCCACTCAAGGGTCAAAATGGGGCCAGATAGGACTCATTCGCCACACATGGCGAATGGGTCCCACTCGGATGGGATTGATCACCATGCATGGTGAATGGGTCCCACAGGGGCCATTCCAATAGCTCAGAAGCCAAGGAATAAGAAATTTAGGTTTTATTTGCAACTTTGTCAGTTATTTGATCAATTAAAGCCTCAGGATGCACAATATGGGTCATTAGGGACCTATTAGTGATTATGTAAATGTAAAATAGGGCTTGGGACACATAAATCAATGTGAAAGTGTGATTAAATACACTTTACAACATTAAAATTAGGTCCACATAGCCTAAAAGGGCACAAAAACCAATGTGAATGTGTAAGACACATTACAACACTAGTTTATCATTAAGTTTATAATAAGAACCTTCTAGATTGATGTAATAATATTATTAAACACATTTTATAATGTTGAATTAGGGAGAAATAAGTTGATTAAGTCTAGAAAAGCGTGAAAGTCCTTTACAAGACTTTACAACACCTTTACAAGACATCGTTAAAAGTATGTTATTCGATTTGCAAGGGTCCAAGAACTAGTTTGGATGCATACAATACCTCACAACACTAGATTAAGGCCTCATTAAGTCCATTTTATCATGAATCCATGTCAAGCAGAGGGTCCTTTTTTCTACGACAAATTTAGCCCCCACTTTAGTGAGAGGATGAACCTGTTTCAAACTCACACTAAAGTAGTCATTCAAGATAGATCCACATGTACGTCAAGCCCCCAAGATACAAAATCATGCAATGGAAAGATAAAAAGAAAGACAAGGTGGAAAAGATATACTCACTCTGGGTCAACAAAACTTCTTGGTTGTTCGCTAGGTGAGAAAGGCTAAAGGTATACTCACTCTAGGGCCACAGAACTAGTTGTCCGCAAGGTGAGGAATCTCAAAAATATAAAATGTGAAAAGATGTTTGAAGGAGTCTTGTTCAGTTCATGCAAGGTCAGTCACTTAGGGAACATTGTGTCTAATGTCTCCAAGAGAGGACAAATCAAAGAATAGTATATTCACAACTTAGGGGATGTAGTGCATCGCATCAGGCCACTAAGAGGAAAGTAATATGCTAAGAAAGATCACATTTATGAAGGACATCACACCCAATGTCATCCACAAAGTGACAAACGCATCACGTAAATGACAAAGCTACACTAGGAACCAAGAATGCAAATGAAATAACGGTAATGTATGCCCCCCACTTTAAAGGAATTGCTACACATCATTATGTGGGAAATTACTTTAAAGTAGAAGAGAATATGAGAGCCTATTCAAAAAGCCCTATGCCAAGTCATATGTTTTCGGTAAGCTGCATCATGAAGGAAGATAGTAGGTCACATGCGAGTCAATCTTAAGACATATCATTCACATCTCAAGCTTGCTCTTATATGTTCATGAAAGGTTAATGAGTAGTCAAAAGAGACAATGACAAGTGACATATAGGGATAAGGTTGTTGAACCCCTTGCCCCCACTTAGTGTAGGATGAAGGTGAGCCTAAAGTGGATGACAATATGTTGCCCCTTGCAAGGGATGTGAAACATGTAATAGTGAGAATACTATGATCCTACAACTATTACATGGCAAGGAGTAGCAACTAATGTTATTTATGTATTGATTTAGGATGTAACAAGGGTAAAGGTTTATTGGAAAAATGGTTGGTGATAATATGGATGTTGAGTGAGGGGTGGTTGGATGGGTTGATGGCTAGGAAATGACAATCATGAAGACTATGAGTTGGAAGAATGAGGTTAGGTATAGTGTGGGATTGCCTAGGGTGATGATTAAGGGTTGAATTTGTTGGAGTAGCAAAAGTGAGGATAGGAGACTCTGTTTGGTTGTCGGTTGTCACTAAGATATCATTATTATGTTCCATAAGAGTGACCCTAAGAGGAGAGCTAATATGTTCATCATATGTCATAATTAGAGTAGGCAAGATAGATTCATTTCTCATAGGAGTGGAATCAATAGAAGGATTACTAGGAGTTTCATGATTACTAATGATTGGACTTTTGTGTTCAAAAAGAGCTTCCCAAATGGGAGAGACATCAAAGAATGAAGAAATAAGTGTATCAGGAGTTTCACTAATGATATCTTCTAACACTAAAATATCTTATTCCTAGGTAGAGAAGATATTAGAAGAAAATGGTGGATTGTCATTTATATTTACATCCTCATGTCCTAGAATGTCTTCTTGAGTAGTATTGTTATAATTCTTATTCATATCCTCCACAAAAATGTGTTTTCCATGATCATTCACTATTGTAGCATTTTCACCATTAGGGGAGGTGTTGGGAGAGGAATGAGGACTCGATAAGGTAGGGGAAATGATTTCATATTTGTGTGTCATAATGTTTTTGTAAGTGTGAGGAGAAGGAAGACAAGCAAGATGTTCATGATCTTCAATGATTGTGTCTTCTTTCATCAAGATACCTTCATCACCAATGGGAGAGATATCAGGAGAAGAACAATAATGATTATCATGATTATCAATGCTTGCATCCTTTTGGAGAAAATCTTTAGTGGATGATTTAGAAGAAAGGAAGTCATTTAAGGCTTCATCTAACATTGAAAAATCATCACTACTAAAGGGCTTGGATGTTATGTGTGTTGTAATTGGTTCTTTTGATGTGTTGTGTGATTGGTTATGGATATTTGCAAGAGTTTCCTCAATGTAAGTTGATCTAAAAGGACTACGAAATATGACTGAAAATGGAACTTGCAAGAGTCTAAATTCCATGAATGTAAATGATGCTTATTTCTAATAAAATACAATATAAAGACATAAGATGAAATATAACTTTTCACATTGCAAACAAAGTAATTGACTGATGCACTAATCTAAAAGATGAAATGTTGTAAATGCAAAAGTGAAATTGAAACAATGCATGAAATGAGCTAATTCAAGCAAGATGTAACAAAATGAATGCTACAAAAATGTATATATATAGGTAAATTCACCAAACAAAGGCCTAAAAACAAATTTCTGAGTTCTGTGAAGTGTTGTTTCAAGGGTCAAAAGGGATTGATTCGCCCAGGGTGGTGAATGAGTCCCAGTATGGACCTTTTTCAAAATTTTCAAAAATTTATAACTGATTTTGGTGTGTTTTGAGTGCCATGATGTAGTGCTAAATGAAAAATGTAGAATTTCAGAATTGTTCAATGATGAAAGATGCAAAAATGCAACCTATTATGCACTTTTACCCATGCAAAAATGAAATCCTAGAATGCAAGCTAACTAATGAAAAATGCAATGTAAGCAAATCTAGGATGATTAAAGGACTCCAAAATTAGAAAAGAAAGAATTAAAATAGAAGGTTCACCAAAATGTAACAAATATTTTGGCTCCCCAAAATCTCTAGCTCCTTAGGGTTTTTCACCTAGGAGGAGAGGAAAATGGGCCAAAATGACATTGTTAACATTAGAAGAAATGGAAAGAGGGGTGTGAAGTGTGTGTGTGGATGTGTTTAAATGTTGGAAACTTAATGAAAACATAGATTAAGGAATGTATTCTAACCTAATGCAAAAGTTTTGGAAAACACAATGTGTATTCAAACAAACTGACTAGGAACATAAACAAACTAAAACAAAAAATAACCCAGTTGGAGATATGAACTTGAAAGCTGGAAGAGGCTAAAATGAGGCTTTGAATACTTGCATAAGACACCATAAATTATCACTAGGATTGATTCTCCATGCATGGTGAATGAGTCTTGTGTTTACTAGAAAGTGTCGGAACCAGTTTTAGGGAATTAGGTATCTAGATCTTCAGAAATCATTGTTCAAGCCTAGAAATGGGATTGATTCGCCATAAATGGTGAATGATTCCTCTTCGGGAAAACAAAGAAATCTAGATTGGATTATGTGGCTTAGGATCTGCAATTATGTTTCTGATGAATCTCTAGATAAGAAAATAAGGTTTAATTTGCAACTTTGTCGGGTATTTGATCAATTAAAGCCTCAGGATGCATAATATGGGTCATTAGGGACCTATTAGTGATGATGTAAATGTAAAATAGGGCTTGGGACACATAAATCAATGTGAAAGTGTGATTAAATACACTTTACAACATTAACATTAGGTCTACATAACCTAGAATTAATCATGAATTAATCCCATGTCAAGCAAAGGGTCCTTTCTTCTACTGTACAACAACTTCTTCCAAACTTGCTCTTCAATGTTTCTTCAACCTAAACCTGCAAATCACACACTAAAGAGGGGGGGGGGAAATTTGTTAATGGAAATGGGCTTGCCTTGGTCAAACCCCAGTTTGGTAATCAAACCTTGAAATGAAATGAAATAGGAATAGAGAATGATGAATGAACAAAATAAGATGTTGCAAGTCACCAAACCCTAGCAATAAAGTGTTGCAAACATGTATGAGATGGCTCCAATGGATGTAGATTTTGAATATTGCTTGAATAGGATAGATCTTGAATGAAATGCTAGCTTGAATCATAAAACCCTACATCGCAATTGTTAGCTCAAAAGCAAACACATGATGCATGAAGACTTTGAAATGATGCTTGATGCTTGAGTAATGCTCTAAAATGCTTGATAATCTACCCTTGAATACTCTTGAATTCTCTTGTAAACACTTGAATGATCTTATGAACTCTAGTTGGCTAGGATATATGTTCTCACAAAAGTATTAGGTGAAAATGAGTGAAAGAACCTTGTATTTATACTTAATTATGCCAAATTTCTTGAAATTACAACATTACAAGCCAACACCAGATCTAGGAGGATAAAATACCACCAAGAATTTGAATTAATTTTGATTTTGGGCCACATGGGACTCATATGCCCAAGGTGGAATATGAGTCCCATTAGGCATAATTTATGGGACCAAATTTTAAAATGCTTAGAAAGGTGTAAAATCAGGATTGAGACCCAAAACTCTAGGTGGGACTCATATGCCCAAGGTGGTGTATGAGTCCCAGATCACCAAATTTGGGCCACACAACCTAAAAACACCTAAATTATGATTGGATGTTGATTTTTGTTGGGATTATTCTCGAAAGGATGCATTCAATGAGCCTTGTGGATGCAAAATAAGGCCAATTAAGGCATAAAGAAGCCCAATTATTTATGAAAACCCTAGAAAAGTGTGAAAGTGTGTTACAACACTTTACAACACTCTAAATAAGGCATGATTAAGTTAATTTGGTTCACAAGGGCCCAAGACCTAATGTGAATGTGTCAAACACATTACAACACTAAATCAAGGCAACATTAAGCTCAATTTAACAAGGAGGGCCCAAACAAGCAAGGAAAAGTAAAGGGATACTTTTTCCATTGCCACAGGGTATAACTTGGGCCTCATTTGTCATTTTTTCAAAAATTAATAAGCATTAGAAAGGTAGTTCTAAGCCCATTCTAGATCTATAGTTTTTTTTATAGATTCTACCCCGGAAATTTTTGACAGGCCATTGAAGTCAAATCTTCTTTTTCGTGCTTTTGAGGCCATAACTTGGGAATACAGACTCTATTTTTTTTGAATGGGCATTGGAAAGCTATTTCAATGCTCTACATAGCCATGCAGTCTATTTTTCCAGAATATTCACTAGGTAACACATAGATCTCTCTAAAGTGATTTTTTCTTTTTTAAGCTTTTCTACTCTCAAAGTTGTATGAGGGTTTGGTTTTTCCTATTGTGGGGGGTATATTTCTCGCTTTCTGTATCTATATACATTAGAGATTAGAAATACTATACCACACATTATTTTTGAAACCTTAACCATCATGGTGGACACCTCTTCTTTTGAACATCTTACACCACACAACTATCATACCTGGAAAGATCAAATGAATAGAATCTTATGTATAAGGGTTTATAATCCACTTTAGATGAATTAAAGCCAATATTGACTCATCAATTTGAGATATTTCAACATAGGAACAAGATAGATGAGGCTATGGGTTTGATTTCACTGTATATTTCAAACAGTCTCTTATTTCATTTGGAGTCTTGCAACACTCCTAGGGCTATGTGGACGAGATTCAATGATATTTTTGGCACCATCAATGAGTATAGAGCTCTCTATATTGAGGAAAAATTAACATCACTTGTACCTGATTCTTACCCCTATATTGAGGACTTCCTATAGAGGTTTGTCACTCAGATCTCTTTTGCAGGGTTGTGGGAAGAATAAAACTAACAAAGAATGTATTTTTATTATTTTTTCTAAGCTTCAAGGTTCATTTCAAGTCTTCTCTTCTAATTTCTACTCTATTATGGATGTATTGGGCGATGCATTTACCATGCCTACTTTTGAGGTTTTCTAAGAGTGTTTGACTCGTGAACAAGAAAAGTTGGTTCAGTTTGAATCTCTTTCTAGTTCCAAAATGCAGGAATTGGTAGCACAAACATCTAAAGGGAAAGACAAGAAGAAATAGAATCCCAAGATAGATTCTTCATCAGGTAGTGAGTGTTCCTCCAAAATGTCTCAGAAGTTAGAACATAAACCTCAAACCACTCCTCAGTATGATAAAACTTCTAAGCCTAGTGAGTCTTCTTCCAAGATGAAGAAGAAATCAAGTGAGCCTTACAGTTTTTGTGGTAAGTAGGGACATCCAATTAATCAATGTTGGAGGAGATTAGAGGCTTTGGAGGAATCCATGCAACAACATAATATCTCTACCCCTAAATCTTCTTCCTCATCTACAGGTAAAGGTCACGCTCTTTCTGCACGGGCCTTACCTTTTGTAGCTCCATGGATACTTGATTCTAGCATGACACATCACATGAAACATTCTCAGGATTTGGTCTCATCCCTTTCAGATTGCAATACTACTCAAATTGCATTTGGGGATTCTACAAAGCTTTCAATTTTTTGCTCATACACTATCACACTTGAGGGTGGTTTTCTTCAGGAGGTACTTGTAGTTCCTGATATCTCGACCAACATTCTTTCAACGTATTAGATTTGTCAATCTGGTACTGGTAGGACAGTCGATTTTCCCCACATGATGTAGTTATTCATGACCTTCATGATCCTAATATTATTGTGGCTACTAGGAGTATTGATACTTCTCATTTATACCAATTTGATGGTTTTGAGAGTTCAGTTGGTTCAGATTCATCCTTCATAGCACATGCAAACATTATGACCATGTTGTGGCATGAACATTTTGTTCATGTCAATTACATATATCTCTAGCAAATGAGTACACAGGCATTAGTGTTTGGTCTCCCTAAGATTTCCTATACTAATGGTGTTTGTCGAGGATATGTTCTTGGAAAACATCACCTAGATTATTTTCCTACAGGTAGAGCTACACATGTCAAGGAACCTTTAGATTTGGTTCATAGTGACCTCATGTTATTTTTGACTTCTTATTTTTCAAGGTCTAAATATGTGCTCACATTTATTGATGACTTCTTTAGGCATACATGGGTGTACTTTCTTAAGTACAAGAGTGATGCCTTTGATTCTTTCAGGATCTTTAAGGAATTTGTGGAGAAGCATTTTGGTCTTTCTATTAGATAGATACAAATAATGGGGTGGAGTATGTTAATCAAACTTTCAGGGCCTTTTGCATTGAGTATGGTTTGCAGTAGAATGGTGTTGTTAAGTGAAAGAATAGAAATTTACAAGAGATGGCCAATTGTATTATTCAATCATGAGATATGCATTCTTTGTTTTGGGTTAAGGTAGTTAATTGTTCCAATTATATTTAGAATTGTATGCCTTACAAGGCATTGTGACATATGACTACTGAAGAAGCTTGGTCCCATGTCAAGTCTGATGCGTCTTCATTCAGAGTCTTTGGTAGTGAGGCTTGGAAATTCATTCTTGACGATTAGTGGAAATCCATGGAGAGGAAGAGTCGACCATTCATATTTTTTGGCTACTGTGAGGATGTAAAGTGTACAAATTGTTTGATCCTGATTCCAGAGAGGTCTTATTTCAATGAGATGTCTAGTATGATAAGCACTTTCCTCTGATGGATTCTCCATCCCCAGCATCTCCCTCATATCATACTACTCACTCCTCATATCTTGATGATTACGCATCTCTTGAGGATGAGGATGATTCTCCATCTATCCCACCGCCTCCAACTATTCAAACTTTACCCAAGTGGGCCTGCAATACTATTAATGCAGTTGGACATTTGGTAGATGATCCTTTAAAATCCTATCGCACTCATACACATACATTGGGTGTTAGTCTTCTAGTTCATACCATTTTAGATGATCCTCAAAAAAATTCAAAGATGGTTTGTATTCCTGAGTGAGATACTTCTATGGAAGATGTGTATTCTTCTCTGATAAAGAATCATACTTGTGATTTACTTCCTCTTCCTAAGGGAAGAAAGTTGGTTCAGTGCAAGTGGGTGTACCATACCAAATATACTACAGACAGTTCAATTGATAAGTACAAGGCTCATCTTTTTGCAAAGGGTTTCTCTCAGGTCAAAGGTATTGATTATTCTGAGACCTTTGCCCCTATTGCCAAGATGAATTCTATTCATCCTTGTACTTTCCCTTATAGCTTCACAAGGATGGTCAATATTTTAGATGGATGTGAAGAGTGCCTTCCTTCATGGTGATCTTCATGAGGAGATTTATATAGACCAACCACATGGTTTTACTAAGGACTCTTCACTGGTTTGCAGACTTCGTCATTCACTATATGGTCTCAAATAGACCCCTCGGTCTTGGAATGAGAGGGACACTTTTTTGCTTTCTTCTAGCTTCAAATGATGTCATTCTGATCCCATAGTTTACATTTATAGATAAGAGGGTGATTTTTTGGTCCTTGTGCTATATGTGGATGATCTGATCCTTACAGGCAGTTCATCCTCCATGATCCAAAATGTTCAGTGAGCTTTGATGGAGTATTTTGAGATGACGGATCTTGGCCTTTTGTACTACTTTCTTGGTTTATAGGTTATTCAGTCTTCAGATGGGATTTCCATATTTCAGCAGAAGTATGCTCTTGACATGCTTCAAATATTTTGCATGCATGATTTTAAGCATTCCCCCACACTATTCTAGTTAGGTGTTGTATTGTCTTCCACTTCTACTAATCCTTCAATAGATGCTACATTATATAGGTAGTTGGTTGGTAGTCTTTTGTACCTAACACATTCACGTCCTAATCTTTTGTTTGTGGTTGCTATTGTCTCTTGATTCTCACATGATCCACATGAGAGTCATTGGAAAGATTCCAAATGAATTTTTAGATATATTCAGGGAACCTCACATTACGATTATTCACTATGCATCAAGAGATCCTTGGATTATTGGCTTCAATAACTCAAATTCAGATAATAATGTCAATGATAGGAAGTTCACTTTTTTGGGTTTATTTTCTACCTTGGTTTTGGCCACATTACATGGTCTTGCAAGAAGAAATATGTTATTACATTATCATCTACAAAGGTTGAGTATTGTGCAACAGTTTTTGCTAGGTATGAGGTTTTGTGGCTTTCACAGTCATTGATTGAGTTTGATTTTTCTTCCTGAAATTCCCACTATTCTTTGGTGAGACAATCAGAGTGTCATTCACATTTCTCTCAATCTAGTGGAGCATCAACATACTAAGCACGTAGAGATCCACATGCACTTCATACAGTAGTTGATTCAGGATAATTTTCTCACCTAGGAGTACACACCTATAGAGGAGCAGGTTGCAGACATTTTCACGAAACTTTTGTCATCATCTCACTATCTTTAGTTATGATCGATGCTTGGGGTGAAGGAATTTGTCCTTGAGGATTCTTCATGAGGCCTTCCTTCATGTTTTTTCATGCATGCTTTCATCTCTTTTTGGGGTGGAGTTTTTCCCATGAGGTTTTCTCCATTTCTCCACTTTTCAAAGATCTTTAGTTGTACATGGGTGCCTCATCAAACCAAGTTGTCGAGACCCATTCATGCTTTCTTTTCTTTTTATGCACTGGTTTTTATTGATGAGTGTTTTAACACTGCACAACATAGATAAAACACAAGTGGTTTATCTCTCTTGAAAGGTAACTCTCTTTAGAAAATAACCCCAAGGTTTATAAGGTCAGGTCTTGACAATGCAAAAAATAGCTCAGTAGTGATGTGATTTGTTGGTAATCATGAGGAGTCTTACAATTCAACAATTTTGGAAGTGTCAAAATCAAATGAGGGTTTTGTGAAATCTAAAAAATGTGCATAGACCTCAACTATGACTTCCAAATCAAAGATCTAAAAATGATTTTTATCATCAAATCTAGCAATGTGGTGATGCAATTTATTCAAAAAATAATCCAAAGAAAGATCAAAAGGTATAGGGTTGAGAGATACTAATCTAACACCTAATATCAATCACAACAATGGTTAATGCTTCAGATGGATAGATCCCCCAATAAACCAGTTCTTGCTTAACCAAGATTAAATCTACAATATCATAGAAACGGTGCAATCTTCAAAGGAGTACTCAAAGATTTGCAAATTGTAAAAATCCATACAGATATCCAATTCCTGGCACAATATGCATAAATATTCACAATTGAACTAATGCAATAGAAAGGCTCATACTAACTAAACACAA
>VDFB02353493.1:361691007-361719701 GCA_007258455.2 Sequoia sempervirens | reverse complement strand
TTGACATCCCATGCAACTTAATTTTTCAGCATTTTATCAGCAACTAAATTATAGTGTTAATTTATTAAAAACTAGTTTACAACATTTTTTTTTTTTTTTTAAAATACAAACATAAAATATACTAAAAAATACATATTTTACTAGTTTACATCATTTCAAAATTCAAAACATATATGCCACTTTTTAGTGATTCAAGTTTAAAAGTTGGATCAGATTGGACGTTTCGTTTATAAAGTGTGACACAACTTTGTGCTTTTTCCCATGCCCAAGGTGGCAATTTAGTTCCATTCACATAAATCTGCAAAACGCACATCACAAGAGAGAAAAATGTTGTTTTTGATAGTGGATGGGGGTATGCCTCAATCAGACCCTGTTTGAGTAATTAATCTTTGAAATGAATTGAAATAACATGAAGGAATGATGTATGAAAAAATGAATGTAGCAACTCAAGAAAACCTTGTTGGATTCTTGGATTGTAAATCTGCAACTTGTATGAATTGGCTTCAATGGATGTAGATCTTGATCATAAAAAGTGATATGGCTTTAAATGCTTTAACTTGGATCATAAATGCTACATCAACATGTTAGCTCACAAACACACATGATGCATGAAGACCTTGACATGATGCTTGACTCTTGAATTGATGCTCCAAAATGCTTGATAATCAGCTCTTGATTGCTCTTGAATACTCTTGAATACTTGAAAATCTTTCTTGAAAGCTCTAGATCTAGGTGAAACTCTCTTGCTTGAAGATTCTTGGGTTACTTAGGTGAAATAGTGATTTGAAACCTTAATTATATAGCCACTCCATCTAATTTCCTATTTTTAGATCTAAAATGCCGCCATTCACAAAATTTGAATTGAAAACCCTGATTTCCTACTCAAAAACCTAAAGATCCCAAATGGGACTCATACGCCCAAGGTGGCGTATGGGTCCCACCCTGGCTTTTTGGGTTGAGGAAATGTCGGGGGGTTAGAATATTAAATGTATTTATTGAATTTGTCAATATTTCGGTTGAAATAAGCCTTGGGATACATCATAAAGGGTCTTAGGGGTCTATTAATGATGATTTGAAGGTCATAAATGAAAGAGGGCCCAAAAATTAGTGTGAATATGTAAATAAATACACTTTACAACAATAAATTAAGGAAAAATTAGATCTATTTAGTTTAAAAGGTCCCTAAACTTAATGTGAATGTGTAAAACATATTACAACACTACATCAAGGCCACATTAGGGTTAGTTTAATATTAATTATTCCCAAATTAAGTGTGAAAAAGGGATACTTTTTCCTACAGTACATTTAGCCCCCACTTTACTAAGAGGAGGAAATTGCTTCAAAATCACACTAAAGTAGACATTCAAGAGGGTTCCAAGTGTACCAATGTGGATGGTATAGAATGGAAAAGATCAAGGGCATGGTCAGGCCCTCAAGATCAAGATCCTATGGCAAACCAACATAGGCACAAGAGAACACATATGTAAATGATGTATGAAGTAATGGCAAGATACAAACATACACTGTCAAAGACATAAGGAAAGAAGAAAAGAAAAAAGAGGATGGATCAAGCCTTGGATAAGCTTTTTCCAAGACATGTGGACTTTAGGTCTACATTTCCAAAAATAAGCTTACAAGTGGAACATGATGTCCACTATGTAAACAAAGCAATGCTCACAAGGGCTAGTGGAACCTTAGGTTGTCCACTAGGTGAGCCCCCAAAGAGGTGAGACACATACACACAGCCAATATGCACTCACACACACAAGCATGAGGCTATGGGAAAGTCATGCCTAAGTTCAGCTCACATTACTAACCATACCAAAGCTATCCCTCTGATAACTTCATTAAGGCTCCACAAAATGAAACAACATGCAAGTAAACATTTTTTCAAAGGGACTTTGCTTAGTTCATGTAAGGTCTCTTCCTAGGGAACATCATGTCTAATGTCTCCAAGAGAGGAAAAATTGAAGAAATATCATGCTCTAAGAGGAAATCAAACCCAATGACACCACCAAGAAAAAGGATGTGTCACAAGAAGAAAAAAAATCGCAGATAGTGGGGAGACATGAGTGTCATTATAGCCCCACTTTAAAGCAGCTTTCAACACCATTGTTGTGAGCAGCTTGCTTTTAAAGTAGCAATATGAGAGGTTATTCAAACCCTATGTGAAGTCATATAGTTCCTCAATGAAACTACATCACGAATGAAGGGTTTCAAAATGAAATAATTAAAGATAACTCGCATTACGCAAGCTAACTCAATGCATGTCATCCACATCCCAAGCTTGCTCTTATATATACATGGAAGGCAAAATAACTAGCCAAAGAGACAATGACAGTGTCATACGAGCAAGGGCATACCTAACCCCTTTGCCCCCTTAATTTAACATCAGGTGATAGAAATATGTGTATCAAAATAAGATAATAAAAACACACAAATGAAACATTAAACCAAAGAAAGCAAGATAAATTGAATTCAAAGAAAACAAACAAAGCTTCTTTAGAACCATTCCATTGTCCTCTATCTCTAGTGATCCTCTTGAAGTTGCTACTCTCAGATTGTGTAAGCAAAGCTTCTCAGAATAGCAACCTGCATAAAAAGTATGCAAAAAGGAGAATACTTCTATCCTATATGTTGATGGAGTGAAATGTTGATACAGATATGCACAGGGGCTGCAAATTATGCGCAGGGGCTGTGGATTATGGATGCTTCTAAAACTATGAAATGAGGATGATAAGCCATGATATGAAATGCTATGCTTATGCCAAAAACTGAAATGTTATGAATGCTTGAAAGCTAATTGACTATAGTTTTCCTGTATGAAAGCTTCTATGTGATTTCAAAGACCCGACAGTCATTTTTATAGCTTTTTGTAGGCAAGAGCCTGGCTGGCAAAGATCAATGGCTGTGAGATTGTCTGGTAGATTTGAATGGTGAGAGATGGAGAAGTTGAGAGGAAGATGGAGAATGTTGGGAGGTTGGAAAAAAGAATGGAGCTTTGTCTTCAACCCACGGGAACAAGCTTGCATAGGAACAAAGAAATTAATTTTCTATTTTGGAAGTTTGTTTAACGGTTGTTGAAGATAATGCAATATTAAATAAATACATTTATTTAATTTCATGTGAGTTTGATTTTTGATTTGAGGACTATAGAAGATTTCAATTAAATATTAGAAATATTTAATTGTGAATAAACTTTAGAAGAATTTAATTAAAATTATGAATGGAATTAGAGGAATTAATTAAATATTTGGAATATTTAATTGTGAATGGAATTTTGAGGATTTTTAGAAGAGAGGAATATTTAATCTTTATTTGAATAAAATATTCAAGCCAAGATTATGTGATAATTAATATAAATAAATCATAATATTTATTTAATTCATTAAGAAATGGATAAGAAAAGTGATTAAATAAACTTATTTATTTAATTGAAATGAAAGAATGAACAATATAAATAAATTATTTAGATTTATTTATACGCAATTGAATTCAGAGATTTAATTAAATATTAACAATATTTAATTAATTACCAGACTATTGTGATGTGACCATTTTTAGGTATATACATTTGCCCTCTTTGAAGTGATGTTTTATGCATGCTTCAAAGAATTTTGAAATTTTCCCCTAATGTTGATTGTCGAATGTTGATAGGTGTATGCCCCCTCGAATGATGAATAAGATTTTGTTTTTTTTGAAAAATTTTGAATTTTTAGATTTTTTGAAATTTTTGATTTTTATGATTTTGAAGATGTCGATTCATCATTTGAAAATTATGATGTGAAGAAATGGACGTGGAAAGATGTGAGATGAAAATTTGATTATCAAAATTGCCCCTGCTATGATAAAATATGATAAAATGCCCCAATTTTTCCTTTAAATAGGTTAAAAATGTCATTTTCTATGTCATTTTCCTAGTTTAAACTAGTAAAAATTGTAAATTTTGAGCTCTGGAGTGAGAAAGATGGCACTTCCAATTCACCAGCACCGTTTCAAGCGCATCTAACGACATCAGCAGCCAACACACTATGGACCTGCAGTATGTACCTCATGAAACTTTTCTGATTTGAAAATTTTCCGTTTAGGGCACGGTTTTACATGTTTTGTGTAGTAAAGTTGTGTTTTAGCACCCTTGATTATTTGCATAGCGACCATGAAGGTTTTCATAGCACCCATGATTATATAGTGCCCTTGATGAATTTTATAGTGCCCATGATGTTTTCTGTAGTGCCCATGATTTTGTAGCGCCCTTGATGAATTTCATAGTGCCCATGACCATTTTCATAGTGCCATGATTGCATGTGGTTGTGAGTGATAAATTTGTTCCCAAGGTTGTTGGAAAACAAATAGTAGTTGATAAAGTTGCTTTTAAAGTTGTTAAAAACAAATAGATGTTTGATAAGTTTGCTTCTAAGGTTGTTAAAAACAAACAGGATGTTGATAAATTTGCTTTTCATGATGTTGAAAAACAAATAGTTGATTGATATGTTTGCTTCTAAGGTTGTTAAAAACAAACATGATGTTGATAAATCTACTTTTCATGATGTTGAAAAACAAATAGTTGATTGATATGTTTGCTTCTAAGGTTGTTAAAAACAAACATGATTTTGATTATTTGCTTTCCATGATGATGAAAAACAAACAGTTGATTGATATGTTTGCTTCTAAGGTTGTTAAAAACAAACATGATTGTGATATATTTACTTTCCATGAAAATGAAAAACAAACAGTTGATTGATATGTTTGCTTCTAAGGTTGTTAAAAACAAACATGATTGTGATTATTTACTTTCCATCAAAATGAAAAACAAATAGTTGATTGATATGTTTGCTTCTAAGGTTGTTAAAAACAAACATGATTGTGATTATTTGCTTTCCATGATGATGAAAAACAAACAGTTGATTGATATTCAGATTTGATTGATGAGTTGTGATGATTTGATATTGATTTTGCTTTGTCATGATGATGTGTCAATAGGAGAGATTGGGCATTTTTCAATTACAGGAGACATTCCCGAAGACATGGGGATTGATTCCATAGTTGGTACAGGAAAATAGAGATATTATCGAGGCATGTGGACTAAATTCATTACTTGAGATGCCTAAGGTGCATCTCAACAAAGCTTTATTGACAACACTTGCAGAGAGGTGGCATAGTGATACCAACACATTTCATTTACAGACCAGAGAGATTACCGTGACTCCAAAGGATGTGTATCGTATCTTGAGGATTCCAATTATGGGAAAGATAGTGAGTTTCGATGTCCGAGAGGCAGGAGGTACTGATGCCTTGAGACGAATATTCGGAGATGATGAGATTGCAGGATATTATATCTCATGGAGAGAGATGACAAATTCCTATGCACCCCTACCATCTGTACTTGCAGGTTTCATTGGAGGTGTTTTGTGCCCCGACCATAGGTCGAAGGGGTTCGTAGTCGAGTGGGGTCATGTTCTGGAGAGGATGGTGATGCAAGGTACACGATATGCGTGGGGGTCGTGCATGCTTGCACATTTGTATGATGAGTTACACCATATTGTATATGATAGAGGCCAGAGTTTTGCTATTGGTTGTTCGTTATTACAGATATGGACATGGGAGTACTTTGCCATTATGTGACCATTGACTCATGGACGACAGCCTGTTGGTCAATCATACAGATGGAGATATACCGATATTATTGCTCAGCCAAGGCTGGGAAAACTGGATCATTGGCAGCGTCTCTTGGATGATCTTGATACAGTATGTTGACGGCCATATGTAGATTGTGAGGCATGGCCAGAGGATGCGAGGGAGATGCCCTATGTCTTTACTTCTAGATATCTTATTGGCCGCACTCTGTGGATTATTGAGAGGTTTCTTGTTGGACGGGTGTGTCGGCAGTATGGTCAGCCTCAGGGTATGCTTATGGGTTCTGCGATTTATGCACGGCGACAGTAGGAGACTACAATGTGGGGTCCACAGATTTCTTATGAGGTGGCAGTGGCAGAGTTCACTAGTTTAGGAGTACAAATGTGGGATTACCAAGCAGATATTCTTGATGGAGGGATGATGCCAGAGTATGGTTAGTATGTGTTAGAGCATCCTGCACCACAATTATTTGATCCTAATGAGCCTGTTGCTCCAGTTGCAGTACAGAGACCACAGAGAGGCGGTCAGAGGTGATAGAGAGAGACATCTTACAAGGGTGATGATTCAGAGGGAGATGATGATGATGAGTCAGAGGGAGATAGTGATGATGAGTCAGAGGGAGATAGTGATGATGAGGAGAGTGGGGGAGGTGGTGGGAGAGGTGGTGGTAGAGGTGGTAGAGGTAGTGGAGGTGGTAGAGGTGGTAGGAGAGGTGGTAGAGGTGGACCACAGATGAGACATACAGATCCATCATCTTCAGTAGATCCAGTGGTGTCGAGACAAATATCTTCTTTGCAAAGTACAGTGTAGAGCTTACAGAGTCAGCTAGCACAGGCACAGGGCTTGATTACACAGCTTCATGGATAGTTGACGATAGTCACTGCTGAGAGAGATACAGCCAGATAGCATGGTGATGAGGCTAGAGCTGTAGCTGATAGTCTAGAGAGAGCATCAGGAGATGGTATGGTGAGAGAGTTGACTAGAGCTGTTCAAGAGGCCGCGTTCTACAGGATCAGATATCATGATGCAATGCCACCTGAGCGGAGGGAGAGTTATACACAGTCTCGGTCTACTCATAGTCATTCTCAGGCCACTAGCAGGGGTGTGACACAACCATTACCACCAGGAGGATTATCAGGGGCAGGTGGAGCAGGTCCATCAGATGTAGGTGGGACAAGTCCCAAACCAGCACCATCAAAGGATAGCACTGTATAGTGCTTTGTGCATAATGTTTTAGTGATACTCTGTTGAGACATTTGTATACACCCTGAGATGATCTCATTTTTTATGATGTTATATCATGTATAGTTGACATCTTTGTACATTTTGACATTCATTTTCGAGATATATGAAATGCAACGATGATTTATGATGAGTGGTTCGATTTTCTATATATGCATGATGTTTTATGATATGATGGTTTCTCAATTTTTATGCTTATGATGTATATGTATGCATGATTTATGAGATGAGTGAAATATATTGATGAATGATTGTATGAATGTGATGGATGATACAATTTATGAATACTTATGAATGTTTTGATTATGATGTATGCTTTGTTTTTATGATTTTCTGATGCAAATATGTATGAAAAATGTATGAAATGATGTTTTTGTGAATGTCAAAATGTACTCAGTCATTTTATTGGAAAGACATGAAACATTTGATACTTTGCTAGTGTTTGGAAAAATCCATAAATGCAAAATGCAAATTTGAAAATGAATGCAATCTATACTAACCATGCAGGGTATCTGTACAATATTGCCATTCTGAGAGCTTATTTGTGCTGTTTGTGTCATCATAGAGTATTGAAATGTTGAAAGTTAATACACGCATCAAAGGGTATGTTAGCACCAGTGATGACCTGAGTATTGCTTTCATGAATTTTGATGTAGCAAGTTAATACAAGCATCTAGGTATAATTGAACCGAGATGACCTGAGTATTGCTTGCATAAGCAAACAAGAGTTAATTGTTTTCCTATGCAAATTCTGAAATGTCATTAATGATACGTAGTAGAGCATGTCTCGTGACCAATTTGCATAGTACTAATGATTTCCTCGCAAACAACAGACAAAGAAAAATCATACTCCTTCCTTGCTTTTCTAGTTTAGTACATCATTGAATTTCTCCAGAAATATGATAGAAAACCAAACAACAATTCAAATTTTTGCTGAAAATATTTCAAACATTATTCAGATTAAGATCATCCAACTTGGTTATCAACATTGATGTTCTCGTTTTGAGTAACATTTGTTTGGATCATGTTGTTTTGATTTCAGTGGCATTGAATAAGTGTGTTATGGTTGATTTGATGCAGCAATGTATATTTTGACAAACCGTCTTTTGTCTGTTTGTGATGTTTGAAAAGCTCGTTACTCTTGTTCAGTCTGTATTTCTGCCCCCAGTGTAAACACAACCTAAAGATTATGGATATGTACAAATTTCATCAAGCCATGATGAAACATAAGGATTCTGATTGTGTGATATGGATATGAAAGATATGTATAGGTGATAAATATGAATGGATGATGCTGAAAGCGAATGCAAGACATAAGCCAATAGATGGAGGAGCCCATTTTGATCACAAGTAGCACCTGTTTGCCAGGTTTTCAGCACGTGTTTTTATTGCACTTTTTCAAGACTTTTACTATTTTTTTTATTTTTTTTATGATTTTTTTATTTTTTAGGACTTTTTATGATTTTTATGATTTTTTAGGACTTTTTCTGATTTTTATGATTTTTTGCATGATTTAGACATAGAACTTCTTCAAATGAATGTTATTGATTGGTTCTTCAAACAAGTCCCCTTCTGACGTAGACAACTGATATGCCCCAGAACCTTATGCTACAATGATGACAAATCGACCAAGCCAGTTTGGTTCAAATTTTCCTTTCTTTTCTCTGTCTTGCTGATTACATGGATTTTCTCGCAAGACTAAATCACCTACTTGAAATATCTATGGTTTAACTCTGTGATTGTAGCTACGGGACATAACTTGTTGATAACCCTTCAAATGGTCAGCTGCATGTTGACATCTTTCATCTAATAGTTCTAACTCTTGCAGACGAGAAACTCTATAGTCTTCATCATTTATCAATCCCTTGCTGAGACCCTAAGCGAAGGTATTTCAACCTCTAATGGTAAGATTGCTTCTGCTCCATAGACCAAGGCATATGGGGTAGCTGTTGTTGGTGTGCGAATACTGGTTATGTATGCCCACAAAGCTGGATTTAATTGGACATGTCAATCATGACCGACATCATTTACTGTCTTCTTCAAGATTTTCAAGATTGTTTTGTTTGAAGCTTCTGCTTGACCATTACCTTATGGATAGTAAGGTGTAGAGAACCTGTGTTGGATGTGAAATCTTTCACAAAGTTCATCAACATCCTGATTCTTGAAAGGCCTCCCATTATCAGTGATTATAGAATTAGGAATTCCATATCGACAGATGATGTAATTCAGGATGAATGAAGAGATTTGTTTACCGGTCATGGTCGTCAAAGGAACAGCTTCGATCCATTTTGTAAAATACTCCATAGCTGTGATGATGAATTTATGCCCATTTGATGATGAAGGATGAATTTTTCCAACAAGATCTAGTCCCCACTGAGAAAAAGGACATGTCAGAGTGAAAGGTTGCAGTTCCTATGTAGGTGCATGAATAAGATTCCCATGGATCTGGAATTTAGAACACTTCTTGACAAAAGTAAAAGATTCTTTCTCCATGGTAGGCCAATAATATCCCATTCTAACAAGTTTCTTGGCTAAGGTCAGACCACTTGAATGAGTTCCACAAATACCACCATGAACCTCTTGTAAGGCTTGTTCAGATTCATCATGTTCAAGACATTGAAGGAGTGTACCATCAAGACCACGTCGGTAAAGGATGTCGGCGATCAAGGTATAACGGGATGATTGCCGTATGAAATTCCTTTTTTGATTTTGGGATAAATCCAAAGGTAAAATATTATTTTTCAGATAGGTATAAGTCTTTCCATATAAAGGTGAGTCAAAACCAATTAAATGACATATGACTTGGATCTTAGGATTATCATAGGCGGGAGAAAACAATTGTTCCACCAAGAATTCATGCTTGGTTTGATCTTCTGATAGTTGTAATAAGGAAGCAATTGTAGCCATTGCATCTGCAGCTTTATTATCAATCCTTGGGATTTGTGAAAACTTGATTGACACAAAATACTTTTTAAAATCATCCACCATGTTCTTGTAAGGTAGCAACTTATCATCTTTAGTTTGATAATCATCATTGATTTGATTAATGACAAGTTGTGAATCACCGTAGACTTGCAACTCTGTAATCCGCCATTCCATTCCAAGGCTATCTTTATCCCTATGAGCAATGCCTCATATTCAGCTATGTTATTTGTGCAAGGAAACATCAACTGATATGATTGTGGAATGGTATGTCCTTCAGGTGTGACAAAAAAATCCCTACCCCCGAGCCATGTTGCGTATAAGATCCATCAAAGTACAATGTCCATGAGTTCTTAATTGTTGTTGTGAAGACGTCTACATCAGGAAACTCAATGTGCATTGGATTTTCTTCTTATAAAGGTGCTTCGGCCAACTAATTTGCGATGACATGTCCTTTAATAGCTTTTCGATCTACATAGTGAATGTCAAACTCACTTAAGATCATTACCCATTTTGCAAGTCTTCATGTTAAAGTAGCTCTGCTTAAAAGGTATTTTAGTGGATCAATTTTGGTTATCAGCTTAACTTATGAGCCAACATATAGTGTCGCAACTTTTGGGAAGCAAACACTACTGCTAAGCAAGCTTTTTCAATGAAAGTGAAGTTCAATTCATGACTTGTTAAAGTTCTACTGATATAGTATATAGCCCTTTCTTTACCTGTAGAATCCTCTTGTGCTAGTAGCGCTCCCAAAGATACGTTTGTTGCTGAAATATAAAGTATGAGGGGCTCTCATGGAACTGGTGGAATTAAGACTGGTGGATTCATAAGATATTGCTTGATTTGATTAAATGTTGCTTCACACTTTTCCTCCCATTTGAATGAGACATTTTTATGCAATAGATGTGTAAATGGTAAGCTTTTGTCTACCAGTTGAGCTATAAATCTCCTGATGGATTGTAGGTGTCCTTGTAGAGATCGAAGCTGACTGATATTCCGTGGTGGTGGCATGTCCATTATAGCTTGTACATTTTCTGAATCAACCTCTATGCCCTTTTCAGAAACAATGTATCCTAGGAGTTTTCCAGATGTAACGCCGAAGACACATTTCTTTGGATTGAGTCAAACATTGAACTTCTCCATTCTAAATTTCCTTCTCATGTGTTGGATTTGGCAAGGAGATCATCAACGTAATCTTCCATGAATGTATGCATCATATCATGAAAATTTGTCGTCATTGCTCTTTGATAAGTGGCTCCTGCGTTCTTTAACCCAAATGGCATTACGTTTCAGCAATAGGTACCCCAAGGGCATGTGAACACTATTTTATCTTGATCCTCTAGTGCAATATTTATCTGGTTGTATCCTGAAAATCCATCTATTAATGAATACATTGCATGGCCAATAGTTAAATCAACAATCATATCTATGTTTGGCAAAGGGAAGTCATCTTTGGGACAAGCTTTGTTCAAATCTCTAAAATCTATACAAATTCTAATCCTTCCATCTGGCTTTGAAATAGGTACAATATTGGAAATCCATTCTACATAGTTAATAGTCCAAATGAATCCAACATCTAAAAGCTTCTTTAATTCCTCTTTAACCAATAACGCAACATGTGGATGCATTTTTCTGAGTCTTTGCTTCACAGGTTTTTCCCCTGTGTTTATAGATAAATGATGCATTATCAGATTAGGATCTAACCCTGGCATATCAGCATATGACCAAGCGAAGTTGATTTGATTCTCCTTCAAGAACTCCATGAATTTCAGTACTTCTTCGACTGTTAATGATGCTGCAAGTTGCAAGATTTTTGGCTGCTCTGTTGTACTTTTGTTGTACTTATGTTGATTGATTTTGTTGGTTCAATCAAAATAGAAGATCTTTCATGATAATGCTTGGGAAGAGTGTCAAGTTTCTCATCCTTCAGTGCCTCAGAAAGGTTTTCACTATCGGATTCACTCTTTATTTTTCTCTTGTTGTGATCTACCACTGCCATTTTTTGATTTTCACCGATAGATCCATCTTTTATTTCATTTATTTTGCAGCTAAGAGACTTGACGCCCTCCCTATCAAAATCATGAGTATGAAATTCTTGGATGAAACAATTATTTTCCTCATTATAGGAACAAAGGAAATTTATAATTTCCTCATCATCATGAAATGTAGGGATATGGATAGGTGCATCATTGTCCCAATCAATAAGTTCTGAATAAACTAAAGGCATGGGATCATTAGGTTGGGTAAGGTCTTGAGCTGTCAAAGTCATGATGTGGTTGTCATTTTCATGATAGACAAGGTCTATGATGGTATTCTCCTGTCAATTATCAATCTTGTGAAAATCTGAATCGTCCTCAGTTGAGTCATCATTATATCGTGAGTCAAATTCAAGTGATTGTGTTCCCGAACTTTCTCCTTGTATAAGAATGGGTACATATTTGTGTATGGTATCAACTTGTTTGTCTCTCCAAAATTCATCATTATAAATGGTGTCCCATTCATATTCATTAGAATCAGTATCTAAACCGTTCTACAATTGGAAAATTAATCCATAAGATTTTTGTAGAGTGACATCTTCATGGTGTTTATCTGAAATTGATTCTCTTTCATGAGTTTGTTGAGCTTGTTATAAAACTGACTCTTCTATATCCTTACCATATCCCAATCCTATTTTATCATTTGGATGTATTGAAATAGGTTGAATTGGTTCCATGATTCCTTCTCTTCTTTTTCCTATAGGACCATTTCCTTCATAGCCCATTTTCTGCATGATAGCATACCCCTTACCATATTGTTCTGTAGGTAACTTAATGTGCAAGAGAGATTCATATTCATCTTTGTATAGCCAACTTAGGATGTCCCTATCTTTAGCTTCTTCCTCAGTGGTGTTGGCTTTAATGAATTTTCCATCAAACTTTGTGATTGGCATAGAAGTTTGGGACGTAGAGGCTGTTGCAATCTTTTGATTTGATGAGGTTGGCTGACCATGTGACCTCGGAGAAGGAGGTAAGGTAGAAAGGGATAGCGAATATTTTCCTACTCCTTTGTCTTTGAAATGTAGTTTGGTGTCAAGATTCTTTGTCAATTCTTGCAGTTGGCCTTGTAGATTGGAAGAAGAAACAGCAAGAGCCTCCCTATTATGTGGCACAAAGGCGTCTTGAGTTGCTCGGAGATTTGAACAAGTTTGGGTGCTATTGTAATCAGCTTGTATAGTTATTTCCTATCCATCATATGGAAACTTGAGGTATTGATGATATGTTGATGGTACTGCCTGCATATCATGAATCCATGGGCGACCCAAAAGTATGTTATAGGATAGATCACGATCTAGGACCTGACAAAATGTATTCTTCACAACATGTCCCACTCTGATAGGTAGCATTATTAATCCTTTAGAAGCTCTTTCTTCATCATCATATGCCTTGATAGTTATTTTCCTTCTTGGATCAATGGAATTTTCTGATATTCCTAAGGCATGTATAAGCTTTAAGGTACAAATGTTTAAACCGGCTCCTCCATCTATCAAGACACGTCTGATTTGGTGTTTATGGATCATGACTTCAAGATAAAGCGATGAATTATGCGGATGTGTCATGGAGGAATTTTTTGAAGAATGAAAGACAAGTGGGGGAAGACAAATGTCGCACCATGGCTTGAAATTTGTTTACATCCAGATTAGTGTCAACAGTTGTGTTTACAAGGGCTTCTTCTAAAATATTCTTGTGTATGGGGGATATTTTGAGAAGTTCAAGGATGGAGATTTGAGCTGATGTTTTTCTCAATTGATCAACTAGATTATAATGATTTGGAGAAGGAATAGCTGCCTTAGATGAACTACCTTTTAAAACAACTTTTGCTTGTCCTCTCTTAGTCACATTAACCTGTTGATATTCTTGTTTTTCCTTGATTTTAATAACATTAACCTGTTGATCATCTGTATAGATGTGGTGGATTATGTTGTCTTCAACATTTTTTATGCCTTTGGCTTTTGCATCTGATGTTTCCCCTTTTTGATAGTTTGGTAAAGGATCTTTGAATGCTTGATGATCGTCATTGGTATGATGTCCTTCAATTGTAATGGTGCCATTGTCAATTAAATCTTGTACTAGATTTTGTAAGGCTTGACAGTTATTTGTTCTATGACCTTTACATTGATGATAATTACAATAATACGAGTCATTCCATGATGGTGGTTTGACTCGTGGCTCATAATCTCTTTGTCATGGTAAGGTGATAACCTTATTATCAAGAAGCTCCTTGAGAGCAGACTCAAGAGATTGACCTAAAGTGGTAAAATTCTGTCGATTTGAAAAGAATGGAGGTCTAGACAGATTTGATGTTTGGGTATTGCCAAGATAGTTATTGAAATTACCACGATTTTGATTGGTATTGTGATTGGTCATGCTTTCTTGATTGGAGTTTTGTCCTTGTTGTTTGTTTTTTCCTTGTTGGTTGGTGTTTCCTTGTTGATTGGTATTTCCTTGTTGATTGGTTCGTAGAGCATTTGATAGGTTGAAGATAGATGGTCTTGTTCGTAGATTATTTGCATCTACTATACCATCATTGACAACATTTTTATTTATGTTCCAAAACCTTGTTTTATCATTGTTGTTTTGGTTGGATGAACTTGGATTATCAAGTTTTATCACTCCTCATTTAACCAAGGCCCCTTCAATGGTGATTGCGTTTTCAATCAATTTTTCAAAGTTATGAGGACAATGAAGATTAAGCCTGTAACTTAATTCTTGATCTAGGCTATTGATGAAGATAACCATCTTTTCCTTTTCAGGAATAGGATGGGAATATTGCGCAAACAACCTTCTCCACCTTTGCAAAAACGTAGTGAAGGATTCTCCTACTTTTTGTTTCACTTTACAAAGATCAAGCATTGTTATCTGGTGTTGGATGTTGTAGGCGTATTGTGATATAAACTGATTTATTAACTCCTCAAAGGTTTTGATGGGGGGGTGATATTGTAAAGCCACTCCATGGATTGTCCACCCAGACTTCGTGGAAACAATCGCATTAAGTAGGTGTCGTCATAAGCGAATTCTAGACTCATATTTCAGAAATCCCTCACATGTTCAATAGGATTAGTTTTTCCATTGTACCTATCAAATTTAGGGATTTCGCAATGTTTTGGAAAAGGGATCATTTGAAGACTCCTATCGAATGGATAAGGAGATATGTCATCCAAAACATACTTCTTTGTTGCACCCCCTTGCATTTCCTTTATTTTCCCTTGTAATTCTTTTATTTGTTGAGTAAGGGCACTAGAATCATTAGAAGGAGTTTCAGGATTCTGTTTAATCCCTTCTATATCGAAATTGTAAGGTAACTTAGCTCCTTGATTAGTTAATGAAAGAAAATATCTTTCTTTGTTTCGTTCTAAAATCCTTTCTATAAGATTATGGAATCGGGGATCTTGCTCTGCTTCTTGAAGCTTTTCTTCTGTTAATTCTTCAACATTAAATGTTTCCTCTTCTTTCTCATTATGGTCACCCATTTTGCTTGTGGTAGTTTCTCCTTCATCTTTTTCCATGTGTTTTCGAGATCTCATGAAAACAGGCATAAGCTTTGTTGTAAATTCTACTAACTTTTGATCAAAAGAATGGAATAGTGCAATTTGTGATAGATATAAAAGTCAGGATAGAATGAAGATTCTATGACTTGAAAGATTTCTAGCCTTTAGCTTGTGTTGTTCCCTAATTGAAAGGATGAAAATCCTGTTGGCGGGAATTTAAGCAAAAGATCAAGAAAAAGGATGATTTTGCACTCTATGAAGTTTGATCGTAGTTTCGTAAAAAGATGGATTTGTGATAAATGCCTAATGTGATTGGGTTCTCTATTGCAAAAATTGATTTGGATGAGTAGAATATTCTATTGCAGGTTGGGGAATATAACAAGAATGAATATGTTGACTATGATTGTGCCTTTGGGGTATGTGCAGGATCATGATGGGCCAAAAAGTGGCAATATGATGGGTATGTGGCTGACGACTATTTTTTTACCCAAAATTGATGAAACGAAAAGGGTTTTTAAAGTAGATTCTCAGCTTTCCACTGATATAAATTATGATTTAATTTGAATTTAATAAGTAATTATTATTCATTTTCTATTCAAATTATGACTAAAGTCCTGATTGATAGGCTGATTGAAAAACATCTATAGCTTTCAAACGATATCACAGTTTTTGAATCCAAAACATGTGTCACATTCTATGCTTCACATACTATAGGATTAAAAAAGAAAAATTGAATTTCATGAAGTTTTGACCAAGTTAAGGTGGTCAAACATACGAGTTTTATATTTTTTAAAGTTGTAATAAAAATTCATAATTAATTGTTTTACTTGGAAAAAAATTCAAAAAAATATGCATCACATCGAGGCATGAGTCCTCTACTTATATTGAAAATCTTATAAAAAATATTATCATTTTATTGTGGTTAGGGTGGTCGACGACACCTACTTCTTATTTTTCCTAATATTTAAATACCCGCATTGAAATTTCAAATTTTCACCAAATAGATTTTTTTAAAACAAACCTAGTAGTTTAGAAACTACATTCAATTTTCTACAGATTCTATTCTTACATATTTTTGAAATAATAGAGATAACTTATTCAAATTTTTATGTCAAGTTGCCTAACTCTGATTTTTTTGATTTTTTTGCCACTTAAGGGCCTGTTTTTTCCATGATGATCCTGCACATACCCTTTGAGAAAGGGCTCTTCTTGAAAGAAAGCTCGTGAGTATAATTGTTCTACAGCATAATCATCAGTGAAACCTCTAACACAGTCATGATATCGATCGATAAAGGTTGTATGTTTAAGTAAAACCTTTCGACTTTAGTACAATAATCGTCTTTTCTTCAATAGTTTCTTGTAGCTAAGGGGTTTCTTTGGCTTTTTGATCCTTTTGAGAATGGATTTTTTAACAAAGGTTGTGGATTTCCAATCTCTTAACATGAGAGTAATCAAAGTGATCATGAGTTTTGGATGATCTTTACTGAATTAATGTATTGAAAACTCATCAAGCAAATTGTAGAATAGTTGTGTTTAAGTCCTATACTAAACATCAAGTGTATGATCAAAATGTTTTTCAAAAATTATTTTAACAGGTTTTACACATGATAAATAGTTCAAACAGACTCACTCTTAGTTATCAAGTAGGTCATCATAATAATCAACAACCCACATCTTAGAACTGTGTCGACTCACACAGCCGTGTCACCCTCGAAAGGGCGCCCATGTTTTTTGTCTTTTCTAGGCACGTACTCAGAGTGACAGAAGTGGATACCGGATCCCCTGAGCAAACAGTCCTTGGTAGTTATATGGTGAGTATCTTGGGGGTAGATTCTTCCCTCTCCTGCACTGTGATTAATAGGATGTTCAAAAATTGACTTCGGTTGGATACTACACTAAGTTCGTAGTAAGGGTTTTCGTTCAGTGTGACAAATGATATACTCCCTTGAGAGACCTCCCTACCTTTAGAACAAAGGCTTTGGGGATGGTTATCTTGCACACTACCGTCAAAAGAGGGTTTCCCCAAATTTTCTTTAAATTTTATAGTGGGGTGGAATAGCCTGGCTTTGGCTTGAACCCACTTGAGTCATTCCTCTTGGGTGAGTACTTTTTCCCACAAGAGAAAGCTCTCTAAAAGGTATTATAAAAACTTAAAATTGCATGAAATGAAATAGATGAGCTTGGCATTTTGATCACCCAGTTAAGGGGAGAGCATAGGCCTATCACCGTTTAAAGCAAAGCAAATAAGAGTTCAATTTTAAACCCAAATAAACAATTTGCTATGCTAGATGAAGATGTTGCTTCATAATGACATGGAGTTCTTTTTAGCCTAAAATAGAAAATGAAGTGACTATCCTAGGATTGCTTGATTTTGAATTATGTGACTATCCTAGGATTGCTTAATTTTGAATTAGGTGACTATCTTAGGATTGCTTCATTATTTTAAAGTTCCTACTGGCCGCGGTCGCGTCGGATCCAGTCAAATCATATTTAAGTTACAGATTACAATTGCTAAAACAGACATCAAGGGTGCTAAAACAGAGTTTATGTGCGCTGCAAGATCTGTCACGGGCGATGTAGGATCTGTCACGGGCACTGCAGGATGGGTCACAGGCACTGCAGGAACTGTCACGGGCGCTACAAGATCTGTCACGAGCGCTGCAGGATCTGTCACACGCTGCAAGAACTGTCACAGGCACTGCAGGATGGGTCACGGGCGCTGCAGGAATTGTCACGGGCGCTACAGGAACTGTCACGGGCACTGCAGGATCTGTCACGAGCACTGCAGGAACTGTCACAGGTACTATAGGATGGGTCACGAGCACTGCAGGAACTATCACGGGTGCTGGAGGATGAGTCGCGGGTGCTGAATTGGGTGTGAATTGTGCTGAAGCGTGTTTATTGCGCTAATACGATGTTTTAGCTGTGACCTGTCAGAAAAACATACGAAAAGATGTTAGAATTGGGGCAAGAGCCCCACGGTGGGCACCAAAAATGTGTGATAGAAATATGTGTATCAAAATAAGATAAACAAATCACACAAAATGAAACATTAAACTAAAGAAAGCAAGATAATTCAAAGAAAAACAAACAGAGCTTCTTCAGAACTGTTCCATTTTTCTCTATCTCTAGGGATTTGTTTGAAGCTGTTGCTCTCAGATTGTGTAAGCAAAGCTTCTCAGAATGGCAACCTACAGAATGAGTGTGCAAAAAAGGAAAATACTTCTCTATGCTATATGCTGATGGAGTGAAATGTTGATACGGATATGCACAGGGGCTGCAGATTATGGATGTTATGATATGAAATACTGCTATGCTATGCTATGATGCTAGAATGCTTATGAATGCTAAAAGACTATGCTACTACAAATTGGGTATAGTTTTCCTGTATGCAAGCTTCTATATGATTTCAAAGACCTGACAGTCCTTTTTATAGCTTTTTGTAGGCAAGAGCCTGGCTGGCAAAGATCAATGGTTGTGAGATTGTCCGGTAAATTTGAATGGTGAGAGATGGAGAGGTTGAGAGGAAGATGGAAGATGTTGGGAGGTTGGATTGAAGAATGGAGCTTTGTCTTCAACCCACGGGAACAATTTTGCATAGAAACAGAGAAATTAATTTTCTGTTTTGGAAGTTTGTTTCACGGTTGTTGAAGATAATCAGAATTAAATAAATAAATTTATTTAATTTCATGTGAGTTTGATTTTTGATTTTAGGACTATAGAAGACTTAATTAAATATTTAGGAATATTTAATTGTGATGTGACTTTAGAAAATTTTAATCAAATATTTGATATATATAATTGCGAATGGATTTTAGAAGAATTAATTAAAATTGTGAATGGAATTAATTAAATATTTTGGAATATTTAATTGTGAATGGAATTTAGAAGAATACTTAATCTATATTTGAATAAAATATTCAAGCCAAGATTATATGATAATTAATATAAATAAATCGTAATGTTTATTTAATTAATTAAGAAATGGATTAAAAAAAGTGATTAAATAAACTTATTTATTTAATCAAAAATGAAAGAATGAACAATATAAATAAATTATTTAAATTTATTTATACGCAGATTGAATTCAGAGATTTAATTAAATATTAAAAATATTTAATTAATTACCAGACTATTGTGATGTGACCATTTTTAGGTGTATACATTTTGCCCCTCTTTGAAGTGATGTGTTTTACGCATTGCTTCAAAGAATTTTGAAATTTGCCCCAGATGTTGACTGTCGAATGTTGATAGGTTTATGCCCCATCGAACGATGAATCGATAAGATTTTGATTTTTGTGAAAAAAATTTAATTTTTAGATTTTTTGAAATTTTTGATTTTTATGATTTTGAAGATGTCGATTCAATGTTTGAAAATTATGATATGAAGAAAATGACTTGAAAAGATGTAAGATGAAAAATTGATGACTAAATTGCCCCTGCTATGATAAAATGTGATAAAAATTCCCCAATTTTGCTTTTAAATAGGTTTAAAATGTCATTTTCTATGTCATTTTCCATTTTAACCTAGTAAAAATTATAAATTTTGAGCTTTGGAGTGAGAAAAATGGCACTTCCGATTCACCAGCACTGTTTCGAGCACATCCAATGACATCAGCGGTCGGCACATTATGGACCCGCGGTATGTACCTCGTTAAACTTCTGCTTTTTGAAATTTTTCCATTTGGAGCACGTTTATCCATGTTTTGATTGTGAAAGAGTGTGTTTTAGTTCCCTTGATTATTTGCATAGCACCCATGACCATTTTCATAGCGCCCATGATTCTATAGCGCCCTTGATGAATTTCATAGCACCCTTGATGTTTTCTGTAGTGCCATTGATTTTGTAGTGCCCTTGATGATTTTCATAGCGCCCATGACCATTTTCATAGCGCCCATGATTGCATGTTGTTTTGAGTGATAAATTTGTTCCCAAAGTTGTTGGAAAACAAATAATAACTGATAAATTTGCTTTTAAAGTTGTTAAAAACAAATAAGATCAATAAGTTTGCTTCTAAAGTTGTTAAAAACAAACAAGATGTTGATAAATCTGCTTTTCATGATGATGAAAAACAAATAGTTGACTGATATGTTTGCTTCTAAGATTGCTAAAAACAAACATGATTTTGATATATTTTCCTTCCATGATGATGAAAAAACAAACAGTTGATTGATATGTTTGCTTCTAAGGTTGTTAAAAACAAACATGATTTTGATATATTTGCCTTCCATGATGATGAAAAAACAAATAGTTGATTGATATGTTTGCTTCTAAGGTTGTTAAAAACAAACATGATTTTGATATATTTGCCTTCCATGATGATGAAAAACAAACAGTTTGATATTTAGATTTGATTGATGAGTTGTGATGATTTGATATTGATTTTGTTTTGTCATGATGATGTTTCAACAGGAGAGATTGGGCATTTTGTAGTTACGGGAGACATTCCCAAAGACATGGAGATTGATTCCATAGTTGGTACAGGCGGATAGAGATATTATCGAGGCACGTGGCCTGACTTCATTACTTGAGATGCCTGAGGTGCGTCTCAACAAAGCTTTAATGGCAGCACTTGTAGAGAGGTGGCATAGTGATACAAACACCTTTCATTTACTGACCGGAGAGATTACCGTGACTCCAGAAGATGTGTATCACATCTTGAGGATTCCAATTATGGGAGAGATAGTGAGTTTCAATGTCTGAGAGTCGGGAGGTACTGATGCCTTGAGACAGATATTCGAAGATGATGAGATTGCAGGATATTATATCTCATGGAGAGAGATGACAGATTCCTATGCACCCCTACCATCTGTACTTGCAGGTTTCATTGGAGGTGTTTTGTGCCCCGACCATAGGTCGAAGGGGTTCACAATCGGGTGGGGTCATGTTCTGGAGAGGATGGTGATGCAAGGTACATGGTATGCGTGGGGGTCATGCATGCTTGCGCATTTGTATGATGAGTTACACCGTATTGTATACGGTAGAGGCCAGAGTTTTGCTGTTGGTTGTTCGTTATTATAGATATGGGCATGGGAGCACTTTTCCATTATGCAACCGTTGACTCGTGGATGACGGCCTGTTGGTCAATCATACAGATGGAGATATACAGATATTATTGCTCAGCCGAGGCTGGGCAAACTGGATCATTGGCAGTGTCTCTTGGATGATCTTGATATAGTATGTTGGCGGCCATATGTAGATTGTGAGGCATGGCCAGAGGATGCGAGGGAGATGCCTTATGTCTTTACTTCCAGATATCTTATTGGCCGCACTCTATGGATTATTGAGAGGTTTCTTGTTGGACGGGTGTGTCAGTAGTATGGTCGGCCTTAGGGTATGCCTATGGGTTCTGCAATTTATGCACAGTGACAGTAGGAGACTACAATGTGGGGTCCATGGATTTCTTATGAGGTGGCGGTGGCAGAGTTCACTAGTTTAGGAGTACATATGTGGGATTATCGAGCGGATATTCTTGACGGAAGGACGATGCCAGAGTATGGTCAGTATGTTTTAGAGCATCCTGCACCATGATTATTTGATCTTGATGAGCCTATTACTCCAGTTGTAGTACAAAGACCACAGAGAGGTGGTCAGAGGAAACAAAGAGAGACATCTTTAGAGGGTGATGATTCAGAGGGAGATGATGATGATGAGTCAAAGGGAGATAGTGATGATGAGTCAGAGGGAGATAGTGATGATGAGGAGAGTGGGGGAGGTGGTGGTGGAGGTGGTAGAGGTGGTGGGAGAGGTGGTAGTAGAGGTGGTAGAGGTAGTGGAGGTGGTAGAGGTGGTAGGAGAGGTGGTAGAGGTGGACCACCAATGAGACATATAGATCCACCATTTTTAGTAGATCCAGTGGTGCCGAGACAAATATCTTCTTTGTAGAGTATAGTGCAGAGCTTACAGATTCAGCTAGCACAGGCACAGGCCTTGATTACATAGCTTCAGGGACAGTTGACGACAGTCACTGCTAAGAGAGATACAGCCAGACAGTAGGGTGATGAGGCTAGAGCTATAGCTGATAGTCTAGAGAGAGCATCAAGAGATGGTATGGTGAGAGAGCTGACTAGAGCTGTTTGGGACAGCTAATTTCATATAACGACCAGAGCCAAGTTTGTGTTGCATGTGCTTTTCTAGTCTTGCCTTTGTTGCCTTCAATGTGTCGGGAAGCCTATGAAAAGTTTGAAATACGTTACATTATGTAAAAAGAAAGAGTAATCAATATATAATTACATTGTTGATAGTATCACACATAGCAGCATTAATTGTTTGGGGAAAAAATTGGCAAACCAAAAGTTTAGGATTTTTTGAAAAAATTGGATTTACAAAAAAACACAAAAATTTAAAGAAAAACAGTCATAAACTACTTTTTTTTTTTTAAATAATGGTATTTCCATAGCATACAGACATTGAGAGCAAATAAAATACAGAGTTCAATCCATGAATTATAGAAAATAGATTTTTGTTGGTTATATTCATATCGCTGATTACATTGCACAAAACATACTACAACTGCATAAATATCGATGGTGACAGCTTGTCTATGCTACCACATTTTTCATACATGTCTACCAAAGCATTTTATCAAACAGCCATCGCCTTTGCTGCTATGGCTAAAAGCCTAAAATAGGTGCTTTTGAACAAGTTATGGATGCTTGGAAAAATCTATCAAAGCATAATAGTAAGCAATAACATAGACAAGGCAGAACCTGCTTCAAAAAAATGGCTCAAAGAAATGTGGTCTCATGGTGATGGAATGCCATGACAATCCATAGCAATTTCTTTTCATGGCATTCATTATGGCATTCCATCACCATGAGACCACATTTTCAAACAAGTTCATTGCCTTGTCTATGCTACCACATTTTTCATACATGTCTACCAAAGCATTTTATCAAATAGTTCAACGCCTTCATGCTATGGCTAAAAAGTAAAAACCTAAAACAGGTGCTTTCAAACAAGCTATGGATGCTTGGAAAAAATCTACCAAAGCATAATAGTAAGCAATAACATAGACAAGGCAATGAATTGTTTGAAAGCATACCTAAAAGAAATGCGTCTCACGTGATGGAATCCCATGACAATCCATAGCAATTTGCTTGTCATGGAATTCGTCATGGCATTCCATCACCATGACTACATTTCTTTGAGACATTTTTTTCAAGTAGTTCACTACCTTGTCTATGCTACTGCATTTTTCATACATGTCTACCAAAGCATTTTATCAAACAGTTCATTACCTTGCTGCTATGGCTAAAATCCTAAAACAGGTGCTTTCAAACAAGCTATGGATGCTTGGAAAAAATATATCAAATCATAATAGTAAGCAACAAGCCATGGTCTCATGGTTTTTTTTGTGCAAAAATCAGCTCAATTTTATTCATGTTTTTTTGGCGATTTTGCAGTTTGAAACAGAAAAAAATCATTGACCAAAAAGTCAACGATTTTTCAAAAAATTGGGGAAAAAATTGTCCAGCCTACAGATTTTTTTTAAATCGCGATTAATTAGGATTTTTTTCAGATTTATGCTTCTATATCACATACCTTCCTTGGCCCGATGGTGTCTTTCCTTTTTTTTTTCAGTCTTCTCCTTTCCATCGGACACCAGGTCCTTCCACTCCCTCTCCGAAATCATGGGGGGATGCTCGTACTTTTTGTTCTTCTCTAAATGTGACCTATATTGGTCCCTCGCATACTTTAGAGAGGTACCATCTTTCTTAAGGACCTTGGTTCAGTTGAATTTTTTATCACCGAACAGCACAACTAAACGGTTAATGAGCTCATATCTTAAATCTTGATTTTTGGCATTCCACCGTGTACGTATGGTGAGCCCGAAGAGCTCCAATGTAATATCACTTAGATGTTTATAAAAAATATCATTTCCTACAAAATAATCATTGGATCAATAGTCTAAAAAGATCAATCAATAAGTAAATTTCAATTGGATTATATAGAATAATAATTAAAACATTTTAAAGTACCTGGGACCTTCTCCATCTTTATGGGAATGAAATCTTCAGTCACCACAAGTGTGACTGGCAATGTTCCCGTACTAGTAATACGGGAAGATCCATGAAATGCTACTAAAACATCACCAGTACTAGTGGCCTTTGCATCCCCATGTACATGTCCTTACACATGTTCTAATATGTGTTCGCTGCCAAAGGGTGCATTAACGAATACCTGCATGGTATGTGTTGCCAAGATTTTAGATGACAATATAGGCACGGATGATGGGGTAAGATGATGTGATGTATGCGTAGGAAGATCAAGATGGACACTTGTACCAACCCTTACTCCTCATGCAGCACTTGCAGTACCCTGATCATGGCCAGGAGCATCATGAGGAGGCAAATAACCCTGTAAAAACAACACATATTTTCATTCATGACATAAAAGAGTACAAAATATAAAACCATGAATGAACTTATGTTATAATTAAAGACCTCATGACAGCTTACTTGCAAGTTTTGTATTCTCTCAGTCAATACTTTAACCCTCTCTCTTGAGGCACTATGAACATCAACTTAGTCATTTCTTCATTGCATTTTTTTTGGAGCTTCTTTATCGTATCGAGAGGGTTTGTTGAATAAGCGATGTCATCATCACAAAATATTGACTACACCTCACTATGGATGCTCTCCTCTATTGCTAGTGCCTTTCCCCGATCAGTCGACTGCAACAAGAATATTAAAAACATTATCGAAATTAACCAACTTATGAAAAAAAAAAAATAATAAAACATTTTGCTCGTATCTAATTTGTACAATTACAATGAGGTAAACTTGTTGGGTAGAAGCGCCTGAAGATACATCGTGATCTGTGCTCTGGGCCAGAGCCTTCTCCGTACGATCAATGTCCCCCTGTGACAAAAATTAAATATAAAAAAACATTACCAAAATGAAACCAATAGACTTATGAAAAAAAACATAAGAATAAAATGGTATATTGGAGTCATTAATTGGAGGTTAAGTAAAATGGTACATAGTACGTACCACCCCCATAGTACTATGTTTGTAACTAAGTGATTCAAATTCTAATCGATTAGCAACTCTTCCCCTGTAGTTATTAATTTTATCGCACATACGAATACACGGTTTCCCTCGCACGCCTCGAATATGCAATTGGGTTTCTTATTTCTTGACCCAGGTCATGTACTATTTATAAACCCTGCAATATTCGCTGATGCTTTTGGCCTTCCATCAATGTACATAGCAACTCCTTTATTTTGATCCTTATCTTTTAGTTGTATATAATTTGCTGACAGTGCATACCTACGCATACTTCGTGTATATCAAACCAGTTGCATCGAATCTTTGTAACTATAACAGGGTCCAACATACTTCATCAATTTAGTAACTTTTTCATAACAGACCTTTATGTCGTCCATGTAAAATAGGCCCAAACCATGTAATGACGATGGTGCTATGCAATATATCCTCTCGTTGACACAAAAATTGGTGTTTATTGGAGGAAGTTCCTTGGGTACCCATTGTTTCCGTAGATGTGTGTACCTCAAGGGCATCTCGACGTCGCCTATGCTCTCATCATCGTAAGAACATGACCCCCCTTCAGCAAGAAAAAATTCCATGTGTTTACGGAATTTTCTTCTAATCTTTTTACCTCTACTTGATCTCCCTCTTTTATACATACTACATGTCTCGCTTTCCTCTTCTCTTCCTGAATTTCCCTCACTCGAGGAAGACAGATCTGACAAATACCTATTTGGTGGTACCTACACTCATAAGGATTTTGGATGAAGTTCTTTCATGGTGATGTGATCCCAAGGTGACATTATGATTAATCTATCATTTCATCGCTAGAATTTCACAGGTTATAAGATAATCAAGTCTTGATAGATTGCAAGCTATTGTTACTACCGTCCAAATGTGTCCATCACAAATCAAATCTACTTAACGTTTTAACTCCCAAACTTTGTAACAAGTGTTAAATGTGACTATGGTCCACAAGTTACACAACCAAGGCCTCAAATGTATTCTCTAATTGTAATCAAAGGACTTTTTCTCTTCATTCAAGTAAATAAACTTGAAGGGAAACACCACCAAGTGGTTTATTGGACACCTACATGACTAAAAATAGCAACAAATTTACATTTAATTTCCATATGTCTAAGTGGTTAACAGGGAGGGAGTGTGTACTAGGCCCGGTTAAGTCATCATAAGTTTACACTTTGGCAATAAATTTTTTAAGTCATATTAAATCTTCCTATGTCTAATTGCTAGGAGATTTTTGGTATGTTTTAAGGTAGGATGATTGATGAAAATAGACCTTATGAAAAACATAAGAATAAAATGGTATATTGGAGTCATTAATTGGAGTAAGCCAAGTAAAAATGGTACATAGTACATACCACCCCCATAGCAATTAAGGTTTGTAACTAAGGATTCAAATTCTAATTGATTAGCAACTCTTCCCCTACAGTTATTGATTTTATCGCACATACGAATACATGGTTTCCCTTGCATGCCTCAAATATGCAATTGGGTTGCTTGTTTTCTGACCTAGGTCATGTACTATTTATAAACCCCCGCAGAATATTCACGATGCTTTTTTGGCCTTCCATCAATGTGTACATAAAGTAAACTCCTTTATTTTGATCCTTATCTTTTAGTTGTATATAATTTGTCGACAAAGGTATACTCATTTGATACTTCGTGTATATCGAACCGCTTGCATCCAATCTTTGTAACTGTAACAGGGTCCGACATACTCCATCAATTCAGTAACTTTGTCGTAACAGACCTTTATGTTGTCCATGTAAAATAGGCCTAAACCATGTAATGACGATGGTGCTATGCGATATATCCTCTCGTTGACACAAAAATCAGTGTTTATTGGAGGAAGTTCCTTGGGTACCCATTATTTCCGTAGATGTTTGTACCTCAAGGGCATCTCAACATCACCTATGCTCTCATCATCATAAGAACATGACTTCTTTTCACAAAGAAGAAAAATTCCATGCTTAATGAATTTTCTTCTAATCTTTTACCTCTACTTGATCTCCTCTTTATACATACTACATAGTTCCCGCTTCTCTTCTTCCCTAATTTCACTTGAGGAAGACAGATCTGACAAATACCTATTTGGTGGTACCTACACTCATAAGGATGTTGGATGAAGTTCTTTCATGGTGATGTGATCCCAAGGTGACATTATGATTAATCTATCATTTCATTGCTATAATTTCACAGGTTATAAGATAAGCAAGTCTTGATAGATTGCAAGCTATTGTTACTACCATCCAAATGTTTCCATCACAAATCATATCTACTTAACTTTTTAACTCCCAAACTTTGTAACAAGTGTTAAATGTGACTATGGTCCACCAGTTACACAACCAAGGCCTCAAATGTACTCTCTAATTGTAATCAAAGGAATTTTTCTCTTCATTCAAGTAAATAAACTTGAAGGGAAACACCACCAAGTGGTTTATTGGACACCTACATGACTAAAAATAGCAGAAAATTTACATTTAATTTCCATATGTCTAAGTGGTTAATGGGGAGGGAGTGTGTACTAGGCCTGGTTAAGTCATCATAAGTTTACGCTTTGGCAATAAAAAATTTTTAAGTCATATTAAATATTCCTATGTCTAATTGCTAGAAGATTTTTGGTATGTTTTAAGGTAGGATGATTGATGAAAGAGACCAAAGACTAGCCTTTCTCCATGGTATCCAGGTACACATAGCAGTGGTATTCTCTTATACAGTTGGACATGATTTAAAGAACTTAGCTAGGAATTATTCATTTAACCTAAGGTTTTCTCATAATGTCGTCATTGGAAAAGTATGATCAAATTCTTCTATTATGAAGAATTGGTCAATGTGCCTCTAGTAATCACTATAAATGTTTGTAAGGATAAAATGACTAATTGAATCAAGTAGGAGAGAATCAACTTTGAGTTCTTCAAAGATTATATTCCTCTATTCATAATTTTTAAGGGTTGTGTGTGAGGAGGTTATCACTACCAAGAAGGGAGAAGACCTTTCCTTGTATTCTTTTATAATTTTCATTATTCTTATTTATTTTACACTTGCATTTACAACACACATACATATATGCATTTACTGTTTTCATTTATTTCACATTTAGTTTAATAGTTTGATTGATTTGATATTATATGTGTTGAAGACTTTAGAATTTCAATTACATTAATTTATGGATATGTTGTATCTATAACACTACAAAACCATATGCTCTTTGCATTTACACTTGCATTTAGAAATACACATTTATATACATAGATATAGATTTCTTTAATGATATGTTGCATTTATTGTTCTAGGAGAGCATCCAAGAATTGCATTTACATTTACATTAAAAAATACATATATATATATGTGTGTGTGTG